>CM076578.1:1902255626-1902835455 GCA_034641835.2 Pinus albicaulis
TAGTTTTATTTTCTGTTAATTTAGTCCCATTTTCACCCATCCAAATCAATCCACTTAGTTATAAGGAAACTGGTCCTTTAAATCCAGTCGGAGCCACCATCCCAAACGGAAAAGGAGCTGTCTTAAGGTCCCGACCGGGTGGTTTTCCCCCAATGTTTGAAGCAGAGATTTTCTAGGCTTCAACACAGTCATCCACTATCAGTCTACTAACCATCCAACCAAACAACACTAAAAATGAATGATACATGCAGTATTTATCTGCAAAATGAGGAGGTGATCCTAAGCTAGGGTTTCAGATATGTATTTATTACAAAGTTAATGCATTTTTACCTTTGAGACCATGCAAGGCCAAAGGCAAAATATCTGAGACTGACTCACTGTGATAATAACACCTAACTTAAGTGTTAAGCTAACATTTTGGAAATATTTGACTTTTAAGGCTTCTTAATAACTTTTACAATAACTGCAGAGTAGTTGAGAAATATCTCTGATTGTTTCAATAATTGTAAAATGTCTTTCGGTAATAATCACATATAATGGAACGTTGTTGACGCGTTTCGAACCAACCAGTGTGGTTCATCATCAGGACTAGGTGAGACCTGATGATGAACCACACTGGTTGGTTCGAAACCCATCGACAACATTCCATTATATGTGATTATTACCGAAAGATATTTTACAATTTTATATGGATCACAGAAGCATAGATTCTAAAAATGTTTTAATAATTGTTGATGTCTTTATTGAAATAAAACATCTTTTAGGTGTCCAAATGTGTCCTTTGAAGAAGTAAATGCTTTTTGTTTAGTTATTCGAATCTACCTCTATGTTGATCTGCCTTTAATTTATCTCTTAAACTCTGTTTTAGCCTTTAAACTTGGATTTATCCTTTTAACTCTCCTAATCTGCTTTATTTCCGCCTCTCTGTCTTTGTCTCTGATTTGTGACTAACCCTTTTAATTTGTCCTTTAATCCTTGATTTGATCCTAAATCCTCTAATCTTCACTGTCACAGTCCTTTGACTGCCTTCATCTTTTCACTGTGTCTCTATCTGCAATTTGTTGCGCAGTGGAGCATCTTCTGGTTTTGTGCATGTAAATGGCCACCAATGGTCATGATTCATTGGTGTGCATGTGGGTATCTGGTGCATACGGTCCTATCGATGGAAAAACTAACTGGATCATCACCCAGGGAGTTTATTTAAATGCTTTCGGACCCTTAAAATGTGTTTCTCTCATTATTACTTTGGCTACTTGCACATTAGAAAACAATTCATTAATAAAAACCTGCGTTCGTGGCTTTTCTGCATTTGTTTGGGGTTTTCAAGCATTACAAGTGCTTGTAGAGGTTTCATGTAGGCTGCAAGGCTTCATCACAAAGTCACAGGGCTTTGGAACATTTGAATTGGGCGGCAGTTTTGATTTATGGGGCGAAGGAGGAAAGGTGGTTTTCGTGAGCGAGGGAGGTGGTTTTCGCAGCATGGGATGGAGGCAGTAAATGGTTTCGGCAAAGAACGTGCGATGTCATAGATCAGGTGACGCGTGGCAGAGGGTATGGGTGGTAAAACTTATTATTTCTCAAGGTTTTGGGTTGCTTAACCCCCGCATAGGAATTGATGTGATATCAGATCAGGGCCGTAGGATCTTGGGGGATATAGATCGACGGTGGTTAGGGTGAAAGGAGCGGCGGGCAAGTCAGATGGTGGGGCCCGGTTTAATTAAATAAGGGGAGGCGCTTGTTCTGAGGGTAGGGCCGAGGTTAAATGGCCGTGGGGATTAATGTTTATGTGGGTGGGGGCTTAATAAGGAGGGGCTCGGGTTAATAAATAGGAGCGGGAAGCTTTTTAGAAATGGGGCGGAAGGTAAGGTTACATGAGGGTTTTTAACAAAGGGCGGGGGTTAAACACATAAAAATTAGGGGCTCTAATATTTATAAGGGTCGGGCCTTTTTAATTTGAACTAAGTTTTGATATGAAACAAATAGGGCCCGAAAAGGTCTATGTTTTAATTTAAAACAATGTAAAAAAGGAGTTTTTACATTGTTTTAATAAAAATGAGGAAAAGTGTTGAAGGTGAGGGGATTAATGGGTTTTTTGGAGATGAAAGTGGGTGCATTGAGTAAGGGAAAATGGTGAATATAAGAGGTTTAAACCCAGACATGATTTTTTATAGCAGGAGAGTGATTTTGAGACTGAAAACTGAGAGACGGTGAAAAAGGTTTCATGAAGATAATGAAGGCAATGAGGTTTCTGAAGATAGCTAATAGTCAAGAAATGTTATCTTCGGCAGATTGTAGAAAATCCATAGTCACCTAGTGAAACTGTAGAATACAGGAGGATAACAGTGGCTCCAGTTGGGGAGGGCAACTCCTTTAGGAGGTGTCAAGAACCTCAGATTTCAAAACTCTAGAATTTGTAGATTAGTGCCTTGTATGTACTTGGCAGATTTCTCATTCTTCAAGTGCTGATTTGTTGTTGTTGTTTGTAACTTTGACCTTTAAAACTTGAAAATCATGCTTTGTTGCAACTCAATTCTACCTACCCATCATACTTTCCTAGAATTTTTTTCTTCATTTGGGTGCATTTAGACTTGAAAAGGCTTGACATTATTTTTCTTTTTGAAAGCAAAAACTATCTACTTCTACCCTTATATCATCCAAAGGCTCAAATTAAGCTGATGAGCTCTTTTATTTTCTACCTAATCTACTTATCTGTCAATATTAAACGGTTTGACAGATTTTCATTCTCTACTCTATCAACATGAAATTGAAAGCATGACCAAATCAAGATTAAGCAGTTTGATTGTCATGAGCTGTGGCATTTTGGACAAGCTGCACACAAATTTTATTTTTGCAAAAAGTAAAACTAAAAATTGAGGGCTATAATCTGAAATTTGTCATTTATCCCTCTCTTTTCTCTTGGCTTCAGATTTGATCTTGGGAACCAATATATTTTCCTAATCTAATCTACTGATAAGCCAAGTTTAAAAAATTTGGCAAATCTTCATTTACTAACTTATCAGCAAAAATTTAAAACTTGTTCAAACATGATTAGGCTATATGATTGAACAAGGCTCCTTTCTCAAAGCTAGTGGCATTTGGACTTGCACACTTTCAGAAACATTCTTTTGGTATGGGGCTTGACCTTTTCTTTTTATTTGCCATTTTTTCTTCTTTTATTTGTTTTTGTGTTTATTTTTCTGATCTTTTTATTCAAGCAATGTTATGTACAATGAATAAAGCTTTAAACTGAGATCTTCAACAAAAATAATGCTTGAGCATCCTACCATTGACAGGACCTCCAAACAATTCTGTTCCATCCATTTCTTACAGAAAGATTGCATTGTTACCTCTTGCAGAATGGATGATGTATGGACCTTTCCATAGATTGTCAAATTTTCCATGCTTGCCTTTGTCTTCTCTTCTTAAATCCCACTTCAGTACTTTGTCTCCAATGTTGAAATCATTTTCCTTGGTAATTTATAAAAAAAAATCTTGATTTTTTCCTGCACTTGTTGTGTTCTGTTGTATACTTCTTCTCTGGTTTGCTGCAGCTGGATAGTCTGGTTTATTCTTCTTTTCATATCATTTTCTTCAGACTATGCTTCTTGGATGAGCTTCATAACTGGCACTCCCAAACTTGTTGGGAAAACTACATCTGCTCCATACACTAGCTGATAAGGAGACATACCAATTGACTTTTTATTTGTTAATCTGTCTGCCCATAATGCAAGTACTAGTTTGTTGTGCCATGATTTTTTATTCTCTTCCAACAAATTTTTAATGATGTTTACCAAAATTTTGTTTGAGGATTCAACCAACCCATTACCTTGAGGATAATAAGTTGTTGAATCGCCTAATGTAATATGATATTTGTGGCAAAATTCCACCATTTTCTTGGATCTAAGGGCAACAGCAGTATCAGTAATAATCTTTCTAGGAAATCCAAATCTAGATAGGATATGGTTTTCAAGGAATTTGATGATTACTGAGTCTGTGGCAGTTCTAGAAGGAATGGCCTCTATCCATTTTGTAAAGTAGTTAGTTGCAGTTAGGATCCATTTGTGTTGGGAAGAGGAGGCAGGATGGATTTCCCCAATAAAATCAAGGCCCCATTGTTGAAAAGGAGATTCAACAAAAATAAGATGCAAAGGTACTGGCAGCAGTTTTTTCTTGTCCTCAAATATTTGGCACTTATGACAGCCAACTACCATTTTATGGATATTTTGAAAGAGGGTGGGCCAATAGTAATAAGCTCTAAGGATTTTGTTGACAGTGGTTTACCAATAGAGGTGACCTCCACATTCTCCTTCATGAAACTCATTCTTGATCTTATCTGCATCATCCTTAGGCAAACATTTAAGCAATATAACACTAGCATTTTTCCACTATAAAACTTTATCTAAAATGCAGAAGTTTACAGCCTTTAACTTTAATAATCTAGCCTTTGTTTTGGACAAAATAGGAGGAACATTAAGATTAAAAATCACATATAATATATCAGCATACCAAGATGAATTCAGAAATGATTCTTCAATAGATGGAGTTACCAACTCCTCTTGATCATCTAATGCATTAATTATGTTTATGTCCAGTGCTTGAAAGTTTGTTTCAGCCATGAGTTTATCCAGTCCTTGTCCTTTGATTAGTTTAGTGGGCTTGATTTATAGATCATATTCTAATATAACAGCAATCCACTTACCCCTCTTGCCATCAGGATCTTGTGTTAAAATGTCTTTTACCATTGTGTGAGGCACAAATTCAATGATGTGTAAGTGAAAAATGTAAACTATGAAATCTTCCAATGCCTTGATTAAGGCAAAAGCCTGCTTTTCCATTATATTATATTTTAGAGGTGCATATTTTAATGCCTTGCTGAAAAATACAATGGGTTGTTACTGTCCTTTTATGTTTTTTTGTAGTAGGACAGCAGCAACTATATGTTCTGATGCAAAGGAGAAGATGAAGAAGTCTTTGGTAAAGTCAGGGTTGATCATAACTGGTGTTTGGGTAAGTGCTTGTTTTACCAGTTCAAAGGATTGCTTTTCTTCTATGGTCCATTTGACTCCTATTTCTCTTTTCAACATGTTAGTGATGTTTCTTAGGAGTTTTTCAAGGTTTGGTATGAACCTTCTTAAGAAATTTATCTTTCCAATGAAATATTCCAGCTCTTTGATATTTTTAGGATGATTGATTTGCAATATTCCTTCAATCCTTTTTGCTTCAATCTTGATCCCTTCTTCATATATGATGTGGCCTAATAGTTTTCCTTCTTGAAAGCCAAACAAAGTTTTCTTGGGATTCAAAGACAAACCATATTTTCTACACATTTCAAAGACTTTTCTTAAGTGAGCTAGGTGTTCTTCATCAGTTTTTTAGTAGACTGTCATGTCATCAAGGTATATCACAATGAAGTAACCTATTTCTTCTGAGAAAGTAATATCCATTGCTCTTTGAAAGGTGGCCCCAGCATTCATCAATCCAAAAGGCATTTTTACATACTTGAAGGTTCCCCAGGGTGTAGTGAAATTTGTCTTGTGTTGATCATCTGGGTGTACCTGCACCTGATTGTATCCTGAAAATCCATCCAGCAAAGATATTATTTTGGAGCTTACTACCCTTTGTAAAATGTGATCCATTTTTGGTAAAGGGTATTTGTCTTTTAAGGAGGCTTTGTTTAAATTTCTGAAGTCTATGCATAGCCTAATCTCTCCTATTTTCTTCCTCACTGATACAAAATTTGAAACCCATTCTGAGTATCTCGGAGGGACTATTATTCCAGCATCATACATTTTCTGAATTTCTTTCTCAGCCAGGGGCAGTTGTACAGGGTTTATTTTGCGCATTTTCTGTTTAAAGGGCTTCTAGTTTTCTTTGAGAAGGATCTTATGTTGGATTATCTCAGTATCGTATGACTTTAAATCTTCATAACTCCAAGAAAATACATCAGTAAATTCTTTGAAAAGCTCAATGTATCTCTATTTTATATGAGATGGCAGTGTTTTGGACAGTTTTATCATTTTGGGTTTTTGTTCACTGCCTATATTGCACTCTTCTCTTTCAGCTTCAGTGGGTTCCATCTTTGGCTTCCTAGTAACATCATTAAAGTCAAATAGTTCTTCTAGAGGAACCAGTCCCTTTGGAAAATTATCATTATTGGACTGCAGCACTTCAAAGTCTTCTTTTTCTGAACTTATGCACGACTTTGTTTCAGGTGAGTGTTCTTTGTCTAAGAGATTTATATCAGCATTATCAGGAGGTTCTTCTTTGTAAGATTGTTCCTCAGCAGAACAGTCTTCTTCATAATCTAAGTCTGAATTTGGCACTTCAAACTCATTTCTAGACTGCAGGAAATATTCTATCTGTTTATCTCCTTCAAAAACTTGCCAATATTTTATATTATCAGGGACTGTGGTCTATATTTGACTTGTACTGTGTATTGCTTGTTTTGATAAGGTTTTTGGCATGTACTGGTTGCAAATGCTAGAACATTGGCAAGGATGTTTTGATTTCTAGGGACAAATGTAAGATCATATTCTGTGAATGTTTTCAAGAGGTCAAGGGCATCATATCTATATGCTTTTAATCTAGGATGCTTAGTTGTATATTCTCCCTTGATCTGCCTAATGACTAGCTCAGAATCCCCATGGATAGTTATCCTCTTAGCTCCTAATTTCTTCAGTAATTGTAGCCCTAGGAGGCATGCCTCATATTCAGCTATGTTATTTGTGCATTGAAAGCTTAGCTTGTATGAGTGACCTTCCGCATGATTTTTCTCTGTGTTATGCACCCATATACCTGCTCCTGAACCAGTATTGCCACAAGAACCATCAAAGCTCATACTCCAAAGAGGTTCAATTTCATATTGATCATTATGTTGGCTATTATAGCGGCCACTATGTTTGTCATCATGTTGTTCCTTATGGTATGCACTATGCTGATTATTTTCTATTTGGGTCAACTGTTTTGACTGTCTCTCCTTCTTCTTTTCCTCTTCTTGTTCAGTTATTTGC
The DNA here is from genome assembly GCA_034641835.2 of Pinus albicaulis. NCBI lineage: Eukaryota > Viridiplantae > Streptophyta > Pinopsida > Pinales > Pinaceae > Pinus > Pinus albicaulis. Next base: position 1,902,262,637 of record CM076578.1, read on the forward strand.
TCATTTTCTGTCACTTGTTCATTAATGTTTTCATCATTGTAAAGGATAAATGAATCAAGATCAGTGTGGATGGAATAAAGAGGGGAGTTATCTGGCTTTTCTTGACTGCTAACCATGTATCTCATGTGAGTTTCCCTATATAGTCTTCTTGGTTGAATAAAGACAGGTATGGTAGCATAGGTCATGTCCATTTGGAGGGTGCCTTGGAGTTTAGCACCCCATGATCTTGAAAGGAGCATGCCATACTTAGGAGGAATATCAGCCACCATAATATCAATTACTAGGTTTCTGGCTAGTATTTGTGATAGATTAACACGTAGATATTTGATTAGGCCTAGACATTTAACTCTACTAGAATCAAAAGAGTATAAATATTTGTATGGTCTAGTTATTTCAAGGCCTAGTCTTTCCATTACTACCTTTGGCATGAGGTTGTGTGAAGCTCCCCAGTCTAACATGGCATTCTGGAGAATTTTATCATGGATGTTTAAACTGACACAGAATGGAGGAACACCTCCCTCTTGAAATTTACCTTCCACTTTTGGTCCAAACAGAAGTCTAGGTTTGTCATCATTTAAATTTACAGAATCAGCATTTTCTCCTATGTTTAAATCTTTCAAAAGTTGGGATCTATATACATCTTGAGTGACTAGTTCAGTAAGAGGAATAGAGATTTTAATTTTGGCAATTTCATTCTCTATACTGAAAGGTGTCTGAGTTTTTGAAATGTTCAAATTAGTTTTTTCAGACACTGTCTTCATAGCAATTTCAGCTTGTTGGTTTTTATTAGGAGACTCAATTAAAACAGTTTTGTTAGGGGAATTAACTGTATTGCTAGTGCTTCTTTGGTCACCACTTTGTTTTCCACTAGGTTGGTTGTTTTTTTTTTTATGTTTATCAGAACTTTCAACCACTATGTTTAGATTTTCTGCTGTCTTTTTAGGAATGTTTTCAGGGGTCTTCCTAGAAGAAATTTCAGAGGTCTTTATTTTGGGAGTGCCTTGTTTTTTCTTTCTTCTGAGTTCATACTGTCTATGTACTTCCATAATGGCATTTTCAAAGCCTTGTTTGTAATATTCAGATTCTAAGGTTTCTTCTTCAAATTGAGTTGGGGAAAGCATGCCTTGTTCTTCCTCGGTGAGGAAAATAGTATCCTCATTATTTACTCCCATTAGATTTATGTGATTTTCCTCTACTTCTTAAATTACTCCCTCATCCTCATCAGCATAATTTTCTTGGAAAGGAGGTCTGATTTGTTGATCAGGACCTCTTTGTCTTATTTGAGGGAGATTTCTTCTAAAGTTATGATTCTGATTTTGATTTCTGTTTTGAGGAGTTGTTTGGTTTTCTCTAGGATAAGCTCTCTCATTTACATTCATCATCTCCATCATTCTTTCCATGGTTTTAACTAAGTTACCAATATTTGTATTAGATGCGGAGGGTACAGCCTCTTCCCTATATGTGGCTCTTTTTTCATTTTTCATTCTAGCTCTTTTGGCAATCAGATTGGCTTCTACACTTACTGCTCCCCTCTACATGTCTTCTAAAGTGAGGGGTGTAGTTTTTAACCTGAACAGAAATTATCTGCAAACGAATCTTAAAAACAAAAAATAAACAATAGCGAGAGCATAAAACATAAAACAGATATACACAGAGATTTTCCCCTGGATCCCAAATCAGGATGACTAGCTTGATTTTTCATTATATTCCTTTTAGTGTTACAACACATATATATACATGCCGAAGCATACATAAACCCCAACTCATTAACCCTGGATTAGAACATAACCGTAGTTCCCTTAACCTGATCTACAAAATACCAGGGGCTGAAAACCATCATGCCCCAAAACCATGTGCAAATCCATGCACAAAACCATGGGCGGGTCTGCCCACCGAAAAATAAAGTCCAAAAAAAATTTTCCCGGCCCGCTGCCAGGGACCCCAAACAGGGGAGGCTGCCGCCCCCCCCCCTGTGCATGAATAGTCATGGAAAGAATATAACACATACCCAACATTCTCCCACTTGTTGTTTTCTTTCCGTAGGGGGCCACAAGAGAGCTGAGTCATTAGCCCAACTTTGCAACACCCATTGTATCTCTACACCAAGAGACCTTCTAAGTGCTCACAGACTTCGTCAATACATATGCAACATTCTTCAAAGTGTCCACCTTTACCAGCAACTCCCTTTTAGCTTCAACCATATATCTCACAAAGTGATATTGAACATCAATGTGCTTTGTCTTTGAATGATAAGCAGGGTTCTTAGCCAATAAAATTGCACTTTGGCTATCACATTCTATCCTTATAGCTTGTTGCACCAAACTCAACATTTAAACACAATCTTCCAACCAAATCGTTCGAAGTTGCATGAGTAGCTGCCCGTATTCTCCGCTCTCGTAGCGGAAAGAGCTACCACAGACCCGGTTTTTTGTCTATCCACTGATTTCCACCAACAGAAGTTAAACACATACCCATCAGATCTTTCTTTGGTCCGCATTCTGTACCTAACCGCATCAACAAACCATGAATTTCAACACTTTTTCCAACTGGTCTTCTAGAAAATAAAGCTATACAGAATTCTACATGTCATAAATATCTCGAAAACCCATCACTATTGTCCAATGCTCCTTCCTTGGTTGACACAAACTCCTGCTTAATACCTCACCCATGCATTGTCTAGTTCCATGCATTTATTTCATACATCACATTTCATGTACCCCCATATGAACACGGACATATCCTCCTCTTCTTCTTGTGTCTTAGGACACTGTTAAGAAGACAGCTTTACACCTACAGGAATCGTAACATTCATCAGTTTACTATCCTGCATATTGAACCTCTGCAATATAGTCTCGACATACTTCCTCTGGTTTAACCAGAGCTTCCTCTTTGCCTGATCTCTCTTAATTTCCATGCCCAAAATATAGTTTGCAACACTAGGATCCTTCATTTATAATTTGGAGAACAGTTGGGTCTTCAAATCTTGGATAATTTCTTTGTCATTTGCAATCAACAACATATCATCCACATACAAGACCAAATAGATAACACAGTCACCAATTAATTTAAAATAAACATAGTGACCCTCCTTGCTTCTAGTGAAGCCAATTCCCCGTATATAGGTATCAAATTTCTGATACCACATCCTTGGTGACTGTTTTAACCCATACAGAGACTTCTTCAACCTGCATACCAGTTCTTTCTTACCCTTCACCATAAAGCCTTTAGGTTGCTTCATGTAGATCTCCTCTTCTAGATCCCCGTGAAGAAAATTTGTCTTCACATCCATCTGTTCTATCTCAAAATCAAATGCAGCAGCAACAGATAAAAGTAATCTAATAGAAGTAACCTTGGCAACAGGAGAAAAAATATCACCAAAATCAATTCCCGGCACCTGGGAATAACCTTTCGCTACCAACCGAGCTTTGCATTTCTCCACCTTGCCTTCTACATTCATCTTCTTCTTAAACACCCATTTGCTCCCAATGGGCTTCCTTCCAGCCGGCAACTCCACCAGATCCCATGCATCATTTTTGTGCGAGGATGCCATTTCATCAACCATGGCCTCCTTCTAGAGTTTTCCATCCTCTGAATCTACTGCCTCCCTGACAGTTCTGGGTTCATCATCAGTTATAGTTAAGGCAAAACCTGAACAGAAAGCAGATGGACTATACCTTTCTGGTTGCCTTCTTTCCCGAACTGATCTTCTCAAAGATGGAGTTTGTGGCTCTTCATCTTCTGAGTCTTCTTCTGTTGTAGAGTCTGATTCATCCTCCTTTAGCTCAAACTCTATCTTCTCAGGTTCCTTTGGTAGGACTTCATTTTTAACAACATCTTTCACTTCTCTAAACACCACATCTCGGCTGTACACAACCTTCCTTGTTTCTGGGTTCCAAAGCTTGTAACCCTTTAAACCATCCTTATACCCAATAAAGATGCACCTTTCAGATTTATTATCCAACTTGGTCCTTCTCTCCTTTGGAACATGTACATATGCATCACATCCAAATACCCTTAGATGTGAAAGAGAGGGTTTCTTACCAGTCCATACCTCATGTGGAGTCTTATCCTCCAACTCTGATGAAGCTGATCTATTAACTAAGTAACATGCAGTCTCCACTGCCTCTGCCCAGAATTCTTGTCCTAACCCGGTACCACTAAGCATGCTTCTTTCCTTTTCCATCATCGTAATATTCATTCTTTCTGCAACTCCATTTTGCTGAGGTGTCTATGGAGTAGTCTTCTGCCGTGCTATACCACACTTCTTACAGAACTCTTTAAATTCCTTCTTGCAGAACTCCCCACCATTATCTGTCCTCAACACCTTTATCTTCTTCTTTGTCTGGTTTTCCACCAGAGCCTTAAATTCTTTAAATTTGTCAAAGACTTCAGATTTCTTCCTCAAGAAATATATCCATGTATTCCTTAAGAAGTCATCTATGAATGAAACATAATACACTGAATTACCCAGTGATGGAACTGACACAAGTCCAAACACATCACTATGCACAAGCTCTAATAACTTGTTCGCCCTCTTAGCACCAGAAGGAAAACTCACCCAATTCTGCTTCCCATATACACAATGTTCACAGAAATTGAAATCCATAGAGCTATTATACATACCTTGTACCATACCATTTCCATGCAGTATCTGAAGGCCCTTCTCTCCAATATGTCGAAGCCTTTGATGCCATAGCATGGTCTTTTCTCCAGAGACCGCTAGGCTTTTCGCTCCACTTTCGGGAACCACAAAACTATTGCACCCATCAATAACATTGTTGCCCTAAATCTTGTACAGAGTTCCAATTCGAACTCCCCGCATTAATACCAGTGCTCCCCGAACCATCTTATAGGTATCTTTCTCAAACATTGTTTTTACACCTGCATCATCCATCTTGCTTACAGAAATCAGATTTCTGGCCAATGCAGGAATGTGCAGAATAGCAAGAAGTGTTCTAATCCTTCCACCTTGCAGCTTCAGCTTAACTTTTCCATGTCTGAATATTCTAGCCTTCCTATCATCCCCCTAAGAATACATCACCGCCATCATATTTCTCATACTCACAAAACCACTCCCTATGGGGAGTGAAGTGAAAGGATGCACCTGAGTCAATCAACCATGACTCATGATCTACATGTGTATTTGAAGAAGAAGCCAAATACACATCCCCACCTTCATCCGAGGTGGTTTTTGCCTCTGCAGAAGGACCTTCATCAGATCCCTTTCCTTTCTCGGGAGCTTTAGATCTGCATTCCTTTTTGTAGTGCCCTTCCTTTCCGCATTTCCAGCACACCTTTACAAACTTTCCAGGAGATTTAGATCTCCCTCTAGATTTAGATCTCCCACTCGAAACCTTATTCTTGTTTCTGTTCTGGGACCTTCCTCGTATAGATAAGGCATCTCCATTCTAACCCTCCATATTTCTCCGTCTCATTTCCTCCGACAGCAAGGCTGAGACAATGTCATCAAAATTCAAGGTAGTTGTGTTGCTACCTATTGCAATAACCAGACTGTCCCACGAGTCTGGTAGAGAACACAACAAACTGATGCACTTATCTTCATCTGAGATTTTAATATCGATAGATGATGGTAGCTTCTCCTGCAATGTAGCGTTCGGAAATGCTTTCTGTCAGAGTCTCCATCCTTCATCCTCGGGTTATACAAAATGTACTGCGAGAACAATTTATTCACCGGAACTTAGATTGGTACAAAGTCCGAACTTTTTCCCACAAAAAGAGTCTTATGTAGCTTCGAGATACATTCAACAGCAATCTTGAATCTCAAACACACAGCTGCATTGTGCTCTTGCCTTAGATCCAACTTCCAGTCTTCATCTGACATTTCCATTGGTTTAGTACTTGGATCTACCGCGATCCACTAATCTTTATCCACCAGCAGATCCTCCATCTTGAGCTTCCATAACTCAAAACTCTGACCATTAAATTTCTCGATCTCTATCTTCCCGCCACTCGCCATCTTCTTTCACCGCAAGAATTGATCATGATCTCCCCCTTCCAGAGCAGGGTCTCCCTCGGGCAGAGAGAAAACCCCACCTCAATGACAAAGGCATCACCAAAGCCAGCAGCTTCGATACCAAATGTAGGTTTTAACCCTGTACAGAAATTAGCTACAAATGAATCTTAAAAATAGAAAATAAACAATAGCGAGAGCATAAAACATAAAACATATATACACAGAGATTTTCTCCTGGATCCCAAATCGGGACGACCAGCTTGATTTTTCATTATATTCCTTTTAGTGTTACAACACATATATATACATGCTGAAGCCATTATCCCATCAAATCCATTAACCCTGGATTAGAACATAACCGTAGTTCCCTTAAGCCCAGGATCTCCAAAATGCCGAGGGCCAAAAACCATCATGCCCAAAACCATGTGCAAACCCATGCAAAACCATGGGCGGGTCCCGACCACGAAAAATAAGGTCAAAATTTTTTCACACAGGCACATCGCCCCTACCTTTGACTTCCTGCTGCGCCCAACACGTGACTAGTCATGGAAAGAATATAACACATACCCAACAAGGAGTTCTCTTTCTCTTAATTGATAAGCCATTTCTGGGTCAAAACCATCAAGAAATTTCATTAGAGCTAGACCTTGTGGAGGTTTCATGTGTGTAGGAAGGACATTGTATACACTATTGAACCTAGTGTAGTATTCCTGGACACCTTCTCCAACATTTCTCTCAATGTTTTCATACTCTGATAAGATTTGGAGAGGGTTCTTCTTAACTTCCCATTTGTTTAAGAATAATTGATGAAACGCAGGGAGGTCATTTATACTATTAGGGGTTAAGCCTTTGAACCATTTTCTTACCTCTCCCCCTAATCTTTGAGAAAATATTCTAATTTTAACAGTTTCATCATCTATTTCTTGTCTGTCAAAGTAGTCATTCATTTTGTCCACATGTTGTTGAGCAGTAGTAGAACTACTAGCATCATATAAAGGAATCTTGGACTGGTAGTCGTGTGGTAGAACAACTAAAGGCAATGGTAGAACTAGTGGGGCATACCATGTTGCCATGATATGTGGTTGGGGAACAAAAGAGGGTTAACAATTGGAGGGTTTACAACAAGAGGTACAAGGTTAAATGTAGGGAGGTGAACAGAGGGGGATGAGGTTAGTACAACAGAGCTCCGTTGTAAGGTGGATGGGTCTAAAACTATCTGGGTTGTCCAATTCTGAGATCTAGTCCTAGACAAGATTTGTTCTAGGGGTGAGCCAGATAGGATATTCTGCAATTCTTTAAGGTTTTCAGTTAGGGAACTTGCTTTGTGCATAGGTCTGCTAACAATTGAATTTTTAGATCTAGGATACTTCCTAAGGATGCTTTCAGGATTTTCAACTATTTCAGGGGGATTTGGGTCAGGATGAGATCTGGTACAGATTCTTCTAGAAGCCAGGTCTTGGACCCAAAAATTAGAAAGGTTAAAAGTTATAACATTTTTGAAAAACAAAAATATGTAAAAGAAATGCTTAATCCACAAATTATTCTAGACTGGGTTCTGTTGATTTTTAATGATAAAGTTATTTTCCCAATGGAGTCTACGGAAAACCAATGGAGTCAACAAGCCTACTGAAAACCAGTGGAGTCACCAAGTGGAGGAGTTTTAATTGTTTTGTGGCTGGTTTTTTTCCACCATCAGCAACCAGATACCATTCTTGGCTAACACTTGATTCATCTAAGTTAAAATGAGGTTTTCTAAGTTTTTGATTTTATACTTTGTTGTTTATTACTCAGTAATCCCTAGTACGGTCGCCACTATGTTGGCTCCCCGTGATTTGCAAGATTGGCAAGAACAACTCTGTAGGGAAACACATCAAACCACTTTGGAGTCCAAGGACCTAGCCTTCCTGGACTTTTGAGAGGGCTCTCTCTATGTAAGTGTTTGTAAATGATATGTCTTTATGCTTTTGTTTTTTGATTTTAGGCTAGTTATGAAGTTATAAGGACTTGTTTGTTTGTTTGATTGGTTGATAGATCAATGGTGTGATTAATTGAGGGAGTGTTTCAGCTAAATAGATAGACCATTAGAAACATTAATCCATTGGGATATGGAGTCATAAAAGGATTTAATTGTTCATCAACTCTGCAAGGGTTTTCATAGGGCAAGCTAACTATATCAAGTGGATCTCTTAGATTAGATGGAATATGAAATGACAGTAAGTTGTGAAAACAGTAAAACTAAAGGGAAATTAAGGATCCTTTAACTCTACTTTAACAAGAAAATCCTTTTAGGAAACTGTTTGAGACAAGCCAAAGGACAGGGCTTACCATAGACTTCTTTGGCCAAACTCTAATAAGCAAACCTTTAAGACAATAATCCAGCAATCCTAGAATTACTTTCAGACAAATAAAACATGCAAGATAACAATGAGTGAAACTAAAGAGCAAGATACACCTATATTCTTTAATCAAACACTCTAAATACCTTCAAAGTAAAAGTTTGAGACAAACCAAAGGACAGGGCATAGAATAGACTTATTTGGCTAGATTCTACTAAGTAAACTTCAAAGAAAGGCCTTAAAAATAATATTTCAAGCTACACTAAAGGACGGGGCATACCATAGACTTCTTTGGCTTGACCCTACTGAATCATTTCCAAGACAACAAGCTAGGTGGAACCAGAGAGAAATTAAGAATTCTCTAATCAGACCTTGCAGAAGAAAACATTAAGATAAAGAAAGTAGACAGAATTAGGGTTCCAAGATAGCATATCCTAATCTAAAATTTATGTTCTTTTTATCAGAGAAGTAATGGACAGAATGGAAAACAGAAGAAAAAAATTGACAAAGAAAGGATAACTTCACCATTAACATAGCTTAAGAATCCTGTGAATGTGCTTGTATTACTGATGTTCAAAACAGTTAAATTACTCCAGTGCAATAGATCTCTGCAACTCAGAGCTTTCTCAAATATAGCCTAGCAGTCATCAACTATCAATCTACTAACCAGCCAACCAACCAACACTAAAAATGAATGATACATGCAATATTTATCTTCAAAATGAGTAGGTGATCCTAAGCTAGGGTTTCATATATGTATTTATTACAGAGTTAATGCATTTTGAACTTTGAGACCATGGAAGGCCCAAGGAAAAATATTTGAGACTGGCTCACTATGATAATAACTCCTAACTTAAGTGTTGAGCTAACATTTTGTAAATATTTGACTTTCAAGGCTTCTTAATAAATTTTACAATAACTACAGAGTAGTTGAGAAATATCTCTAATTGTTTCAATAATTGTTGATGTCTTTATTGAAATAAAACATGATGTAGGTGTCCAAATGTGTCCTTTGAAGAAGTAAATGATTTTTGTTTAGTCATTCGAATCTATCTTTGTGTTGATCTGCCTTTCATTTATCTCTTAAACTCTGTTTTAGCCTTTACACTTGGATTTATCCTTTTAACTCTCCTATTCTTCTTTACTTCTGCCTCTTTGTATTTGTCTCTGATTTGTGACTAGCCCTTTTAATTTGTCCATTATTCCTTGATTTGATCCTTAATCCTCTAATCTTCACTGTCACAGTCCTTTGACTATTTTCGTCTTTTCACTGTCTCTGTCTGCAATTTGTTGCACAGTGGAGCATCTTCTGGTTTTGTGTGTGTAAATGGCCACCAATGGTCATGATTCATTGGTGTGCATGTGGGGATCTGGTTCTTTTGGTCCTATCGATGGAAAAACTAACTGGATCTTCACCCAGGGAGTTTATTTAAATCCTTTCGGACCCTTGAAATGTGTTTCTCACATTCTTACTTTGGCTACCTGCACATTAGAAAACAATTCATTAATAAGAACCTTTGTTCGTGGATTTTATGTGTTTGTTTAGGGTTTTCGGGCGTTAGGAGCGCTTGGAGAGGTTTCATGGAGGATGTGAGGCTTCATCGCAAAGCCACAGGGCTTTGGAAAATTTGAATTAGGTAGCAATTTTGATTTATGGCGCGAAGGAGGAAAGGCGGTTTTCGCAAGCGAGGGAGGTGGTTTTCGCATGGGATGGAGGCGGTAAACGATTTCGACGGAGAACGTGTGATGCCATAGATCAGGTGACGCGTGGTGGAGGGTACGGGCAGTAAAACCGCTTATTTCGCAAGTTTTAGGGTTGTTTAACCCCCGCGCAGGAATCGGTTCGATATTGGATCAGGGTCATCGAATCTTGGGGGATATAGATTGACGGTGGCCAGGGTGAAAGGAGCGGCGGGCAAGTCAGACAGTGAGGCCCGGTTTAATTAAATAAGTGGAGGCGCTTGTTCTGAGAGTAGGGCCGAGGTCATGTTGCCGTGAGGATTAATGTTTATGTGTGTGGGGGCTTAATAAGGAGGCGCCCAAGTTAATAAATAGGAGTGGGAAGCTTTTTAGAAATGTGGGCGGAAGGTAAGGTTACATGAGGTTTTTTAATAAAGGGTGGGGGTTAAAAACATAAAAAATAGGGCTCTAATATTTTTAAAGGGTCGGGCCTTTTTAATTTGAACAAAGTTTTAATATGAAACAAATAGGGCCCGAAAAGGTCTTTTAATTTAAAACAATGTAAAAAAGGGGCTTTTACATTGTTTAATAAAAATGAGGAAAAGTGTTGAAGGTGAGGGGTTTAATGGGTTTTTTGGACATGAAAGTGGGTGCTTCGAGTAAGGGAAAATGGTGAATATAAGAGGTTTAAACCCAGACATGAGTTTTTAGATTAGGAGATTTATTTTGAGACTACAAACTAAGAGATAGTGAAAAAGGTTTCATGAAGATAATGGAAGCAGTGAGGTTTCTGAAGATAGTTAATAGTCAAGAAATGTTATCTTCAGAAGATTGTAGAAAATCCATAGTCACCTAGTGAAACTGTAGAATACAGGAGGATAACAATTATAAGTATGGTCCACCGGCTCACATTGGCCTTTTTCATCTACCTCTGGAGATCATGTTGCTGAAAAACCCTCAAATAGTGATATTATTCCCAATAGGAAAAAAGTAAAAGTCAAATTTCCTTGTAAGTTATGTGAAGGGAATCATCCCATTCACCTTTATCCTTATATGGATGAAGCCTCCAATTTGTTGGATAACCTTATGAATTCTCAACCCGACTTCTAGCTTGCTTATCGCCAAGATTTTCCCTGATCCTCCGCTAGTTGATCAAGTGATTGATCAGAATTCATCTTTGCTCAATCCCACTCTACGAAATTGAATCTCATGCATCCATTCCTGACCAACCATTGGTTGACAAAACAGTCGACCTGATTCCACCTTCAGTTGATTAGGATTTTCCCACAAAGACTAAACCTCATACTTCTTATGTTATTTTTGTTCCTCATATTCCCATGAATTGGAGGGAAATCCTCTTGTTCCAATAACATAAGGTGGCAGTTCTCTCGTTCCCACGGTACCCCCTCCAAGTAGTATGGTTGCTTCCTTTGATTAGATTCTACTAACGAGATATTTTCTTCCTTCTTACGTGCCCTTTGAGCTCACATTACAAGCCTATAATGTGGTAATACCTGGCATAATAACATATGAAGGCGCATCTTTTAGTATTCTATCTTCAACTACTTGGCAAGCTTTCGGTTCTCCACAGTTTCTGACTATTACCCAAAATCTGTTGGCTTTTAAAAGAGGAACCAATCAACAATTTGGGATCCTTTCGAAGTTTCCTATTACTTTTGGAGGAAATAATTTCTATATAGACTTGATGGTTGTCTAAGGCCCCTTCAATTTTAATTTACTCCTTGGGTGTGACTATACTTATGTCATGGGAGCTCTTATCTCTTCCTTCTTTCGTCTAATGTGTTTCCCACAAGAAGGAAGGATTGTGACCATTGATTAGTTGTCATTCATTGGTCCTAAATTAACTCTTAGTCAACCATCGTCCCTTAATGATCCTTACATGCCAATGGTATCTTCCCTGCCATAGGTTAATTATGTGGAAACTCGTTCCATGCCAGTGCGTGTTGATGATTTGGTCAGTGATATGGTGCATCGTGTACTGGGGGCACTTGACCCTGACTTCCATAGTGTTTTTCTCCCATCTGATGATGATCTATTAGAAGCCATGACCTCTTATGGGCCATGAGGAAAAAATCTGGAGCAGAATTCCTTTTCTTGTATCAAGATCCTTAAAAAATGAAACAAGCTCTTTGGAGCATAGTTCATTTTCTTGAGTCAAGATCGTTTAAAAATGAAACAAGGTGTCATGAGCATATTTCTTTTACTGTGTCAAGCTCATTAAAAAATGAAACAAATCCCCTTATAATTCGAGTCTTTTGTTTGATCTCGTAAATTCTCAGTCAAGTCTTTCACTTGATCTCATAAATAAACCTTCATTCCATCCAAATGTTAGTAACCAGTAGTCTAATTAGGTGAATGAGATGAAGCATAGGAGGCATGTACCTCGAATTGAGTCATTATGTTAGGGGGAATGCAAACCAAATCCAAGCATAGTTTGTCTCTATTTCAAGATTTTGTAAAAATGAAACCAATTTCAAGCATAGTTTCCCATGTTTCAAGCTTGTGTTAAAAAATGAAACCATCCCCATTTTGCCTCTTGTGATTGCCATTTTTATCAGCCTATTTTTTTCCATATGAACCTTTGTTTTTTCATTCCATCGTCACCATCTGTTTGGATGATCATATGCTCTCACTTGGTTTTTTTACTCTTTCCTAGGGAACCCTTGCAAGGAATAGTCTTATTAGCCAACCTCTTGACCTTTGTGTGTTTTGAGAAATTCCATCATCACCAGAACCAGTCGCTACCCTTTATACCACTCGTTCCTCCATGAGGAGTCATCTTTAAGCTCTTTTCTAACTCTCAAAAAATGAAAATATTGTCGAGTACTTGTCATTTTGAACTCTTTAAATTAAATGATTGATGTGGTCTCAGTATATGTTTACCCCTTTTTCAAGCTGAGATTCACTATTTAAAAAAAATGAATACCTTGATCGTACATGGTCAAGAGGTTCTCTCGGATATTGTTTTCTACCTTTTTAGATTTGAGGGATGATTTATGAAAAGGGACCTGATGGAGTTTTCTTTTTTGTCTCTTTTTCAAACTCTCTAAAGATGAAAAATATATCGATTTACTCTTCCATCAAACTCATAAAACATAAACGGCGAAAGACTTGTCACCATGACAAGGTCGAGTTCCACCTTCCTAGGGATCGTTAAAAACTTTCTAGGGTGGATTCATTCGAAGAATGAAATTATATGCTAATCATATGCTATCCTCTTCATGCTTGCTATCAAAAATAACAGGGAAAATTTGAAAGTGAAACTTCCCATGTGTTTTGAGGTAGCATGTCACTCTTGAACATGACACTCGTCTGCATTTCGTGTCGGGTCGGGGATATCCTTCATTCGTCACTTGCCTTCATGGGTTTCAGAAATCCATTTGCCTCTCATTTGCATCATCATGACCTTTGATCCCATTTTTTAGTCAAATGCTGCCACAATTTAGAGTCGTGTCATCAATATGTTCAAGAGAAGTCCTTGTTGGAAAATTAAAACATCCTCTACTTATTTTACTCTCTTTGTGTCAGTCCTAAATCACTCCTATCATCTTGAGAAATACTTTGTTTCATGTCGATTATGTGGGAGTCATTATGGCCCTCCTTCGACGGATCACTTCCTGTCGACTTCAACTCATTATCTAGGAAGATGTTCTAGAAACTCCTTTTCAGTACCTTGGAGCTTGCATGCATCAATAGAAATTTCTTCTCGTTCGACAAAAAGTTCACATTACTAGCCTTCAATCGGATGATTCTGCAAGTGTACGACTTCAAACCATTCATTCACACTTGTAGATTGTGTTGTCGTACCTTGAGGTCCATCGTCATCATTATTGGTCTCTCTCATGCCTATTAATGGTTTACATTATTGATCGGTAATCAGGTGGTTTTATACCATGTTCGACATCAGCACATATATTCGCATGGTTAGAATCGTATAATGGGTAGATCAACATAGAGACGAAGGCCCTGTGTTAGGTCCCCATATTACTAGTGTAGTCCCTTATTGTTATTAGTGTAGCCCCCTTATTGTTATTGTTGTACCCCTATAACCCTCGTATTGTTATTATTGTTCCCTTACATTATTATTTTTAGGTCAGCAAGGATTATATTGTGACCGCATGGACCCCTATATATAGAAGGAGGTTTTGTCATTTGTATAATCCAAGAATTGTTCATTTATGTAATGTATAGGAGGTTTCCCCATCGAAGTGGTTGATTTCTAAGGCGTTGATCTCTCTTTTCTTCTATTTTGGAGTTGGTTTCATAACATTTGGTATCAGAGCTTTGGATTCTAGGGTTTTGATGCTCCAAATAGGTCATCGTGTAATTTTCTCTATAACTTTGTTTCTACGAAGGTTCAGAAGCTGAAATTTTTCTAGAGCGAAGCTGAAATCCTAAGGAACATCATGCAAAAATTTCAGATCTTGGTTCGCAATATTTTCGGAGATATGATCTTTGGAAGTTAGGTTATTTTCAGGCTCCCAAATTTCACCTAAACAGGTCATCGAGGAATTTTCACTATAACTTTTTTGATACGAAGTTTCAGACGCTGAAATTTTAACAGAGAGAAGCTGAAATCCTAAAACACGTCCTGTAAAAATTTTAGATATTGGTTCTCAATATTTTTGGAGATACGATTTGTGGAAGTTAGGGTTTGTTCAGGCTCCCGAATTTCATCTCAAAGAAGTGACCTTGGGAAAATCCTCATAACTCTCTCTCTGAGAATCAGATTGGAATTCTGTAAAATTGGCTGCAATTACGGGGGCTTTAGTTTCTTGTATATCAATTTTAGAGCCTAAGGAGGAAACAGAGACACGTGGCACATCGTACAATTTCGCTCTACTGAACCAGTCCAAAATTAGGCCATTGTGGGAGATTGGGCATAACTTTGACTTGAAGAATCTAAATCAAGTCAGACCTGTGGAATTCGAAAGAATATTCAGAGGGATACTACATAGCCAAATTTCAGATATTGAAGATCCGAAATCACAGAGATAATTCAGTTTCAATATCGAGCTCCTCAAAAGCAAGAAAAAGGTGTGTATTTTTTTCAAATTGCATAGGTCTTGTTTGAAAAATAAGTTTTAAGTGATTGCAAGGGCCTATTGAGCATAGATATCAGTATTGGGTTCTAAAATTCCCCCTGAAAATAATTCAACACCCATTAAGCCCTCATAATACTCTATTATGACTCATGAAGATGAAGAATTGCAACATGATCTATCAAAATTACAAGAGCAAGTGCACCAAATTTTTCTCTCGCAAAGAGCAACAAAAAATGAAATTGAAGTTTTGAAGAAAGGCATGGAAGAGAAGATGGATGGTTTGAAGAATAATATGGATGGTTTGAAGAAAGGAATGGAAGCTAAGATGGATGACATGAAATACAACATGGAAAACATGAAGAATGATCTAAAAGAAGACATGGAAGGTTTGACAAAGTTGATACAAGAAATGTTTCCTAATGGCGAAAAGATAGTAGAGGAAACTCATGATGAGAACAAAATAAATTTTAATCATGATTTCATAAACTCTAATTTTGGATGGAAGAACCACCATATTCCAAAGATGGATATGAGGAAGTTTGATGGCAAGGATCCCGTAACATGGATACTACATATGGAGCGATATTTTGATCTCAATAATGTGCAAACACACACAAATGGTACACATTACAACTTTACATTTAGAAAAAAATACATTTGTATGGTATCGATGGCTTTTCTCCCGTAAAAAAATTGTCACTTAGTCAATTTTTACAGAGGAAATGATAGCACATTATGAGGATACAAAGAGCAACACCTTCTTTAGCCAATTGATAAATCTAAAACAAAAGGGTTTAGTGGTGGAGCACATTGAGGAATTCCAAAAATTGAATATAAGGGTAACTAATATTCCAGAGGAACATGGGATTGATGTCTTCGTAGGGACTTTAAAGGATAACATCCAACATGAAGTTCGTGTTTGGGAACCTGATTCATTGGAGAAGGCATTCAAGTTGGCAAGAAAAATTGAATGTAAAATTATGGTGACAAGGAAGACTACCACTCACATCTATAATGATGGAAGTGTTGCTACTCCTAGACTTCCACAACCTACAAGGTTGACAGCACAAAAATTGGAAGAAAAAAGAGCAAAAGGGCTTTGCTACAGTTGTGATAGAAAATACACTAAACGTCATAAGTGTGCTGAGAAGAAATTATTTTACATAGATTGTAAAGAGGAGGAAGAAAATGAACAAGAAACTTCAAAAGAAGAGGATATACACCAGGAACCAACCCTAGAAGAAGAAGAAATGAGTATGACCATATCATGTAATGCATTGGCAGGAATTACCACTCCTAAAACTCTCAATATAGAAGGACATATCAAGACGAAAAAGGTAATAGTGTTGATTGATTTGGGTAGTACCCATAATTTTATTCATTGTAAGGTAGCCAAGGAATTGAATTGTTTCCTATACCCAACACCAGAATATCAAGGGATGGTTGCAAATGGAGTGACTATAAATTTCTCTGGAAAATTCCATAATATCAAGCTAACCATGGGGGAATATGTATTGAATAGTCCAATGCTTTCCATTCCAAGGGGAGGTGTTTATGTTGTACTAGGAATACAATGGTTACAATCTTTGGGGACGATAGCTTTTAATTTTCAAGAACTTTTCTTGAATTTTTTTTCAGAAGGAAAGGAAATCGAATTACGGGGTATCGCAGGGAAGCTGAGTAAGATAATAATCTCTAATTTCATGACAAAGCTTATGAAGAAATAACAACAAGGCGTAATTGCACAACTATGCTCACTAGAAGTTCCAACATCAAAATCATCTATTTCTCCAGATCTCCAAAAAGTCTTGGACAATCATTCTAAGGTGTTTGAAACTACCAAAGGACCCCCACCTATTCATGAACATGATCATGCTATTCGTTTGATTCCAGGAAGTGTTCATCCAAACATCATGCCTTACAGATATCCTTATGTCCAAAAGAGCGAAATTGAACGTATGATTGCAAAAATGTTAGAGGCTGGTATAATTCAACCTAGTCAAATTTATTTCTCTGCTCCAGTAGTATTGGTGCACAAGAAGGATGGATCATGGCGCATGTCTCTGGATTATAGGGAGCTCAATAAGCTCACTATTAAAGATAAATTTCCCATTCCTATGATTGACGAATAATTGGATGAATTTTATGGCACAGTTTATTTTACCAAGTTGGACCTTCATTCAGGATATCATCAAATTAGAATGAAGACTGAAGATATTCTGAAAACAGCATTTCAAACTCATGAGGGTCATTATGAATTTTTGGTCATGCCTTTTGGCCTTACCAATGCACCTTCTACATTTCAAGGGTTGATGAATTCCATTTTCAAACCCTTCCTTAGAAAATTTGTTCTAGTATTTTTTGATGACATACTAATCTATAGCAGGACTTGGAAGGATCATGTTCAACATGCTGACAGGGTGCTCAAACTATTGGAGGAGAAACAAGTATATGCAAAAACATCCAAATGTTTCTTTGGAGTACAAGAGGTGGAATATCTGGGTCATATTGTATCTCACCAGGGTGTCAAGGTAGACCCTAACAAAATTAAATCCATTAAGGAATGGAAATTCCCCACAACCATAAAGCAGTTGCGAGGATTTCTCGAGTTAACAAGGTATTATCGCAAGTTTGTTAAGAATTATGGGAGAATAACAACACCTCTAACAACATTATTGAATAAAGATGCATTTTCATGGACTCCTGAAGCAACTAATTCCTTTGAACATATTAAAGAGGCAATGTGTGTAGCACCAGTATTAGCTACACCAAACTTCACAAAAATCTTTATTGTGGAATGTGATGCCTCAGGAAATTAAATTGGTGTTGTTTTAATGCAAGAAGGAATACCCATTGCTTTTGAAACTCGTCCAATCAAAGGTAAGAATTTACAGAAAGCTATATATGAGAAGGAAATGTTGGCAATACTACATGCACTAAAGAAATGGTGACCTTACCTAATGGGAAGGCACTTCAAGGTAAAAACTGATCATGATAGTCTTAAACACTTTTTGGAACAAAGACTATCTTCAGAAGAGTAGCAAAAATGGGTCACAAAGATGTTGGGTTATGACTTTGAAATCATCTACAAAAAAGGGAAACTAAATGTTGTTGCAGATGCACTCTCGAGAAAGGATGAAGAGGTGGAAGCATTGCTTTGTGCAATTTCTATTATCCAACCAGATTGGATAACTGAAGAAAGGGATGAATGGAAGAAGGATGACGAAGTGTGGACACTCATTCAAAATTTGAAGCAAGATCCTAGTACATCTGATACATTTAGTTGGAAAAATTACTCCTTATGGTACAAATATCGCTTATATATTTGTAAGAATTCCCAACTAAAACAAAATATTCTTTTGGAATTGCACACTTCTCCTTTAGGAGGAGACTCAGTATTTTTAAAAACTTACCACAGGGTGAAGAAAGAATTTTTTTGGGATGGCCTTAAATCTGATATTCAAAATTTTATGGCAGAATGTTTTGTTTGCCAGCAAAATAAAGTTGAGACAATTAAGACCCCAGGTCTTCTACAACCTGTATCCATTCCAAGTCAATGTTGGGAGGAGATTTCAATAGATTTTATCACAGCTTTACCTAAGTCCGAAGGAAAGAGTGTCATCATGGTGGTAGTTGATAGACTTACCAAGTATGCACACTTTTGTGCATTATCTCTTCCATTTAAAGCAAGTACATTTGCTACTGCATTTATGGAAACAATTCAAAAGCTACATGGAAACCCAAATATTATGGTAAGTGACAAATATCCCATTTTTACTGGAAATTTTTTGATGGAATTATTTTCTTGTTTGGGTACTCAACTAGCTCATAGCTCATCTTATCATCCTCAGTCTGATGGTCTAACTGAGATAGTGAACAAATGTTTGGAAGGATATCTTCATTGTTTCGTATCTAATAAAAAAACACAATGGGTCAAGTGGTTACCTCTGGTTGAATGGTGGTATAACACTTCCTTCCATACTGCAGAAAAAATGACCCCATTTATCGCGCTTTATGGATATCATCCACCGTCCATCACATAATATTTAAGAGAAAATTCTAAGGTGCAAGCAGTGGAAGATCACTTCGAGCATCAACAACAAGTTCTCCAACTCTTAAAGGATAACCTCAATTTGGCACAAAATCGAATGAAACAATAGGCAGATCAACATCGCAGCGAGAGAAGTTTTGATGTAGGAGACTGGGTATTTTTACAGCTACAACCATACAAATAAATGTCCCTCAAGCAAGCTAAGAAGGATAATAAATTATCATCAAAATACTATGGTCCTTACAAGGTGTTGCAAACGATTGGTTCTATGGCATACAAATTCGAGCTTCTTGCTTCTTCGCAAGTGCATCCAGTTTTCCAGGTTACACGCTTAAAGAAGGTTATAGGTGACAAAATTCCAATTCAAACAATATTTCCAGAACTTGATCAGGAAGGAAAAATCATATTGGAACCTGAAATAGTCATGGAAACAAGAACTCAACAGCTACGAAATCGATCAATTTCATAGTATCTCATCAAGTGGAATAACTTACCCACTGAAGATTCTACATGGGAGGATAAGAATTTTATACAGAAGCATCCAGAGCTACTCAATCGTTGAGGACAACACTTTTTTGAAGGAGAGGGGCATGTTAGGTCCCCATATTACTAGTGTAGTCCCTTATTTTTATTAGTGTAGCCCCCTTATTGTTATTGTTGTACCCCTGTAACCCCCATATTGTTATTATTGTTCCCTTTCATTGTTATTTTTAGGTAAGCTAGGATTATATTGTGACCCCCCCATATATAGAAGGAGGTTTTGTCATTTGTATAATCTAACTATTGTTCATTTGTGTTGGAGGTTGCCCCCTTGAAGTGGTTGATTTCTAAGGCGTTGATCTCTCTTTTCTTCTATTTTTGGAGCTAGTTTCATAACACCCTAGACCACATCTATTATTATCCAGTTTTCATGGGGTATTCATGATTGTACACATGGTCCTTGCTATATGGATGGTTATGACCATATCGTGGATCCATTTCCATGATCTCTTTCAGGCGGATAGCTTTGACCATATCGTGGGTTCATGTGTTTTTTAATGCCTATTCATAGATATGTTATTAGGCATTTTTATATCATATATGTCACATATTGTATTTTTCTTGATTTGGCAGGTCTCCCGGCGGTATTTCGAGTCCTCGCCTTGGTTCGTAAATCATTTCACCTATCACTCCATGTTCTACCTTCATGCTTTAGGGGGCGTCTGTTACACAATAATTTGTCACCCTTCTTACTTCCTACCCCTGATCCTAAAGTGCCCTAAAATGACTATTGTGCAATATATCCACCATGTAAAATACATCAAGATATCCCTTGAATATTAACAGAAAACCACCTTGAAGAATTTCTGGAGAATCTCAACTCAAACCCTAAATTTCTGGGTCATATTTCTCTGCCAGTTGCTTGCCCGTGCTGATGGCAGGTTGCAACACTTTGACCTTGCACCACCAATGCATTTTGACAGGAAAAAACAAGTTGAACCTTTTCTGGCTATGTTTCCTCAAATGGAGAATAATCTTTGTGCACTAGAAGCTTCCACAACGACGGGTTGTATATTTTTTGGTGGAGATATGGTCGAGCTCTCTCATTTGGAGCTATTGATCCTATCATTAGGGAATTTTATTTTGAGAAGTGGGCCTTCATCCTTCCTTTATGGATCCCTAACTCCTTCTCCCTACCTATAAATTGAATCCCATCCTTGCACTAATGGTTGGTATTACCTGATCATTAATCATTTGCATCCCTATCCTCTAATTATGCCTAATTTTCCATTTGGGAGAAGGATTGCTTGAATAGCCTTGGTTTGGACTTGGACATCACCAAAGGGAGGTATCCAACATCAAGGCCATGGTTGTATGCTTCCTCTTTCTATAATTAATAATACATCTGATGTTTCACTTTCCATATTTGTCTAGATATCTATGCAAGTATCCTAATTCTCCTTTATCTATTAGGTAGCATGTATTCAATGTATGTTATGTATCCTATCATGTTTCTTGTTGTTGTCTCTTGATCTCTTACAGTTATTTGAATGCCACAAGCTACAAGGAGCGAGCCTGAAGGATCGTGGAATAAATGTCTTCATCAAAAGACTCAGCGATAGCATCAAGAAGAGGTAGGTTCTTCTTCTTCTTCCGCTTTGAATACAAACTAGGAAAGGGTTCGTTAGATAGTCTCGTGTGTTTCTAGAGCCACTCTAGGGCTAGAGAGATCGCCTCTATCCGCAGAGGGGATTGTCTTCACAAAAATGAGATCTAAATTTTAATCCTTGAACTATGGAAGGAACCTATACTATTATACTGATGACAAGTGGAAACATTGAAGTGTTGAATATCTAAGCAAGCATCAAAAGTAATAGGATATTCTATGATGAATTTAGATCTATAAGAGACCAAGTCTGTGGTTAATACATGGAATAAAAGGAATGAACCATCATTAAATTTTATAATAGTGATTTTTGTTTGAGATCAAGCTCCTTTGGTTACATTATTAAATATTATGATTTTCATCATATCTAAGGACCAAGCATAGGTCTAGATAAAAGTATGACTTGTATCAAAAGGCTTTGTTTGGAGTTATTAATTTCTAGTTCAATGAAAGGTTGAATCTCTATATACCTTGAAGATTGAAAGATGGAACTAAGGATCCTTGAAGAAACCTTTAAGGAAAATTATGATTTAATAATTCCCTCACCCATTTATAATCTTTAGTCATATGTAAATATTACTGATGACAACATCATAATCTAAGCAAGATAAGGTCAGTAATGAATAACTGACCTGTGTGTTTTCTTGAAAGATATTGCATTATGCTCAGAAGAAGGATATTGAAGCTCAATCATTTTTAAAAGTCTTTAAATATACATTTTATATGTTTATAAGATCTAGTACTATCCTATCACATAAAAAATTAAAGACATGTCAGATTAAAGGTTGTACTTGTGTACTTTTGTTTGAGTGGTGAGACGTATTTTGTAAATAATTCAGCCTAGAATGATGAAAACTACTCTTTGTATATTAAAATGAATAATAAGTCTCCAAGGAGAAGATATCGATGTTGCTACAATCATGAGGAAGTTGAATTACTTGGTTTGGAGAAATCAAGGGTAATCAGTGGATGAAATATAAATTATTGACTTATTGATTATGAAGTTCATCTCATATGTAAAGAGAATGTTGATTCTATATTTTTGACATTTGGATATGAGAATTGGAAATGAAGGGTTTGAAAAATCTATATAGCTAAAATGGATTGAACAAGAAATATTTAGGGTTTATGAACAAAACCCTAGAACTAAATTAATGTTTTCGCTAAAAGAAGAAACCCTATCCTATGCAAGGAAAGAATGACATCATGTTGATAATGAGGGAAAGGATAATAAAGTAATAAGATGGATGCAAGGAAGCCAAGATAAAGAGGGAGCTAACATTCCCTATAATCCTCAAAAGAGAAGTATTTTATATTTCTATTCTTTTATTATTACTATTGTTTTTATTATCCACTCCCTTTTCTTTATGTCCTTGCTTGGTTGTACTTGTTCTTCCATGGCCTACTAGTGAGGATTGCGGGTGCATAATAAAAGTTGACAAGGCTCTTCCAAGCAGATGGAAGAAGTGGAAGAAGACAGAAAAGCAACAATACTTTTCTAGAATCATTATTTGTGTTGTACTAGATGAGATATGAGCTCAGAGGAAGCATGGAGACAAGAAATTTTGAATTATATCTTGATTTTGTTCAAGAGAATTCAATGGAATAGTATGCAACAGTTGACAATATAGACAAGTGAAAACAATGAATTAAGAATAGAAGGTTCTCCTAGAAAGAGGGAGAAGATGAATATAAGTCATTTTCTCCATCTGTGAGGTACACTTCTGTTAGAATTATTATCATTTCTTCAAAATTTCACCAAGTAGATGCAGAGATCGCTTTTATCAATGAAATAATTGAAGAGGAAGAAGTGTACATAGAGGTACCTCAAGGCTTTGAGGTACATGAGAAGAAGTATCATGATTGAAGAAGGATTTTTACGATCATTAGAAGACATGTCGGGCTTGATATTTTTGAATGGATGAGTATCTCATGAGTATTGTTTGATCTTATGATTTGTCTCTAATAAATGAAGAAGGAGTTATGTGACAGAGGGAGTAGCTATGGAAGAAACAATTGATTCTATAACAAAGAGAGTAGTAAAAAATCCTTGCTTTAGCTTTAGAGGGAGTTGACCTCTGAGTTCAAGATGATAGACTGCCATTGAAATTGTCAAGCCAATTAACAAATGTGATGGAAATACATCGGTGGGAGAGGGAGTATCCAGGCAGAAGTTATTTAATTAAGAACACCCAATTAGGGTAACCAAAAAGTAGCCTTAGTTTTGGTCCCAAGAAAAGGAAATCGATCAGTTTATCGTTGATCCAAGGAATGTATATGTGGTGAAGTATCAACATGATATAGTTATGAGATAATCAAGTATGGTTTCAAATATGTCTAAAATAGTGAATTATAGTTGTAGATTCATATTTGGAAAAGAGTGCTTAAGACAGAAAGAGTTTATCAAGATATTGCTTCAGTTTGGGATCCGTTATAATTTCTTGGATGAACATGAAGCAAACATCTATTGCACTCAATATTGCAGAGGTTGATTATATTGTAGTTGGATTTGAAAGTTGATAATAAATATGGCTTCAAAGGCTACTTGTAGGATTGTCTTGATCAGGTACATGTAATGACCATGATGACAGGTCGAAGCAAAATGATATCTAATATCAATACATCGTACAGAAGGAAGAAATATGGCTCCAGTATTATTCTACATTATAAAAAATTGTTGGTAAAGCCTTTTTTCTAGGATGAAGTCTACAATGATACTTCAGGGAAAAGCTTGAATGCCTCTCTTAGTGAGAGGAATTGTTGATGAGTTAGCATCATGGACTGACATTTCCCTTGTGTCAAGTACGTTGACTCGAATTAGAGAAAAATTTCATAAAAGGACAACCATTATTCTTGTTTCTAGTATGTTTACCCAAATGAGGAAGAATGGTCTTGGAGCATAATGCTCATTTAGCATCGAACCCTGAATTACTCAGGTAGAGTGTGGACTTTGGTGATTCATCATGTATAAAAAAAAATCACCTCGATGATGGTGAACCAACACTATTTTGTATACCATGTGTTAGATAGACCAGAATTATGGTGACTAGTTGATGTTAAATGATGTACCATATGTCTAAGGTACAGACTGATATTATGGTGATGATATACCATGGGTTTGAGGTACCGACCCGAATGATGGTAACTTATTGATGTTGATGGTTTTCATGTGTCATAGTTTTTGACCTGATTAGGGTCACATATTGATGTTATTGATTTACCATGTGTCATAATTGTTGACCATATTATGGTAACTTGCTTTACCTTGTGTCACAATTGTTGACTTGATTATGGTGATTGGATTTTTTATAAACTTAGACAAATTTATCAACATGAAATAATATAGATAGTCATTATGGATACCTCCATAACTAAGAGGGAGTGTATATTTTTGTAGCTATGCTTTCTCTTCATAATCAATATTTTATCCCTTGATGTATTTATAAAGATAAATACAAAGCATGTTCTTCATGATATTGTTAAACGATAAAATAATGACATGTCTTCATGTCACATTTAAAAGAGAAAAAGTGTGAATTTCAAATTTGAATTTTGGCTCCAAATATGACCTGGTCAACCCTCCTATAAGTAAATTAAGCCCTATCATGAAGAGGCAACCATTCGTCAATTCGACCTCCTCATCAAGCAATAAATTTAGTAAGTTTAAGGCCAATGAAGAGGAAAGTTTGAGGCCGCAAAGAGATCTATCTAAGGCAAGTGAAGAATCATATATGAGTCCAACAAAGAAGATTTATTTGAAGCAGACAAAGGTTGAATCTATGACAAAATTTATGAGTTTATCTAAGGAACATAATCAAGTCTTTCTTGAAGAATAATATGGTCGAAGTTGATAAGGAGAAAATTGACTTGTCTTGTGGGAATTTTGACTAGGTGTGGCTATGGTTTTTTATTTGAATTTATATTTATATGTATCTTTGTTGACTTAAATAATTTCTCTAAGGAAAAGTTGTTGGGATTTTTCCCCTATTTGGGTTTTTCTATGGTAAAAACTTTGTGTTCTTGTTTGAATGTCTCTTCATTATTCTTAATTTTATATTGTTGATGTCATATATGTAATTATATTATGATGAATGTGAATTTAAAAATATTAAATTAAGAAAATCATAAGAAGTAATTTTTAGTTAAAAAGACTTATGAAAATTCGACTGCTTCTACTTACTCTTTCAACTCCTTTTCTTTTTCTTCTTTTTCTCATTCTCTTTTTCACTTAATTAGAGTAAGACATAATGATTCTTAATTATTACATTTTATTATTTTTTCTCTTACTCTTCCTTTCTCTTGATTTCTCTTTATTACATCTTCTTTAACATCTATATTTTCTAATTCTAATAAGTTCGTAGGGGTATATTCTCAAACCATTATATGGTTGTCATCGAAATATAATCTTCACAAATATGAAAGGGTGGAACATATACTAGTGCATATGGATTTTCTCAAGGTTTAAGATAAAAAAATATGCATATCAATCTCAATCTTAAAATAAACAAGGTGGGCTGCGGGGCAGCAAGTCCCTGCCTTGAATATTGAAAAGTTTTAGCAAATCTATACATCTTGCAAACCTATACATCGTGGAGGAGAATGAGCGTGAGCATATAAATTCAGCTGTGTACATGATGGAGGGTTCCGTCCATCATCTGCCAAAAACAGAAATTTAATTTTGATGGGAAAGAGCAGCAATATTAGAAAGTTGCAGGAAAGTACGGAAGTTTAAACATCGCTTTCACCATGAGACAGATTCAGCTAATCTCTCAATTGCTTCCAGTAGAGATAATTCATGATCCTGTTAGAAAATAATTATTTGACTGTGAGTAGCTTATTAGGCACCTGCATCCTTCCATGGCTTGCAAGGTCTGTATTGACTTCTTAGTGATAATGTGCTGCTTAAAATTAGCAGCCTCTGCTTGAGATTGTATCCGCTCTCATCTTTGAATGCAATGATTCTATTGCATATGCCATAGATTCAATAGTTATACATCATAAATAAATCATATATTTCTGCTTATAATTAAAGATCTGATTAGAATTTCCATGCAGGAAAATTTGTTCACTAACATTATAATTGATTAATAGTAACCATATGCCATTTCATCCATCCAGAAGGAGTTTTTGAATAGATAGCAGATCGGCTGCGATAAATTTATAATTCCGATTAAAAATATTCGTTGATCTTCCTATATTATTCCATGAATTTAATATAGCATTCCGTACACCCTACTGAACTTCGAATCAACGTATTAGTTCACGAAGCAAATCGAGTTAGTCTGGTAACTATGGTTTTAATTATAAATATAAGGTTTATTATTTATTTGTCAAGTGTTATCATTTTTATTCTATGATTTTTTGGTCAAATTTCAAATATAAAAGTGAAGTTAAATAAATAACTTTGTTCTGTTTTTAGAAATTTGTGATCTAAATTAATGTTTTTCGATATAATTCATCTTCAAAATTAACTAAATTAATCTTAAAAACATTTATCTAAACTCTTATATATATATATATATATTACATTTCAAAAATATATATCATATTTCAAATGGAAATAAGCAACTCAAAGGAACTTGATAGTTCTAAATGGATAAGAGATTGGATATATATTAGCTTATAGATCATATAGCTAGGTTGGGATGGAAATAGGTGATTCAGAATTTGGAGTGGGTTTCTGTTCACAGTGTTCAAAAACCCCAACCTGAGATGAATAAGTGGAGAATCCATAAGAATGGATACGACTCACTCTTCTCGAAGGGCAGAGGCACATTGTACGGCGAGTTCGTTGTATACGATTGTTATCAGGCCATACCACGATATATAGTACATTATAACAACATTATTTTTTATTCGGCAACCATGCAACCCTCCCAAACCTGGGCTCATCAGAACTTAACGTGAATCCAGTACAAAATGTCTCATACTTTTTGTGGGGATAGTCTTGCAGAATATCACTTTCGACTGGTAGAATCTCAATTTCTTTGAATGTCCAACAGCAATTTGTACAAGGTGAATCAGTTGATTGAATGACTCAGAATTCTAGATTATTTCTTCAAATTTCTTCCATAGCATATCTATACATGTTTATAATTGTGTTGCACGTAGTGATGGTGGAATTGATTATAAATAAAATGTTGTTAAGGCGATACGAGAGAGCAAAGGAAGAACTTGGTCAAAAGAAACCTGCAAGTGTGGAAGAGAGGTTGGTTTTTCATGGAACAGTGAAAGATGCAATTGAGAAGATCATAGAAGAAGGATTCAAAATCAGCGGCGAAGGCGTGGAGCTGGAGAATGGAAGTGGGGTATACACTGCTTTGGATCCGAATACATCAGTTTTCTATAGCGGACTAGATAGTATGATGCTTCTATCTTTTGCTTTACTTGGCGAGGCAGGCGAAGATTACTGCAACGGGGTTTCCGCAGACGTCCTGGTCTTTAAGAAGGTGCAATACCTACTTCCAAAATATGTCGTGCACTAATATATAGCTTCAAAGAAGCAACAATATGGTGTTCACTGAACAAGGTGTTAAGTTAACAATCATGGTGACGTGATTAATAAAAATTTTAATATATTCAAATTAAAAATAAAAAATAAATGCAATAAAGTGATAAATAAAGTTATATTAAAAACATAAAGGGAACTGCCAAGTGGCTCTTGCATGCTGTCAAGTATTTGCGGTTGAGCTTTCTAGATCATCGGCTTTTAGGATTGAGGAAACCGAAGCGTGTTGATTCAAACGTCTGATACTAGTTTAGAGTTAGAGCGCAAGGAGATCCCCGGAGGTAGCAGTAATGCAAGTATTGTAAATCAAACTCATTGACAGGTTTTTATAATCACCATGATTTCAACTCCAGGTCCTGAATATTTTGTGGAAGACTTAGTGACAGTTGGTTCTCTTGTTTCCGATGTGAATAATTCTCTGTTCGGCATTGTTATACCATATCATGTAGAAAAAACTTGTGGGCGGAATTTTGGTAACCTGAGAGGTTGTTGGCTGTGATTTTTAACAACCATCTATTATTTGGACAAGAAGCGTCTAAGGTAATCCATACAATGCGCGGAACTCGCTTGACGGGAGGATGTCGAAGGCTGTGGGTAACGGCAGCAGAGCAAAAGCACCGAGCAAAAGATCCGGCACTCAGGCAGGATGCCGAAGGGGGGGTAACAACACCAGAGTAGAAGCACGGGCACTCAGGTATTCACTGCCAATCTAAGTTATCCTATCCATTTAAATTCTTACTTGATATGTATACATTCAAAGAAATCGAAAGACAGATCGATGCCCTGTGAACTAATACCAAATGAAACTAGCCAGCCAAATGTAATAGGTGTTGTCAAAGGAATTATCAAACAAATCAGTTTTGCCTAAGAGTTTGATTGCACAGTGAAGATAATATATTAATATCCTTTATATGTTAGCTCTCAAAACCATGGGACATGGCATATATATTGTGTGCTATACAGGCCTACAGTGGTTACAAACAATTTCTACTGCTGGTTGATACAATTGTGATGGTTCCTTTACGAACATGAAAAAAATTCATAACATGTGAAGTAAAATGCATAGAACTTTTATGAATGCATTGAAAAGCTTTTTTACTCCCACCATTTCATTACATGTTTAAAACTCCTGCTAAAGAAACCTTTAACGATGTCACGAGTACATAAATATCCAAAATAACATTCTGGTGACTGGGTGGAACAAACTGCAACAGAATATAATGCTAATCAGATGTTTTACAATAAGCCAATGTCATTACTGCGAGACAGTAAGAAACTGATTTAAACCTGATGAAGAAAAACATTCCATTTCCAATATTTATTGTGCTATCAATTTGCATTTTAGTGCGTTTCTGAATATTTCAAAATTGTAAGTTTTGTTTACATCCTCTATATGCAAATTTATCGTCACTTTGCATGGCAAATCTTGGTCAACTTGCTTCGTTCTAGCAACCTTTCAGTCAGTGATAACTCATGGTGTATTCCATCTTACAAATCGTCAATTTATGTGGGAAGTATTTGTAAATAGATAAAATTTCTGTTTTTTTCTAGTTCCTTCTACAACATGTATGTTAATAATATAAACTAAACATATTCTGATACTCGTTTAGAACCAAAAATCTCAGAGACTTCGAGATTTTGACTACAACATGTAACTGCAGGTACTTTATCTGCAAAAATTGAAATCT
This sequence comes from Pinus albicaulis, assembly GCA_034641835.2. Classification (NCBI taxonomy): domain Eukaryota; kingdom Viridiplantae; phylum Streptophyta; class Pinopsida; order Pinales; family Pinaceae; genus Pinus; species Pinus albicaulis. Next base: position 1,902,292,086 of record CM076578.1, read on the forward strand.
TCAGAAATCTAATGAAGCCAGGATTCTAAAAAAATTGAAATCTTCAGAAATCTAATGAAGCCAGAATCGATTATTACTTACCTTGGGATCATATATGATTTCCTGATTCAACAGGAAGCAGGTGGAATTCGTTTGTATAGTCATTCGTACGGTCATTCGTTCGTTTACAACTTCATTCATTCACCGCGCACTATTTACGGTATATGCTATGCTGTTCGCTAGACTATCTATCTACGTTATATGCTTGCTTGCATCTACAAAAAAAAGTCCTCCATTGTGATCGACAATAACATTACATGGAGACGCCTACCAGGTTTAATGAAGCCAAGATTCTGGGAGATTGAGATATAGCGTTGGGAGGCTGAGATATAGCGTTTGGAGGTAATGACAGGTGGAGTATGGCCATGCAAATCGTTCAGACATATGTGATCCATGTGTCACACATGTGTAAAGCTTCGGCACCTTGTATACATAAAGTTCTTCTCTTAATTAGTAAACATAAAATGTTTACAAAATAATGTCAGCATTAGTTAGTTGAAACCAAAATTATATATATCAGTGGACATTTATATTAAGTTTCAGCAGGTATGGCCTCGATATGAGGCCAAATAAGACCTCAGAGTTACGTATTGGTTGAAATAACGGTTGGACAAGCTCATAGGTTCATAAAAAGACACTTTATACATTATAGCAAACATTGGGTTAAATTAAATTGACTAGCTTTGGTTTATGTGCCAAGACTAATGAAAATCGGAAAAACGATTACAAGAGTCCCTGCAGCCCCGGAGGAGGCAGGGACTAATAAAATAATTATATTTATATAAGATTGCATAGAATATAGAATTATTCAACGATTTTCCATATCATGTGTGTGCACTGATCTTAAAGAAGATCAATATCTACCTAAATTAGCCTTTTTTTTACTACTAGATATTTTTGGTGTTGGGAATACCTTTATAACCTCTATATCTAAGGGTATTCCTTCCCGTGCTTTCCATAAAGTCACTATAAGAAGAGTACCCAAATTTAATTGAAGTCCATTGTAATATTTTCCCTCCAAGAATTTTGCTACAAATTCATTTTGATTATAGAGTACCTAAGACATATTGACGGCTTGTGTGCACTTCTTAGCTGCATGAATGGCAACCATGAGCTCTCATCATTCCTATACTTTCAAACCAACTTACACGATAGTAATAATGTAGAAACTTTAACCACCGTACATTGAATAATTAAAATAATAACGACCCGTGTACCTCTTTTTGTGACATATTTCTAATAAATATACCCCCATTGTAAGTTCGTGTTCCATCATCACTTTTGTTACATCCTCTCCTTATCACAAATATCCTAAAACTCATTGTAAAATATCTAGGTTGATACGATATGTTTGATATAGCCATGAGTATCTATTATCCAATTTATATAAAGACCAAACATAACATGTAGTGGTGGGTGTATTTTTCCCAAAACAAGGGACATTTAGCAAGGTCATAATACTATACTTATATAGTCTACATGGTAATTCCTTCAAATCAATTGACTTAGTACCATCACCCATTACCTTAACTCCAACATAGTAGTCAAATTGAAATTTGATAAAATGTGTAAATGTAAATAGAAGAACTGAAGGACGCGAACAATACTACATATTATATATAAATACAATGGTTATTTTCAAGAGTAAATGGACCATATCATTAAAAATTTAACAGGGATAATAGGTGGAGTGTTAGTAGATGTTGGATTCCTGGCCTTCATTTTTAGTTGCTTTTTCTCTTCCCTTGTGCTCTCTTTTGTCGTTCCCTCAACTCTGGCTCTCGATTTCTTTCTCCGTGTCTATTCCTTTCAAATTATTATTATTAGTATTATATTATTATGATTTAAATTAGTAAAATTACTGATTAAGTAAATTAAGTAAGAATTTTTATTCGATTATATTATATAATATATAACTATTAATGAAATTGATTATATAACATATAATTAAAAGTATTAATAAAAAATAAAAATATTAAATTATATTCAAAAAGTATTAATATTAAATTATATTTAAATTAGAAAATATTTAAAAAGTTTAAAATATAATAAAATAAGATAATATTTAATTTAATTTCTTATTCTAGTCAAACTAGCTATTATTTTACAACGGCTAATTGGAGCTTTCCTTATCTATTTAAACATGTTCCTTGATCATATTTCTCATCTTGTCTTGATGATGAACCACACTCGCTGGTTCGAAACGCGTCGTCGAAATTTTCTTACATGTGATTTTCACCGAAAATTTTTTATACACATTTTATGGATCATAGAAGCCAAATTCCTAAGGTAGACTCTTGTTATCCTTAATCATCTAAACCTCTAAACTTTCCCATTGTCTATCACTTGTCATCTTATACCAATATGAGTGTTCTAGTTCATAACTTCTCATTTTTACGCTTTTAATATTATACACCTTAAATTTCTATGAGATTTAATTAGTTATCTAATCTTCAAATTTGATATTGTTTTTTTTCACATTAGCACCATGCTCGACTAACAATATTTTTAGACTTACCATGAAACACTACCTTTTACCCCGCTTGTAAAATCTTCTCAATTTAATTTTTATCTACTTTTTATTCCCATCATATAGACATTTGCGGGATTATTACCACTATAATTTAATGCTTCCATTCTTCCTACCATTCCTTAAAATGGCTTTCATAATTATCCCATCTTCATTGGTTAATTAATAATATTTACTCCCTAATAGACATTGTCCTTGTTTAGACCTTATAGTGATCCTTATCATGTTCTTATATCAAAATGTCATTGTAATTTCTCCAACGTTTTCCACAAGGTTGTTCATTCACAAGTACCTAAAGAGTGTATGTTATTTAACCATGATGATTCCCCAAATCCAAACTCTTCCATCCTATCTTAGGATAAACTATTGCTCTTGTTGATTACTTATACTCGTTTGTGAAACTTGTACTCACTCACTTTTATCGTCTTTCGATAACTATTTTCTATTCATCTCCTCCTTCCAAATTGGTTAAGGCTACCATTCATCATCATCATTAGAAAATGTGTAAGTTCCTTCATAGGTTAGTTTCCTACTATTTTTAAAAATCGATTGCAAAACCTTCCAAAATACCTCATCACCATATATAACTTTGTGACTATCCAATAAGTTTGTCCACCAAAAATAATTTGGGTTTCATTTTCTCTTAATTTGATAAAAAAAATTCACAACCTAAAATGGAAATATCACAAATGAGTTTCAATTCTGCAATACTTCTAAAAAGCATTCTTACTTGTCTAGAAAAAATTGCAATCACAATTGTCCTTGAAACTCTAATTAGGTATGCTATATTTTATTTGCATTTCCATTTATTCCATGGTTGTGATAGAGAAGAGTCCAAATAACCATACAAATTTCATGTAGTCAAATAACAACATCAACCATAATAATCTTTTACAACAAATTTTTAATGTTAAGTGCACATAAAAATAATGTATAAAATTGGATATTTAGATAAAACTCTAACCATTTCTAAAATCCCTTGTCCAAAGTAACCCATTAACTAATTATTAATACACTTATAAGCACTGATAAAACATTCACATTTGTATAATTAGATTAAAATATATATAAATTGACATTTCTAATTGAAAAAATAGTTCTAATTTATGGTACCTCTTAGAGTTAATCTATTTGTGTTTTTTAACATAAATTAAGAAAATAATATATTAATATAATCATTTTCACTTTCTTAAATTTTTGAGAAATTTCTCATATAATATTTTTTTTTTTTGACAAATTCGGTTACTAGTTATATTCCAAAAAAGAGGGGATAGAGATCCATGTGACATTCGAGTGAAGGAGAAGCAAAGCAAGGAGGGGTGATGTGGTAAAATACCGTGCCTCCTTTGAGATGACTATTACTACTATGTTGTATATATGATTCATGATATATCTGAACAAACTGAGATAACATATAAGAAAATTTAAATGACATAATAATAGCAGAGGGAGTTTGAGTGAATATTAGCTCTTGTTGCTTTGACGCCCATTTGAAGCATCAGTATTGCCTTGATTGTTTCTCGGATTGACGTTGGGGACATTTTTGGAGCTTGAACTAGGAGCGATTTTCCTGTCTAACATGTAACACGGGATCTGTAAGGATTCTTCAATGTGAGTACAACGATTATTAGCTCCCCTTAGCTGCTCTTGGAGGGATTGGGATTGATGTTGTAGGAATCTGGTGTCTGCATGATGTTTGTCCTCGATTATCCTTAACTAAGATCTTATCAGCTCCATCTCATCTTGCAGATTAGCACAGTGAAAACAGTTCTCATTCTTCATGATTTTAAAGAGGGTAAAAGACAGAGTTACTATTGTGTGAAGAAGAGATCGAAAAGGAAATAGGGGCACTTCTTGACAATGGAGGGATGCGAGTTGCTTGCTATTGGGAGCAAGAGATCTAAAGGTGACACTGCACAGATGAAAAGAAGTTTATGGAGAGGGATTGATGCAAGTGACAACAAGTTGTGGGAGAATGAAAGAAATAGAGGGGCAGCAGGAATATAGGAGCATAGAAAAACGAAGATTCAGATCAGAGGTGGCAATGTGTAGCAGGGCAGCAACGAATAAAAGCCCAAGTTGACCAGGGTGGAGAGAGCAGAATCAAGGATTCACTGCACGAAGGGAGGCATTGGAATATGAGGGCGTAGGACTATGAGCGATGCACATATGGTGCTTAGCAAAGGAGTTGAGGACGAGATTTAAAGAGAGTGAGAGGGTAGCTGACAGGCTGCGAGATGAAGGAGGGCGAGATTACGAGTAATATAAGGTCACGGGAGCAATATGGGGATGGGTATGGGCTTGGTAGATTTTCCCTGACAAGATATTGAAGGCACGGGGAATCTAGCAGACTGCGATCACACAGAGGAGAAAATCATGGAAAAGGAGAGGAGAAGAGGCTATCTTGGGAAAGGAGTTGACCGGAGGGTCTGCAACATGCATTGATGGCCAAGGAGTCGGCTTTATTGTTATTTCACCTTAGAATGTGATAAAATGAAAGGCCTCCAATATCCTTCTTCAAGGTTCGACACCTCGTGATCAGTATACTAAGAGAAATGTTGGGGGTTTGAGCTGAGTTTTTCATCATATTGGTGATTATTATTGAATCACCAAAGACCATCACCCTTTGAATTTTGATTTTCTTTATGATTTGAAGGCCTTTTGGCAATGCGTATGCTTCTTATCTATTGTTTGACTGCCGCCCCAACCCCCATTCAAAGGTAGCAACACTATAGCCCTGCCCATCCATAATGTATCCTCCCGCTGCTGCTATTCCTGGGTTTTCCTTTGAGGCATCGTCGAAGAAAAACATAGGCCTTTTTATTTCGTCAAGCCATTCAATAAACTCTTTTTATTTGAGTTTGATCTTCCACTGATCCTTGTGCGGGTGTTGGACGGTAGGAATTTTGCTATACTTCGGAGGAGTGTCGAGAGCTCTTCCAAGAAGAATTATTTCTTCAACCTGTAGATCATTAAGGTTGAGGTGACTTTTATTTTTGATGAATATGATCTCCATGGTGAGGCTCCATGCCTTGCTCTGCACATTCCTGATACAAGGTTTATGATCTTGAAAGGTAACCTTATTTCTCATAAGCGAAATTTTCCACAGAAGAACATGAGGAAGAGTGTCCCAAACACTTTTGGCCACGTTCTTCTTTTTATCCCATGGGTAGCTCTTTTTCCAGTTTACAATCAGTTCTGAGACCAAATTGATGGTACCCATATAAACCTGGAAGGGATCTGTGAGGGAATTCCAGCACTTTTTAACAAAGGAGCACTCAACGAAAAGGTGGAAGATCGACTCCTCGGCCATGAGGAAAAGGGGGCATATAGATGCACCCTATGCCTCTTTTTTCAATTTTTTAGCTGTAAGGATCTTCCCTTTGACCAAGGTCCAGATGAAGATTTTTATCTTTGGGAGTGCTTCTGATTTCCATACTTGTTTCCAGATTTCCCAAGGAGGAGTGGGAAATTTTTCTTTGTGAAGAGTCCCATACCCTGCTTTGATAGTGTAGGATGACCCGGAAGGATCCCATCTAAAGTTGTCCTCTTTGTCTTTTGAGAGTGGAACAGCACCATGGAGCATTTTTTTCAGAGAGGCTTTGTCATTTTCAAGATGAGAAGGCAAGTTTGGGAAGGTCTAGCCATTCCAGCTGTTGGTGCTCTCATCCCAACTAGACATTTTCTCCAAAGCATTGATCCCATGCTCTCGAAGATATGTACGTATACATAGAGTGCTTGGGTTGTTTGAGAGAGGGGGTTGGACCATTATTTTTTCCTCCCAAATGTTGATGTTGTGACCTCCTTGCGGGACTTTGGATATGTTGTTGTGAATGAATGGGATGAATTTTTTACATGGAACCCAAATTCGAGAGCAAGGTCTGTTGGGGTTGGCCTGATTAAGAAGGTTTTATCCTATAGTAGAAAGATATTTTGTTTCCAACACTTGCTTCCACTAGGACTGTTGTCCAGTAATAAGATGCCACACTATTTTCACACGAAAGGCTATGTTCAGCAGTTTGGGTATGTGGATGGCAAGTCCACCATTTTCATAATTTTGAGTTATTTGCCCCCATTTGACCAGATTGAATTTATTCTTCTCGCTTTTGCCACCTTTCCATAAGAATTGTCTTAGATTTTCTTCCATTTTGTGTTGACTAATGGGGGCTTGCAGCAGCGAAAAAAGATACAGAGGCAAGGCAGAGAGAACAACTTTTAAGAGGATCATGCACCTAGCCAAATTGAGCCATGAAGATCCCCATTGCTGAACTTCATTCCTTAACTGTCATGAGTTGACAAGCATCCCAAGATAATTGAAATGAGTCCAATTCCATTTGTAAGATACCCCAAATATTTGAGCGATGTTATGGATGGTGTTCATGGTTGTGTTCCACCCATAAATGCAGCTTTTATGGTAGTTTATTTTCCCTCCAGAACAATGCATAAATTTATCAAGAATATTTTTAAATATATTGGCTATGATGCTAGTGGCTCCTCCCATTAAGAGAGTATCATCAACAAACTGAGAATGATTCATGTTTTTTACTCCGCGTTCTTTGAATTTGATACATGTGATTAGTCCAACTACGTAATTGGTCCAGCCCTGCGAAAGATTTAGCCATGAATGAGAAATGGAGATAAGGGAAGCCTACCTTAGGCCTGCAGAATATTTAAGAGTAGTTTCCGCAATTGAGTGACCAGGAAGGAGAGATCAAGTATTAGGAAATGCAGCCACATAAATGATTGATATGAAATCGCTAGATCCATGTCCCATCGCAGGAGAAAAAGGAGTGCCTCACTCCGTCGAAGGCGATAACGAGAGTCAAGTTCGGGATAAACCCCTTCTTGCGTCTGTCATACTAGAGTGAATGTCTTCTTGCACCAATAGAATGGAATCTGATTTTCTGCTAGATATGAATCCACCTTCAGTTTTTAGAGAGATGGGACTGGGAGGAGGTCTTTGATACGGGTGGCAAGGATTTTGGTGATGATCTTGTAAGAGGAGTTGCAAAGGGATATAGGCCTAAATCTAAAGAAGGTGGAAGAGTGGGTCTCTTTGGGAATGAGAACAAGGAATGTCGAGTTTGTAAATCCCCCAATATTTTTTTTCCGTTGGACTCAAAGGATCATTTTGATGAGGTATTTTTTAATGACATACCAGAAGGTCCGATAAAAGCTAATGGTGAATCCATCCGGGCCTGGTGCTTTTTCAGGATGGAGAGTCCAGATTGCATTGAGAATTTCAGCCTCTTCAATTTCCTTTGTCAGGGAGGAGTTGGTCTCTTTAGTAATCATTGTAGGCGTGTGGACCAAGAATTCACTATAGTCCTCCAACTCCATGGTTTCAGATATAAGGCTTTTGTAATGGCTATGGGCAGCTGATTTTATTGCCTCATGCTCTGTGTGAATATTTCCTTCTTCATCTGTTATGGTTGTGATATTGTTTCTATACATTCTAACAGTGGCATGCTTGTGAAAAAATGAGGTGTTTTTATCCCCATCTTGAAGCCATATATTCCTCAATTTGCGTCTCCAAACTTCAGTCCTTAACTGTCATGAGTTGACAAGCATCCCAAGATAATTGAAATGAGTCCAATTCCATTTGTAAGATACCCCAAATATTTGAGCGATGTTATGGATGGTGTTCATGGTTGTGTTCCACCCATAAATGCAGCTTTTATGGTAGTTTATTTTCCCTCCAGAACAATGCATAAATTTATCAAGAATATTTTAAATATATTGGCTATGATGCTAGTGGCTCCTCCCATTAAGAGAGTATCATCAACAAACTGAGAATGATTCATGTTTTTTACTCCGTTGCTGAATTTGATACATGTGATTAGTCCAACTCTGTAATTGTGATCCAAAACCCTACTGAAAGATTTGGCCATGAGAATGAAGAGAAATGGAGATAAGGGGAAGCCCTACCTTAGGCCTCTAGAATATTGGAAGTAGTTTCCAGGCCTTCCATTGACCAGAGGAGAGATCCAAGTATTGGAAATGCATGCATAAATGAGGGATATGAAATCTGCTTCAAATCCCATTTTTTGAAGAAAAAAAAGGAGAAAGGAGTGCCTCACTCCGTCGAAGGCATTAGCAAGGTCAAGTTTCAGGATAAACCCCTTCTTCGATCTCATCATACTAGAGTGAATGTCTTCTTGCACCAATAGAATGGAATCTATGATTTTCCTGCTAGATATGAATCCACCTTGATTTTTAGAGATGAGACTAGGGAGGAGGTCTTTGATACGGGTGGCAAGGATTTTGGTGATGATCTTGTAAGAGGAGTTGCAAAGGGATATAGGCCTAAATCTAAAGAAGGTGGAAGAGTGGGTCTCTTTGGGAATGAGAACAAGGAATGTCGAGTTTGTAAATCCCCCAATATTTTTTTTCCGTTGGACTCAAAGGATCATTTTGATGAGGTATTTTTTAATGACATACCAGAAGGTCCGATAAAAGCTAATGGTGAATCCATCCGGGCCTGGTGCTTTTTCAGGATGGAGAGTCCAGATTGCATTGAGAATTTCAGCCTCTTCAATTTCCTTTGTCAGGGAGGAGTTGGTCTCTTTAGTAATCATTGTAGGCGTGTGGACCAAGAATTCACTATAGTCCTCCAACTCCATGGTTTCAGATATAAGGCTTTTGTAATGGCTATGGGCAGCTGATTTTATTGCCTCATGCTCTGTGTGAATATTTCCTTCTTCATCTGTTATGGTTGTGATATTGTTTCTATACATTCTAACAGTGGCATGCTTGTGAAAAAATGAGGTGTTTTTATCCCCATCTTGAAGCCACTGTTCCTCCAATTGCGTCTCCAAACTTCGGTCCTTAGCTGTCCTTGGGCTCTTCTTATCCAAGATAATTGAAATAAATCAATTCATGCAAAATACTAATGTTGGCGATGTTGTGGATGGTGTTCATGGTTGTGTTCACCCATAATCTGATTTTAATAGACAGTGATGTCCTCGAGTGATATTATCAATTATTTTTAAATATATTGCCTCTGATATAAGTGAAAACCTCCCATTAAATATATCCTCAATAAGGAATGATTCATGTTTTTTACTCCGTTGCTGAAATTGATACATGTGATTAGTCCAACTCTGTAATTGTGATCCAAAGCCCTATTGAAAGATTTGGCCATGAGAATGAAGAGAAATGGAGATAAGGGGAAGCCCTACCTTAGGCCTCTAGAATATTGGAAGTAGTTTCCAGGCCTTCCATTGACCAGAGGAGAGATCCAAGTATTGGAAATGCATGCATAAATGAGGGATATGAAATCTGCTTCAAATCCCATTTTTTGAAGAACAAAAAGGAGAAAGGAGTGCCTCACTCCGTCGAAGGCATTAGCAAGGTCAAGTTTCAGGATAAACCCCTTCTCCGATCTCATCATACTAGATTGAATGTCTTCTTGCACCAATGGAATCTATGATTTTCCTGCTAGATATGAATCCACCTTGATTTTCAGAGATGAGACTAGGGAGGAGGTCTTTGATACGGGTGGCAAGGATTTTGGTGATGATCTTGTAAGAGGAGTTGCAAAGGGATATAGGCCTAAATCTAAAGAAGGTGGAAGAGCGGGTCTCTTTGGGAATGAGAGCAAGGAATGTCGAGTTTGTAAATCCCCCAATATTTTTTTTCCGTTGGACCCAAAGGATCATTTTGATGAGGTCTTTTTTAATGACATCCCAGAAGGTCCGATAAAAGCTAATGGTGAATCCATCCGGGCCTGGTGCTTTTTCAGGATGGAGAGTCCAAATTGCATTGAGAATTTCAGCCTCTTCAATGTCCTTGGTCAAGGAGGAGTTGGTCTCTTTAGTAATCATTGTAGGCGTGTGGACCAAGAATTCACTATAGTCCTCCAACTCCATGGTTTCAGATATAAGGCTTTTGTAATGGCTATGGGCAGCTGATTTTATTGCCTCATGCTCTGTGTGAATATTTCATTCTTCATCTGTTATGGTTGTGATATTGTTTCTATACATTCTAACAGTGGCATGCTTGTGAAAAAATGAGGTGTTTTTATCCCCATCTTGAAGCCATATATTCCTCGATTTGCGTCTCCATTTTTCCTCCTCTTTTATATTTGCACTATACAAGGTCCAATACAACTCTTTTTCCTGATCCTACTTTTCCTTATTCATCCCTTGAATGTCTATGTCTCTTTGGATTTCTTCTAGCCTTCTCTTGATGTCTTCTTTGATTATTTCTAGTTCTCTATAGTGATGTTTTTCCCATCCTTTGAGAGAAATGCGCGCAAGCTTCAGCTTCATTTCCTAAATGTGCATTGGACAACCCTCAATGTGTTGCTTCCAAATGCTTTTAACAATGTATCTAGCTTCAGGTATGTCGCTCCAAAGCAAGTTGTAGCAAAAAGGGAGAGGCCCGAGGGAGGACTGATCACCAAATATAAGGGCGACGAGATAATGATCAGAGGCCGAACATGGAATAATGGTGGAGGTTGAAACGGAGAAGTAGGAGATGAGGGGAACAACAACTAAAAAATGATCAAGCCTTTCCATAATATTTCTAGACCCAATTCTTCGATTGCTCCATGTGAAGCATCGATTTTTTTGAATAATGTCCACCAGGTCATGCTCTTGTATGATTTATTCCAATTGTTCTCTTGTAGGGTCAGGGTTGAAAGTACCCCCCTCTTTTTTCATTGGCATGCAGAATAAAATTCAAATCCCCGCAAATAATGACATTGATGTTTTCCTCACTTTCAATATCATTTTTTAAAGTGTTCCAGCAACTTCTTTGTCTCTGTAATGATTTGGACCATAAATATTGTACACTGTTATCACAACATATTCATGCATGTTTTGTAATTTAACTTTGATCCAATCATGAGCCTTTACAATTGCGAGCTGCTTCCATGTATTCTGATTCCAAATGGTGGCTATTCCTCCCGAGGCACCTCTTGATTCCACCATGGTCTCTGTATAATTTCTAAGTTTGTTTATTATATTCCTCATGTCTTTTTCTGCTTGCTTGGTTTCTTGGAAAAGAACTATGTCAAGCTTTTCTTGTTTGAAAAGATCTCTTAGGGCATTGTTTTTAGAGGGGTGCCCTAATCCCCTACAGTTCCAAGTGAATGCTTTCATTATTTCAGGAATTCACGTTGAGACCCTGTCTTCCCTCCTGGTTCATGTTGGTTGACATCTTTTCTTATAAGCCCTCCAATAAAGGTTTCTATTGGGTATTGTGTTCCGAGGGAAATGTCTTTCTGAGCTGCTTCATCTCGATGGTGTTTGGGTGATTTTCTTCCAGGACCTTTTTTTTTTAAGAATTTCCAAAGCAGCCCCCAGCTCCTTTGCTGCATTTCTGGTGACAATCCGAGCTGATGAAGGCTATGCTGAGGAGGATTGTGGACAAGACTTGGAAAGGAAGGGTTGAACGGTGGAATCGGGAGGGGGAGAAGGGATGGAAGGCTGAGGAGGATCCTCCTCTGAGGAGGCAAGGGAGGAGAAGGGATTGGAGGAGATGAAAGGGGGATCAGGGGATTGGAGGGGGTTTGGAGCAGGTTCCGGATGAGATTGAATGCTGGGGTTAGCAAAATGGGAGGGTGGATGGGCAGATGGAGCACCAGTGTTTCTAAGATTTGATTCAGTCTTCTTCTTTTTTATAACTTCCCAATGTGTTTCAAGGTTGGAATTTTCAACCTCAATTAATTTTGTGCATCTATTGTTGAAATGAATGGATTCGTGGCATACCTAACATGAATGGAAGTTTTTCGTAGTCCAGCTACTGAATATGAGTCCATTTGTCCGCCTTTAGCTTGATTGCCTCTGGAAGTACTTTCCCCATATCTACCTCTACGCAGATTCTTGCGCAAGCTTGCATGTTATCCTTTGGCTCACTTCTGTCAATAAACTTTCCAACAACATTCCCAATCGTGCTTACAGAATCATCCCCCCAGTAGTGAAGAGGAATATGTGGAAGACAGACCCAAACTGGGACTGCATTCGGAACATCGAGCTCCAGATCGAAGTCTGGTGTCCATTTGTTTAGATAAAGCCCTATGGTATCCATGAAATATGGCCCGTTCCCAAAGATCAGGTCTTTGTCTTCTTTTGTCTCAAAGTGGAAGGCATAAAAGCCCTGCCACAAAATCTGATAGATATTTTACCTTTGATCTTGTCCATCCAGTTGTGTTCCACCCATTTCTGAACTGTCTTCGGTGAGGGCCAGAGGCCTGTGAATTGTCCAATGAGTCCTTTCTCTGTGAGGGAGAGAGCGGCCATTTGAGGGATCGCAGGAGGCAGAGAGACTTCCTGTATCCCTACCAATTTTTTGACAAACTTGGAGATTGCTTGTCTCGGTTATGGCAGATTCAATAAGTTGATCAGCACCGAGAAAGCAAAAGCAAGATCAGGAGGAGTAGCCGCCTCCGAAATGTACTCCGGAGGGGCCATGCGACCAAAATCGAACAGTTGTAGCAGAGGTCGGGGACTACGCTTAGGTCTTCAGTAGCGCGGCCACTTTTTCCTTGACAAACTTTTCACCAATATCCTATATAATCTATTAAATATATATATATATATATATATGTGTGTGTGTGTGTGTGTGTGTGTGTAGAAATATATATATATATATATATATATATATATCCGATTAAACTCTTTAGCAAGTTATTTCTAACTATACACTGAAGTAAAATTTAAGGATGGCTCATCGTTTATCTTGATCATAAAGTAAGACTTTTCATGCCAATATTCTAAAATCTTGAATGGGTTTCTTTTTCTTAATTGGATTTAATTGAAGTATGCATACACAGAACTAATGTGCGAGAGTATTTGGCCTTGGATGCGGTCTTGTCTTTTTCTCTACGACCTTACCATCACTACACACATTACTATCACTGCAAACATTACGAGTTCGATTATATACATGGTCATATATGATGAACTGAATTGGAATGTCACTTTTGCCACTTAAATGCCAAATCTACATGGAATCAAAACTCCCACAAAATTGTTGATAAAAGTGACAAAGTAAAAATCATTGTATATCCGTTTTCATAATTGTTCAACCTCCCATTTTGTATTAAACAATGTAGTTTTTATAGAAAAATAATAATAATAATAATAAATTCTTAAATACCATTTTCTTAAACCAATTTTAAAGATACTTAACAAATTTCTCTAAAATGCTCTAAGTAAACATATCGTCGCTCTAAGTAAACATATCGTCCATTGTATTGATGACCTTTAATTGTCCCATGCCCTTTTTCTTTAATTTTTTATTTTTAAATCTTAAATACCACTTTCTTAAACAAATTTCAAAGATTCTTAACAAATTTCTCTAAAATGCTCTAAGTAAACACACGGTCCATAGTATTAATGACCTTTAACTGTCCCATGCCCTCATATTAAATATATAAAGGGTAATTTATGCATTCTCTCTATTTTCATGGAATGCCAAAAAAGAATATGTATGTGCTATTACTCTTAGTAATAAATAATTATGTGAAAGTTTTAAAATATAATTTGCACCCAAATTTTAATGATTTATATTTTTTCAAATATGTATAATTATATCATTAAATTTTTATATATAATGTATCAATTCACTTTTTATTATCGCTTATAAGATTATTACTTAGAAAATTAACGTGACTATTAGTTGGAGGTTATTGCGAGTGACAGAGCAATCAAGGGATTTCATGAGCATGCAACTAAGCTTTAACCAAGAGAGTTTTTGTCGCCATTGGCGTCGAATTTCCGGAACAGCGACTGCAGCTCCCTTTCGGTGGTTGGTGCGGGGAAACAAAGATCGAGAGGGAGATATCCTCTCCATCTCTTCGTCGACCTTGGTTAATGGCACTAAATGTTGTTAGAAAATGTTAAAACTCTTTTTTGCCTCTGAGAAAGATTAATGTTGTTATCATAATGTATACTCCAATACTTTCTTATTTATTTATTATTATTATTATTTTAAATCTTAAACCGTGCATGCAACTAATTCTATAAATATAATCACCCTTTTTACCTTTTCAAAGCCTTTGCAAGAAACACATGTGTTATGTCACTTTTCACAGAGGTTTTTTTCCAAGTGAAATTGTCGACTCTCTTTATATCCTTTAATGAAACAAATATCATGGCTACCATAGTGTCAATGAAATTCTAGAATTCGAAAAAGAGAAGTGCGTAGGCAAACTGTGAGACTCCTCTTATGAATCAATTTTAGAGTAAAATTTTAAGATTACAAGTATGGAAATGAGAATTAAAGTGGGTCCAAGAGAGAGTGAAAAAAAAAAAAAAAACAATAGGATTCCTTTGTGGAGGGAATATATATATATATATAATGTCTTTTGAAATATAATATTTATTAATAATAGTTTCATAACTTAAATTTATTTGGTCGTAAATTAATGATATGTGAGGATAGTTTATATGTATGTTATATAATTTTAAAATATTTGGTGAATTAATTATACACAATTTTCTTGCATGCTAACCGATTGACCAAACACTTAGATAGTTGGCATTAACATAAAGATTGGATTTTTTTTTCTGTTTTAAATCATAAAACTTAGAATTCCTCAAGAAATATTGAAAATGACCATCTATCACAACTTTAAATAGATTTTTTTTTTTTTTTTTTTTTAATTATGAAAAGAAAGATTAACAAAAAACATAACCAATATTGTTATTGTCATGGAAGGGCAATTGTCAATACTCGAAATTGGGTTGATCTTAATTTCACCGCAACAAAATTATGGATAAATCTAATTAAGTATTTTTCTCGAACTTTTTCCTAAAGGTCACACAAAGTTGAAACCTGCTCTGATAACATATGTAACAATCTAGAAAATAAACTATACAAGTAATTACATCAATTTATGTGATTAATAATCAACACACAACTATTTAAATAATTAACGTAGAATTTTCAAATACCACAAGTAGAGACGACTTACATTGTAATGATGATATTCCTTACTTGTTCTTTTGGATTTTATTGTCCTTTGAATTCTGGCAACCACAAAAAAAAATTGTGGACGACTCTCCACCCAACTATAGGTTCAACTGCATGTAATCTTTCTACAGTTGGCCACCCCTGAGCCCTTAATCAACGTACTACTGCTAGGGAATCATTTGTCTCATGATATTTTTCTCTCAAGAGAGTGGATGAAGGAATGATGAATATCATCTTCCTCATCGTCCATTACATATACCAAACAATAGAAAGGGGTCCACATGTAGACATTCCATGTGTAAACATGCAACTTTTATTTCTTTATTTTAAGTTTTACTTAATTTAATATTTCTCTTAATTTAACTCTTTCTTATTTTATTTATTTTTACTTTTTGGTAGCTTTACTTATTTTTACTATTTTTATACTTCTCTTGATTTAACTCTTTCTTATTTTATTTTAATTTTTGTTAATTATACTTGTTTTTACTCTTTTTATAGTTTACTTTTATATATATTTAGTTAGAACTCAGTCTTATTATTTACAATTTTATTTATTTATTATTATTATATTCTCTTCATTATTTATTATTTATTTACTATTATTATATTTTCTTTAATTTTTGCTATTGATTTATTATTATTGTCTTTTCTTTATTGTTTATCATTTATTTACTTATATTTTAATAATATATATATATATATATATGTATATATATATATGTATATATATATATATATATATATATATATATATATATATATATATATATATATATATATATATATATATATATAGGGGGACATTACAAGGAAAGCCAACCACTATCACCTTGTTGTCGTTGCCTTTCGCTTTAATGCTAAGAAAAGGCTTCCTAACCTAAGGGGGTTCCTAGATGTCAAACTAGGTCAAGACGTTAAGTGTTGAAGGGGAGCTCTATGTCTTAGTTCGCCTAAAACAACTTGGCACTATTATCCCATTGACCTACTTTTGTGGTCATTCATTGGACATTAATAATATTATATTTTTTATCTTATCTTATCTCAAAGTTAATATTGTGTGTGAATAGTAGATCAAATGAACAGGCTAAAAGTGTTCAATATAGATAAATGCTTATTCAAATTATAGTTGGAAAAGTTGAATCTTTCTTCATGACTTATACACCATGAAATTTATGTTCCTTAAAAATTTATAGCATAATTTATTCATCATGAATTATGATCGATGCAAGCTAAGTCACATTGGCAATGATAAGATTTGGTTTGAGTTCAAATTTTTTGGTGAGGTTCACCATATATATATATATATATATATATATATATATATATATATATATATATATATATATATATATATATATATATATAACTTTAAAATGAAATATAGCATAAAATAGTAAGAAATCAACATCAATAAACATTAAAAAATGATATCATGGACTTGGAAATTGCAATGATAGATTTCAAGCTTGAGTTGTGACATGAGATTATGAGCTTGAGCTATGGACTTGGTCAATGGTTATGAGGTTCAATGAGGTTCACTGAACATCAATTTTTTTTAGGTTCACCCAATTTTGAACCTAAAGGTTGAAGCTCAACAAACCTTGTGACATAGGATGCCAGTGAGAAGGTCATTCCAATTGCCAATGATAAACCATAGAAAGGCCAAATGTTGATTGAAATGGTCAATGACAACAGTAAAGAAGAACTCCCAATATAGGTGGTGTCATATGTTAAAGGTAATCAAAGCCACAATGAAATTCTAGTGAAGGTTATCAAATGTTTATAGTAAATGTATATTTCAGTACACTTTTCTTGAAGTGCCATGTCGAGGTGCTAAGCAAGCATGTCCACAAGCCACTGCTGTTGCAAAATAAGATCTTAAGGACAAAAATAACATTCATAAAAATATGAGGGTTTTCCGCAGTGCATTATATATTAGATATCAATTTTGGGATTCAACTGCATTAAGTAATTCATTCATGTATGACCATTTCCATGAGAGGTCATACCTCTCATGGAAATGGTCATACATGAATGACTTACATAACACAGTTGAATCCCAAAAATGATATATAATTCATCAAAATGTTTGCTTTTAAGAAATTCTCATTCACACATGAAGCATTATGATAGAAAAGGAACCATAAAATTAGAGCACGATTTTACTTTATTATTGATGACAATTCTGATCAAGAACATGTAACCATATTAAACCGTGCTCATAATATTTTTGTATCATTGGGTGTGCTCTAGCCTCGAGATTTGGAAGAGAGGTTAGAATACATGTATTCTTCAATACCCAGAAATTGTTTCTGGAATTTCCACCTAGAGATAACTTAATTAAATTAATTAGTTAGTTTTTAATATTTCCTAAGTCTAAACTTAGGAAAAATGATTAATTGAAAATAATTAATTAAGTCATGGTGAGAATCTTCTAGAAAAATACATGGATCGATTTCTAGTTAATCATAGCCATCAATTAAGTTTTAATCGCGGTCTTTGAAGTCTCAACGGAAGATTATAAGAAGAAACTCAACGGGGCTTGGAGAACACACTTCAACATTTCGACTTCACTGGTAGATCGATTTCCAGAGTAGAAACATTCAGTGGCCAGAGAGGTAGAGCTAGTGAGCTCGAAGAAGTGAGAGAGGGGCATAGATAGTAAGTCTGGAAGAATATTTTCTAGTTCCGACGAGTACACTGCAGAGGTAAAATGATTTCCACATAGAGGAAACTCAAAGCTTCAATGGGTAATTTGTATTTTACTGGAGAGAAGAAGTGATTTAGTGCAAGAAGCTGGGCAGAGAGTCTGGAGGCCGGGAGAATCCATTTCCCAGAAACCAACTAGAAATATAGCAAGAGGAGACACAATTCCAAACTTCTAAGACACAGTATTACACAGGCTGACGTAGTGACTGCACATAGGGAGCAAGGAGCAGCTCAAATCGAGTTGAGATCAGTGTCAGATCGCCTGTGGAAGTGAGAAAATTTCTCACTATTTTTATTGCCAGACATTTCTTTGTTTTGGTTTCTAGATTAAGAAACCATACATTGTACTCAGATTTACTATTGCATAATAATCAAACCCTCACCTACTGCACAAGTTTTCTCGATTTGGGTTTTTTTGGGGACTTAGTCCAAAAACAACGGCGTCAAATTGTGTTTGTGCACCTATTATTCTAGCATTTATTTTTCTTTTGTAGTATTATTTTTGTGAAGGGTGTAGTGGATTTGTTTTGTTATTTTTCATAGCACACAGTAAATAATTTGTTTAATTTATTTAAAAAATAGAAGAAACAATATTAGTTGTAAGAAATTGCTCGAAACCCCATAGGAAATGCTACCCCTTTAGCCAGGAGGGTCAATTTTTTAGGAAAAATCGATTTTCTCTGAGAGAAACAAAGAAATCAAATTTTATAGTTTGAAGATTACCATAGGAAGAGGGAGCAACAACATTTTTCCTTGCAGAGAAGATATTCATCTAGACACAGTATTTTACAGTATTTTCTAGTGAAAAATAGTGCCAGGAGGAAGAAAGAGCGCACACTAAGGGAAATCTTTCCTCAAGGGACTTCTAGATTCAGAAGTTTGATTTCTCATTGCAAATCAACAGTCGTTATGAGTAGATTTCCTCACTCCAGCAGGAAGTGCGTAGAGCCTAGCAGTAGCTCCGCATAGGAGAAGAGGAGGATTTCCACTTATTATTTCTTAGATGGCATCAATAGGGTTGAGAGATCAGGATCGGTTGGAAAAAGCATCCAAATACGTAATATGGATGGCAAGGGCTTTATTCCTTCTAGATGAGTACGATCTCAAGGCTTACATGGATAACATGGTGGATGTACCCACATATCTAGATAACTTGAAGGCCTACAAGAAGGAGATGGTGAAGGCAAAGAGCTTAATTCACTATGGGGTTTGATATCATGTAGTATCACATATATCTGGCAAGGACACTATCAAGAATATGTGGGATGTTCTCGCTATGTTATACCACGGATATTCCGAGTAGTGGAAGTTGTATTTCAAGGAGAAGTTGAGATGTATTTGTATGTAGAAGGGGGAGTGCATAGACCCCTTCCTCACTAGGATTCAAGAGATCCAAGATCAGTTTTCAACTATAGGGCCTACGCCCCAACCTATATAATTGGTGCAGTTAGATCTCAACAATGCTTCCGAAGACTGACGGTTCTTTTTCGAGATAATTTTGGGCAGATACAAGTTGCTAAAGTGGGACAGGATGTGGGATGATCTGCAGCAGGAGGATATGAGGCGAGATTTGGTGAATAGCACCATCAATGGCAGCATCGGAAAAAGTAGGACGAAAGCAATGAAGGAAGAGGAGAATGTTTCCCTCACATCAGAGGGGTAGCAAGAGTAGCGCATGAAGAAGAAGGATCTTTCTAAGGTCATGTGCTTCAGGTGTGGTGAGTTAGGCCACTACAATGCTCAGTGTTCTCTCAGATAGAAGGAAAATGGAGAAGCAAGCTACATTTGCAGAGATTGATAGGTTGTCCTCTAGATTAGAGGAACATTTTTCCATGATAGCAGACATCTCTCCAGGAGTGAGGTCGGGTGACTTGGTTTTCTAGCCCCATAGTGCTATAGGATGAGTAGGATTCTTAAGGAGGTCCACCTGTTGAATCAATACCTTGCTACAGTAGCCCACAGTTGCAGTATCAAGATGGACCAGTGGAAATTGATGCAGTCGGATTACAAAGTGACAAATGTAGTGGCTAGTAGCGGTTAGAGACTGAGCAACATAGTGCAGAGTTGGAAGCAGTGCAATTGGCACAGTGTAGAGTCAGAAGCAGCATAAAGGCTTCAGTGACAACGAAGAGACTATTAGCAGTCAGAACTCGAGTGATAGATGCATCACACTGACCACATTTGGTTCAGTGTAATGGATAGTTCTCAGCTATAAATGTTGCAATTGTAGCAGCAACAGATGAGAGGGATTTGCAAATGTTGCAGTAGTTGGTAGCAGTTCAGCAGGGTCGGCAACAACACAGATGCAACGCATATCAGAGTTGTGCAGTAGTTTGTGGGCAGAGCAACCAGACATCAACAGTGTGACAGGAGATGGTGCAGAGGTAGTATATTGCAATTGCAGTACTAGAACACTTTCCTCGCTAAGAGGGAGTGTTATTTTTTGTAGTATAGGATGTTTTCTAGCCTCGAGATTTGGTAGAGAGGTTAGAATACATGTATTCTCCAATACCTAGAAATAATTTCTGGAAATTCCACCTAGAGACGGATTAATTAAATTAATTAGTCAGTTTTTAATATTTCCTAAGTCTAAACTTAGGAAATATGATTAATTAAAAAGAATTAATTAAGCCATGGTGATAATCTTATAGAAAAATACATGGATCGATTTCTAGTTAATCTTATCCATCGATTAAGTTTTAATCATGTTCATTGAAGTCTCAACGGAATATTATAAGAATAAACTTGATGGGGCTTGGGTAACACACTTCAACAGTTTGATTTCACTGGAAGATCAATTTCCAAAGTAAGAAAATTTAGTTGTCGGAGAGAGAGCTAGTGAGCTTGAAGTAGTGAGAGAGGGGAAGAGATAGTAAGGCCAGATGAATCTTTTCCAGTTCTAGTGAGTACATTGCAGAGAGGCAGTGATTTCCACAGAGAAGCAGTTAAAATCCACACAAAGGTAGCACAGAGCTTCAGTGGGTAATTCTTATTTTGCTGGGGAGAATAAGTGATTCAGTGCCAGAAGTTGGGTAGAGAGTCCGGAGGCCAGGAGGATCAATTTTCCAAACAAAATTTGACAAGATAGAAAGAGGAGATGTAGTTCCAAGCTTTTGGGACACAGTACTACGTAGGCTGACGCAGTGACTACGCAGAGGGAGTAAGGAGCATCTCAAATCAAGATGAGGTTAGTGTCAGATTGCCTGTGGAAGTGAGAAAATTTTTCACTAGTTTTACTGCTATTCATTTCTCTTTTTTTGTTTGGTAGATTAAGCAACCATATATTGTACTTAGATTTATTATTGCATAATAATTAAACACTCAGTTGTTGCACCCTTTTTCCCGAGTTAGGTTTTTCCGGGGAATTAGTCCAAAAATAACGGTGTCAAATTGTGTGTGTGTGTCTATTCTTCCAGCATTTATTTTTCTTCCACAGTATTTGTTTTGTGAAGGTTGTAGTGTATTTGTTTCATTATTTTTCGTAGAAAACAGTAAATAATTTGTTTAATTTATTTAAAAAAAAGGAGAAACAATATCATTTTTTGCAGTAGGATTTGGGGTTAGCCGAATTTTCATAGCTCATAGAGCCATATGTATATGCAACATGTAACGGTGAAAATTACAGTCTTAAATATTTTTCAAGGACAATTAGAACATGTTGGGTGTGGAGCCTGATTATCTTGTTTACTTTGTATCACAGCATTAGACCCCTGTACCTTAAAAGGGGCGGCAACGCCACCCGTAATTAATCACTGCCGTGGGGGGTCCAGGGGGGGGTGGCAGCGCTTTTCGGAGCCCCCCCCCTGGCGGGGGTTTCGGGGGCAGCACCCCCGAAGCTAAAAATAGATGTAAAATTGCCTTGTAAAAGTATAGTAATTTCTAATCAATCTGGGTCGTTCATAGGCGGATGATCTGACGGTAGAAGTTATGTTTAGTTTAGGGTTTTTTTCCCTAGAAGGCAACCCCCTTGTATATATGAGGGTATTGCATTGCGGCTGTGTATCATGTGTGTATTCTCAGAGCGAGAAATAGATAGGGAGACTGTGAGAGAGAACAGAGGATATTACAGCGGATCTGCTGTAGGTTTTGTCTCTTCATTTTTGCTGGATAATAGAAAGGAAGGACTGGCTGTTTGGGGTGGACGTAGCCCAAACTGGGTGAACCATGTATATCTGTGTCTCTCTGGTTTTTTACGTGTTTTTTGTGCTTGTATTTTCCACATATTTTATGTGTTGCATTGCTCTGTAATATTTAATTTTCTAACACAACATTTAGAGAGAGTTATCCAAACCGTCATTGTTTCGGTATTTATTAACTGATGTCATCATGCATATGTTTGAAGAGATTTCCCTCATGAAAAGATCCACAAATATTTAGATTTTAAATTCTATCTTATATGCCATGAACTTATGCATGAAAATTCCTTTAGATATCACTATTTGAATATTTCTTATAGCCCATATGCCAATTATTCTAGTTATTGTGAGGGTTAACAGATTTGTTCAAATTGTAAAGTGTTGCTCATATTAGGAACATATTTATTCAAACATCAAATGGGATTCATTAAACAATGTTAATGCTAAAATTGACTACAATTTAACCAATTATATGTGCAGATCGTGGAGAATGTTAAATTCACCAGCCTCATGTACCATGATTAATCAAATTAACAATACATAGTACATTTGTGGATGTAGTGATTTTCACAATAGGAAGAGTACATATAGCAGATCAGTTCAATATCATCAGCCCTATCAAGGAGGTTGGCAATTTCAAGGTACTAGAAGCTTCTCTGAAACAAAAATGCATATAATTTCTTTGTTTGATAGATAATATAATCTCCTAATCATGCTTTAATGATTGGAATAATTGATACCCTGATGGGTATTTTACATGATGATACAATTTTTTTTGCATTCTGAGTTTGGGAATGTTGTTGAAAAATAAAAAGCGTGATGTTGCGAGGTTAACACAAAATTGTCAAATTATCACATTTTCTATAATAGCAATAATGTGCTAGAAGAAACTGCAGTTATGATACATTAAAATTTAATCAATTAATTTAACATAATTGAGGGTCAGTTTTACCTTTATGGATGTTTACCACATAATTTTCATCATTATGAGAAATAAGGCTTCCAAGAGAATTAGTTGCAACATTCAAGTGCCATAAATTCACCAGGTCTCTTAAACATGTTATATGAATACAAAATTTGGAGAAATCATGAAGCATACGAAGAGCCTAAAATAACTTTAAGCAAAAATTCTACCCTGGTTAGCTCCACCATAAAGTGTTGTGCCACTTTTTATCCTTGCTATATGAGTATTTGCAACACCAACATCTTTAGTTACATCAAGATTTCCACCCTGATCTTCAGTAATCCTACCCTCTGCTTCTTTTAAATGTTCTGCATCTTCATAATTATCAGTTTTTGTTGAACTATTATGACTCTTCCTAACAAATTTCAGAAGTATTTTAAATCCTTGAGCACTCTCCTTAGGATTTTCTAGACTACTGCCCTTTTGACGGGATTGAAAGGTATCTAACTTTCCACTTTCAGCTATCGATGAGATTGACTCTAGAAGTTTGGGCATATTCTGAAATAGTGGACTTGATTTTGGAAAATCCAAAGTGCCTGCATTCATACTATCACTATCAAAAATCATTTCCTTTGGGATGAAGCCCCATTGAAGTCCATAAATTACTTTAGGGGCTAAAGAAGCATTAATAGACTTATTGTAAGATCGCTCATCGTAGGAAGTTAAGCGGGAAAATTTTGCATGATATGATTCATTGCTTTCACTAATTTGAAGCATGGATTATGAAGGTTGCAAGGAATTTCCTTCATATTTTGATGCATTAATTTCTATAGACTTAAGATAGCCAAGCATAATTGGAGGAACAAATGCACTTTCAGATACCTTGCCAGTTTCATGCTCTTCAGTTGATTTCACCAGGGCTTTCTTCGACATTGCCTCATACCCCTTGAGATGGAAAGAGTTTGACAGTGAACTGTCAAACTCATTGTCTTGATAGAATATGTCTTGATGAACTGTTAAATGATGTAAATCTGATGTATCTACAGTGAGTACAGAAGGTAATGAAGAAAGGAATTTAGTATGTGCTAGATCTATGATGAAAAGAGTATGTCTCAAGGCATACGCGGATTTGCCTAGGGGAAGTCACGTATGCACGCGGGAAACAACGTGCCAAGTCGCGTATGGGAAAAGCGCTCATAAAGTGCAAAACTAGGGGTAACCACCATGGTATTGACCCATTTTATTGGGTAATGATTCGTCTAAATGACCCCGTCCAGGAATACCATCAGAAGTAATGTGGTTTTGGCTCATGGTATTGAAAAAGGGTAAACCTATATAAAGAGAAGAAATTCATTGTGCAAATTATGAGTGTGTGGGTGTAAGATGTCTGAGCTTGAATGAATACTTCTCTCTGAAGTATATCTCAATGGAAAGGGTTACAGTTGAATGATAGATCTGAATGCATGATGCACCATTGAAGAAAATGATGAAGAAGGGTATCTAGATCTGAAATGTATTTGTATCTTCTATATCTGTTTATGGAATGCTTAGATCTGAGATAAGGCGAACATGTATCTGAAGTGAAGCGTAAAATCTGAACTGTATATCTGATCTGAAGAAGTATGCTGCCCTAGAATGTCTGAAGATCTATACGCAAGTTTGTAACTGTGGAAGCGCATATATACGCGGGTTCGATAAAGCGAAAGCGCGTATGGGTTGTGAAGTTGGTTCTGTGAAATGTGCAGATGTATACGCGGGTTGATGTGCACGTAAGCGCGTATATACGCGGTATCAGTAAAAGGAAAGAGCGTATGCAAACTAGGGTTTGCTGAAGTCTGTGGTAAGAAATGACTGATCTGTTCTACTGTGTTACTGCTATCTGTTGATGATGTTTGACTGTGCTTAAATGTATGGAGTGGGTCTAGTCTGAAAATATGATGAAACGTGGCCTGCAAGTTGTGCTCTATTGAAGTTGTTGGATCCAGTGTGAAAATTGATGAAACGTGGTCCATAGAGGTGCTGAGGGTTGTAGCCTTCAGTCAGGGGGTTGTAGCTCCCTTCCAGGTGAGGCTGGTAAACAAGATCAGGGGGTCGTAGCTCCCTTCCAGGAGAGGCTGGTAAACGAGTCGGGGGGTTGGAGCTCCCTTCCAGGAGAGGCTGGTAAACGAGCGCAGGTGGGTGCCTGCGTGCTGGTAGGAGTCTGCACCAGCACATATGTTGTAAGATGTTTTCTCTATAATAAAATATTGAAGGCTGAGCAACTGCAGCGGTGGTTTTCTTCCGACTTGGGTTTCCACCTAAAATCCTGGTGTTCATGTGTGATGCTTATGTGTGATGGTTTATTCTGTTCTTACTGCACATGTTTACTGTTTATTGAACATCTAATGAATGAATGATGGAATGATATAAGTGAAGAATTAATGGCATAATTAGATCTCTGTGTATACACGAGTTTTATGTAGGATTTCCGCGTGTATACGCTAGTTTGGTTCAGCAAAGTAGCGTATGGGTTTTAGAGAGTGAAAAAGTAAAAAGTTTTGATAAAGTCCTAAATACTGATTCACCCCCCCCCCCTCTCAGTATTTTTCCCAACAATTGCTATCAGAGCAGGTTCTTCTGTAGAAGCTTGATTGCTTGAAGGAGATCCGTCGCAATGGGAAAGAAGCAAAAGAAGAAGGCTAATCGAAGCAAGGAGATGTCTCAGAAAACCTGTATAGCAGAAATTGAAGAAGATGAATCAGGAAGTGATTGGGGCTCTTGTGATAATCTTCTTTGTGCAAACAATGGTGAAGATAGTGAAATTTATGCTATGGACCTAGAAGAAGTTATCAAAGATCAACAAAGAATATTTAATGAGAAGGAATGCCTCGAAAGAATTGATCTATAAGTGAAAAGGATGTTCGATGATGTATCAATCGAGTAAAAGGACTTCAAAGAAGATTTGGAAAAATCAAATAAGAAAAATGAAGAACTTGAAGCAGAAATCATCTCCCTCAGAGCAGATCTCGAAAAATCAAACAAGAAGAATGAAAGACTTGAAGCTGAAGTCATCTCTCTGAAAGTAGATCTCGAAGCATCGAACAAGAAGAATGAAGAACTCTTACAAAATTTTGAAGAACAAGAAAATGGGTTGAAAGAAGAGATCTTAAATTTGAATGATCAAGTAGAAGAAGGAAAAAGGGTTGAAGAAAGCATGAAGAAGCAATGCCAAGTCTTGGAGGTGGAGGTAAACATTCTCAAAGGTAAATTAGAAGAAAAGGTTAAACTTTTGAGGTTTCAAGATAGTACTAAGATTTTGGATAATATTCTTAGTAATCAAAGGTCTCCTGCTATCAAACTTGGTCTGGGTTTTCATGAAATGGTCAAAGGAGAATCTAGTTCGCAAGGAAGTGCTAAAAATTCAGCTGATGTCAATACAAAACCTGAAGTGTTGAAAGAAACAAAATTTCAACCAACAATGATGAAATCTCAAAGGATATCATTAAAGAATGTTGAATGTTTTAAATGTCATAATTATGGGCATGTTGCAGCAAATTGCAGAAGCAGAATATTTCAGCCACAAACTAACAGATCCTACATAGAAAGGTACTCTGGTTTCTTCAAGGGATATTGTTTTTCATGTAACATGTATGGACATAAAGCAGCTGATTGCAAAAGGAGGAAGATTAGAAATACTCATTATAATTCTTATGCTTATTTCTCTGGACACATGAGATGTTATTCTTGTAACAAGTATGGACATGTAGAAAAATAATGCAGGTTGAACAGATCTGAGAAAGTGGACAATTTTCAGCACACAGTTAGAAAGTTCAAGCAAATTTGGAAAAAGAAGGAGGACCGGTCAGAAACGTAGGGAATATTGACCCTACTGCAGTCATCCGCTTCTGAAGCTTACTTCTCTTATTGACTGCAGGAATGATGTGAGATACATTATAGGGATTAGTAATGTATCGTCACAGGGGGAGCAACGGTTGATGATTCTCATGGTTGTTTTGATTATTCTGGTTATATGTATTTCTGACAGTGCATCTGATATGAAGAAGACAGGTACAGGAAGGACAAGTTCAGGGGGAGATGAAGGAATGTGAAAATTTCTATGCTTCACTTTCCATACGCGGGTTAGATGAACAAAAGTCGCGTATACACACGAGTTCCAGCAGACACAGTCGCGTATGCATTTATGATAAGAGAATTGGGATGACAGCTGAAGATCAGGAGCAGAGGTTCAGGGGGAGCATCAGTCTGATTGCTAATGATTGTACTGTTGGCATTATTTTGGTTATACTCATGCTAATGAAATGATACATGGTTTATTATGTTGAAGATCATGGATGAGCCCGGAGTGTTACTTGATGAAGAGTATCTGTTGAATGTGGACAGATCATGCAGAGTTTGTTGCTAGTGACTTGCTGTTGAAGATGTTCAGGTTGCACAAGTTAAGGAGGAGCAGCAAGTTGAATACTAATGATTGCATTGTTGGCACTATGACTGCTTATTCTTTGGTTATTGTGATGCTCATGCTCAAATAATGATGGCTTGATACATGGTTTTGAGACTTTGAATGAGCCCTGTTTTCTGTTTGCTAAAGTTTATCTGTTGGATGAGATTGGAAGTCTTATGATTCAGAGATAAGAATAGATCATGCAGAACTTGTTACTAATGTTGAGACCTTTTCCCTACATATGGTACATCATGTCAAATCTTGAAGATCTTTATGATATTGGACCACATGAATGATTGCTTGACACATATTTGAAGATGTTGTTCTGGTATGATAATCTCTCTTGGAAGAATGTATTGATGCTGCAAAGAATCTGAAGGCTTGGTTACTAATGTGCTTATGCTACAACCATTGGATGACGCTTGAAGACACAACTACACTGTTCTATCTATCTGTATTCCAGGAAAGTATTCAAATATCTCAGAAAGAAGCTGAACACTGTCTCTGCCTCACAAAGGATCAGATCTGGTTAAAATATAGAAGATGGTATTGGATACGCGGATTTCCTGAAACACAGTCGCGTATATACGCGAGTTCATGCACATAAAACCACGTATGTCCCGATTACTAACAAATTTACATTTGGGGACGACTTTCCTTGACACGGTGCGATCTTTGTATCTGGTATCTCTAGGAGTTGTCAGAGTTCTTATAATGTTGTTTGATCTCGATGTTTGATAAAGATGCCTTGATGGCTGTTGAAAGTGTTAGGGATGCACAAACTAAGGGGGAGCCTTAGTCATATGGAAAGGTTGCTTGGATGCACAGATTCAGGGGGAGCATTAGCCTTGCTAAGCATAATGCATTGTTGGCATTATGTTGATTCTGAAAAATGATCTCTTTCTTGCGGTCTTTCTGGTATTGGTCATGTAAAGTTATATTTGTAGTTTGATGAAAAGGTCATGTTGAGACCCATGATGTAAAATTGTAATATTCAGTCATGTAAGGACTTGTCAAAATATGTAAACCCACTTGGTTGGATGCATTGAGTCAAATTGTGTAAACCCATGGTTGGGTACTTGGAGTCTCATATGTAAATCCACTTGGTTGGATCTTTTTATGTAAGTATGAGTCTGTGATAGGAAGGTCATAGAGTCATGAACTTCATTGAAAAATATGTTTGAAGTTTCAGCATGAACTCAGGGGGAGCTTGGTCACTTCAGTATACATCAAATCTGCAGAACGCTTCTTCTACCTGAGGAGAAAAGGGGGAGAGTGTGTTGGTTTTGATCTGCCCTTTGCCCTTGATGTCAAAGGAGGAGAGTGACATGGTGTTTGAATGAAGAGAAGGAATGGTGTCAAAAATGGGTAGAGTGACATGGTGTCATTGTATTCTTAATGTACCTATCTGTTGTGGTAACCAAACACCATCATGGTTGCCATCAAGTCCAAAGGGGGAGATTGTTGGAAATATGATGCAGAGTGTTGTCCTTGATGGCAACCCACTTAATGAAGATGAAGACATGATATTGTTGGCATGTGTTGTCCTTAATGGCAATCCACCTAATGAAGTTATTCTTGACTTGATGGACTTGGTGAATAATGTAAATCTGATGTGATATGATGTTTGTTGGCAATATGATGCTGAGTGTTGTCCTTGATAGCAACCCACCTGATAGAGTGTTGTCCTTGAATAGCAACCCACTTGATGAAGATGATGGCAACCTAATTGATGAAGCTGCGCTTGATAGAATATGTCTTGATGAACTGTTAAATGATGTAAATCTGATGTATCTACAGTGAGTACAGAAGGTAATGAAGAAAGGAATTCAGTATGTGCTAGATCTATGATGAAAAGAGTATGTCTCAAGGCATACGCGGATTTGTCTAAGATAAGTCGCGTATGCACGCGGGAAATGACGTACCAAGTCGCGTATGGGCAAAATCACTCATAAAGTGCAAAACCAGGGGTAACCACCATGGTATTGACCCATTGTATTGGGTAATGATTCATCTAAATGACCCCGTCCAGGAATACCATCAGAAGTAATGTGGTTTTGGCTCATGGTATTGAAAAAGGAAAAACCTATATAAAGAGATGAAATTCATTATGCAAATCATGTGTGTGGGTGCAAGATGTCTGAGCTTGAATGAATACTTCTCTCTGAAGTAGATCTGAATGGAAAGGGTTACACTTGAATGATAAATACGATATGATACCATTGAAAAATGATGAAGAAAGAGGTATCTAGATGTGAAGTATGCATTTGTATCTTCTAGATATTTATGATATGGAGTACGAGATGGCGAACATGTATCGAAGTGAAGCGTAAAATAAACTGTATGTCTCGATCTAAAAAATATACACTTCTAGAATGCAGAAAATCTATCGCAATTTTACACAGTGAAACACGTATATACGCGGGTTAGTCAAAGCAAGCACAGCATGTGGGTTGTGAAGTTGGATTACGTAGAAATATGAGATGTATCTGCAGTTGATGTGAAAAGAAGCGCATATCTGATGTATATGTCGATGAAAAGGAAAGAGCGTATGCAAACTGGGGTTCTTGAAGTACGCAATGAAAATGAGAAGGAGGCGATGCATTCTCTTTATTATTCACGCTGTCTGTTGATGATGTTTGGTGACAGCCATCTGTGGAGTGGGTCTAGTCTGAAAATATGATGAAACGAGACCTGCAAGTTGTGCTCTATTGAATTTGTTTGGATACAGTGTGAAAATTGATGAAACGTGGTCGATAAAGGTGCTGAGGGTTGTAGCCTTCAGTCAGGGGGTTGTAACTCCCTTCCAGGTGGCTGTTAGCGAGAACGAGGTCGTGGCTCCTTCGGAGAGGGGTGGTGAAACGAGTCGGGGAGTTGGGCTCCTTCCGGGAGAGGGCGTATGACGCAGGTGGGTGCACTGCGTGTTTGGTAAGTCTGCGCTTGACACATGTATATAAAGATGTTTTTCTCTATAATAAAATATTGAAGGCTGAGCAACTGCAGCGGTGGTTTTCTCCCGACTTGGGTTTCCACCTAAAATCCGGGTGTTCATGTGTGATGCTTATGTGTGATGGTTTATTCTGTTCTTACTGCACATGTTTACTGTTTATTGAACATCTAATGAATGAATGATGGAATGATATAAGTGAAGAATTAATGGCATAATTAGATCTCTGTGTATACGCGATTTTTATGTAGGATATCCACGTGTATATGCTAGTTTGGTTCAGCAAAGTAGCGTATGGGTTTTAGAGAGTGAAAAAGTAAAAAAATTTGATAAAGTCCTAAATACTGATTCACCCCCCCCCCCCCTCTCAGTATTTTTCCCAACAATTGGTATCATAGCAGGTTCTTCTGCAGAAACTTGATCGCTTGAAGGAGATCCGTCGCAATGGGAAAGAAGCAAAAGAAGAAGGCTAATCGAAGCAAGGAGATGTCTCAGAAAACCTGTATAGCAGAAATTGAAGAAGATGAGTCAAGAAGTTATTGGGGCTCTTGTGATAATCTTCTTTGTGCAAACAATGGTGAAGATAGTGAAATTTATGCTATTGACCTAGAAGAAGTTATCAAAGATCAACAAAGAATATTTAATGAGAAGGAATCTGCCTCCAAAGATTTGATCTATATACTGAAAAGGATGTTCGATGATGTATCCAATCGAAGTAAAGGACTTGAAGCAGATCTGGAAAAATCAAATAAGAAGAATGAAGAACTTGAAGCAGAAATCATCTCCCTCAAAGCAGATCTCGAAAAATCAAACAAGAAGAATGCAAGACTTGAAGCAGAAATCGTCTCCCTCAAAGAAGATCTGGAAGATTCAAACAAGAAGAATGAAAGACTTGAAGCCGAAGTCATCTTTCTCAAAGAAAACCCGGAAATATCCAACAACAAGAATGAAGAACTTGAAGCAGAATTCATCTCCCTGAAAGCAGATCTCGAAGCATCGAACAAGAAGAATGAGGAACTCTTACAAACTTTTGAAGAACAAGAAAATGGGTTGAAAGAAGAGATCTTAAATTTAAATTATCAAGTAGAAGAAGGAAAAAGGGTTGAAGAAAGCATGAAGAAGCAATGCCAAGTCTTGGAGGTGGAGGTAAACATTCTCAAAGGTAAATTAGAAGAAAAGGTTAAACTTTTGAGGTTTCAAGATAGTACTAAGATTTTGGACAATATTCTTAGTAGTCAAAGGTCTCCTTCTATTAAAATTGGTCTGGGTTTTCATGAAACGGTCAAAGGAGAATCTAGTTCGCAAGGAAGTGCTAAAGATTCAAAGGATGTCAAAGCAAAACCTGAAGAGTTGAAAGAAACAAAAGGTCAACCAATGATCATGAATTCTCAAAGGATATCATTCAAGAATGTTGAATGTTTTAAATGTCATAATTATGGGGATGTTGCAGCAAATTGCAGAAGCAGAATATTTCAGCCACAAACTAACAGATCCTACATAGAAAGGTACTCTGGTAGCTTCAAGGGATATTGTTTTTCATGCAACAAGTATGGACATAAAGCAGCTGATTGTAAAAGGAGGAAGATTAGAAATACTCATTATGATTCTTATGCTTATTTCTTTGGACACATGAGATGTTATTCTTGTAACAAGTATGGACATGTAGAAAAAGAATGCAGGATGAACAGATCTGGGAAAGTGGACAATTTTCAGCACACAGTTGGAAAGCTCAAACAAATTTGGAAAAAGAAGGAAGACCAATCAGAAACGTAGGGAATTCTGACCCTACTGCAGTCATCCGCTTCTGAAGCTTACTTCTCTTATTGACTGCAGGAATGATATG
This sequence comes from Pinus albicaulis, assembly GCA_034641835.2. Taxonomy (NCBI): domain Eukaryota; kingdom Viridiplantae; phylum Streptophyta; class Pinopsida; order Pinales; family Pinaceae; genus Pinus; species Pinus albicaulis. Next base: position 1,902,324,559 of record CM076578.1, read on the forward strand.
GGATACATTATGAGATTTAGTAATGTATCGTCACAGGGGGAGCAATGTATGATGTCTCTCATGGTTGATTTGATTTTTCATTCTCCTTATTTACGACAAAGCATACGTGAAGAAGACGGTACGAAGTACAAGTTGAGGGAGATCCAGGAATGTGAAAAATTTCTATGCTTCTTTCCATCTTGTGAGAGTTAGATGAACAAAGAAGTGGCATTATTGTGATTTGTGATTCTGATCGTATGCTTTAATGATAAGAGAATTGGGATGATAACTGAAGATCAGGAGCAGAGGTTCAGGGGGAGCATCAGTCTGATTGCTAATGATTGTACTATTAGCATTATTTTGGTTATACTCATGCTAATGAAATGATACATGGTTTCTTATGTTGAAGATCATGGATGATCCTGGAGTGTTACTTGATGAAGAGTATCTGTTGGATATGGACAGATCATGCAGAGTTTGTTGCTGATGACTTGCTGTTGAAGATGTTCAGGTTGCACAAGTTAAGGAGGAGCAGCAGGTTGAATACTAATGATTGCATTATTGTCACTATGACTGCTTATTCTTTGATTATTGTGATGCTCATGCTCAAATAATGATGGCTTGATACATGGTTTTGAGTCTTTGAATGAGCCCTGTTTTCTGTTTGCTGAAGTTTATCTGTTTGATGAGATTGGAAGTCTTATGATTCAGAGATAAGAATAGATCATGCAGAACTTGTTACTATGGTTGAGACCTTTTTCCTACATATGGTACATCATGTCAAATCTTGAACATCTTGATGATATTGGACCACATGAATGATTGCTTGACACATATTTGAAGATGTTGTTCTGGTATGATAATATCTATTGGAAAAAATGTATTGATACTGCAAAGAATCTGAAGGCTTGGTTACTAATGTGCTTATGATACAACCATTGGATGATGCTTGAAGACACAACTACATTGTTCTATCTATCTGTATTCCAGGAAAGTATTCAAATATCTCAGAAAGAAGCTGAACATTGTCTTTGCCTCACAAAGGATCAGATCTGGTTAAAATATAGAATATGGTATTGGATACGTGGATTTCATGAAACAAAGTCGCGTATATACGCGAGTTCATTCACATAAAACCGCGTATGTCTGATTGCTGACAAATTTCTGTTTGGGGTCAGCTTTCTTTAGCACGGCTACAGTGCTGTTTAGTATCTCTAGTATCTCTGGTGGTGTTCCAGTTCTTATAATACTGTTTCAATCTCTGTTGTTTTAAAGATGCCTTGATGATTGGTTGGGGAGTGTTAGGGCCTTCTAAACTGAGGGGAGCCTTGGTCATATGGCGAATCTTGAATTCCACAGATTCGAAGAGCATTAGCCTTACTAGTATAAGTGCATTGTTGGCATTATGTGGTCCCAAAAAATGATCTAAAGTCTTTAAGTGATATATGATTAATTGTAGTTTGATGAAAAGGTCTTTTTGAGACCCATGATGTAAGGTGCTAAATTGCATCCTTAAGGACTTGTCAAATTTGTAAACCCACTTGGTTGGGTAGCTGAGTCAATTTTTGTAAACCCACTTGGTTGGGTACTTGAGTCTTATATGTAAATCCACTTGATTGGATATTTGATGTAAGTATGAGTCGTTGGTGATAGGAAGTTCATAGAGTCATGTACTTCATTGGAAAATATGTTTGAAGATTCAGCATGAACTCAGGGGGAGCTTGGTCACTTCAATATATATCAGATCTGCAAAACGCTTCTTCCACATGCGGAGAAAAAGGGGGAGAGTATGTTGGTTTTGATCCGCCCTTTGCCCTTGATGTCAAAGGGGGAGAGTGACATGGTGTTTGAAAGTGACATGGTGTTTGAATGAAGAGAAAGAATGGTGTCAAAAATGGAGAAAATGACATGGTGCCATTGTATTCTTAATGTACCTATCTGTTGTAGTAACCAAACACCATCGTGGTTGCCATCAAGTCCAAAGAAGTATGTATTATGATGCAGTGTTTCCTTCAGTGGCAACTTATGTGAAGATGAAGACATGAGATTGTTAGCATATGTGTCATAATGGCAATCCACTGATAAATTCTTCTTGGTGTGATGGACTTGGCTGAAATATCTAAATCTGATGTACTATGATGTTTGTTGGCAATGCTCAGTCTTTGATGTTTATCTTGATAACATTACTGATAGGTGTATCCCTTGAATGGCAACCCACTTGATGAAGATGATAGCAACCTACTTGATGAAGTTATGCTTTATAGAATATGTCTTGATGAACTTGTTAAATGATGTAAATCTGATGTATCTACAGTGAGTACAGAAGGTAATGAAGAAAGGAATTCAGTATGTGCTAGATCTATGATGAAAAGAGTATGTCTCAAGGCATACGCGGATTTGTCTAAGAGAAGTCGCGTATGCACGCGGGAAATGACGTACCAAGTCGCGTATGAAAAAAAGCGCTCATAAAGTGCAAAACCAGGGGTAACCACCATGGTATTAACCCATTGTATTGGGTAATGAGTCGTCTAAATGACCCCATCCAGGAATACCATCGGAAGTAATGTGGTTTTGGCTCATGGTATTGAAAAAGGGTAATACTAAAGAAAAAAAGATCATGCTATAAATTATGAGTGTGTGGAGTGTAAGATGTAGAGCTTGGACAGATACTTATATAGGAAGTATATCTGAATGGAAAGGGTTACAGTTGAATGATAGATCTGAATGCATGATGCACCATTGAAGAAAATGATGAAGAAGGGTATCTAGATCTGAAATGTATTTGTATCTTCTAGATCTGTTTATGGAATGTTTAGATCTGAGATAAGGCGAACATGTATCTGAAGTGAAGCGTAAAATCTGAACTGTATATCTGATCTGAAGAAGTATGCTGCCCTAGAATGTCTGAAGATCTATACGCAAGTTTGTAACAGTGGAAGCGCGTATATACGCGGGTTCGATAAAGCGAAAGCGCGTATGGGTTGTGAAGTTGGTTCTGTGAAATGTGCAGATGTATACACGGGTTGATGTGCACGTAAGCGCGTATATATGTGGTATCAGTAAAAGGAAAGAGCGTATGAAAACTAGGGTTTGCTGAAGTCTGTGTTAAGAAATGACTGATCTGTTCTACTGTGTTACTGCTATCTGTTGATGATGTTTGACTGTGCTTAAATGTATCGAGTGGGTCTAGTCTGAAAATATGATGAAACGTGGCCTGGAAGTTGTGCTCTATTGAATTTGTTGGATCCAGTGTGAAAATTGATGAAACGTGGTCCATGGTGGTGCTGAGGGTTGTAGCCTTCGATCCCGAGGGGTTGTGACTCCCTTCCGGGTGAGGTGGTAGCGAGAGTGAGGGTGGTAGCTCCTTCAGGGACATGATTTGCAGTAAACGAGTCAGGGGGTTGGAGCTCCCTTCCAGGAGAGGCTGGTAAACGAGCGGAGGTGGGTGCCTGCGTGCTGGTAGGAGTCTGCACCAGCACATATGTTGTAAGATGTTTTTCTCTATAATAAAATATTGAAGGCTGAGCAACTGCAGCGGTGGTTTTCTCCCGACTTGGGTTTCCACCTAAAATTCTGGTGTTCATGTGTGATGATTATGTGTGATGGTTTATTCTGTTCTTACTGCACATGTTTACAGTTTATAGAACATCTAATGAATGAATGATGGAATGACATAAGTGAAGAATTAATGGCATAATTAGATCTCTGTGTATATGCGAGTTTTATGAAGGATATCCGCGTGTATACGCTAGTTGGCTTCAGCAAAGTAGCGTATGGGTTTTAGAGAGTGAAATAAAAATTTCGATAAAGTCCTAAATACTGATTCACCCCCCCTCTTAGTATTTTTCCCAACAATTGGTATCAGAGCAGGTTCTTCTGCAGAAGCTTGATCGCTTGAAGGAGATCCATCGCAATGGGAAAGAAGCAAAAGAAGAAGGCTACTTGAAGCAAGGAGGTGTCTCAGAAAACCTGTATAGCAGAAATTGAAGAAGATGAATCAGGAAGTGATTGGGGCTCTTGTGATAATCTTCTTTGTGCAAACAATGGTGAAGATAGTGAAAATTATGCTATGGACCTAGAAGAAGTTATCAAAGATCAACAAAGAATATTTAATGAGAAGGAATCTGCCGCCAAAGATTTGATCTATAGACTGAAAAGGATGTTCGATGACGTATCCAATCGAAATAAAGGACTTGAAGAAGATCTGGAAAAATCAAATAAGAATAATGAAGAACTTGAAGCAGAAATCATCTCCCTCAAAGCAGATCTCGAAAAATCAAACAAGAAGAATGCAAGACTTGAAGCAGAAATTGTCTCCCTCAAAGAAGATATGAAAAGACTTGAAGCTGAAGTCATCTCTCTCAAAGAAGACCCAGAAATATCCAACAACAAGAATGAAGAACTTGAAGCAGAAGTCATCTCTCTGAAAGCAGATCTCGAAGCATCGAACAAGAAGAATGAAGAACTCTTACAAACTTTTGAAGAACAAGAAAATGGGTTGAAAGAAGAGATCTTAAATTTGAATGATCAAGTAGAAGAAGAAAAAAGGGTTGAAGAAAGCATGAAGAATCAATGCCAAGTCTTGGAGGTAGAGGTAAACATTCTCAAAGGTAAATTAGAAGAAAAGGTTAAACTTTTGAGGTTTCAAGATAGTACTAAGATTTGAATGTAAAATTACAGTAATCAAGGTCTCCAGTGCTATCAAAATTGATGCAGGTTTCATGAAACGGTCAAGGAAGGAGATACGGATTATGAGAGTGTAAAATTCATTTTTGAGCCAGTGTCAATGCAAAACTTGAAGTGTTGAAAGAAACAAAAGGTCAACCAACAATGATGAAATCTCAAAGGAAATCAGTCAATAATGTTGAATGCTTTAAATGTCATAATTATGGGCATGTTGCAGCAAATTGCAGGAGCAGATCATTTCAGCCTCAAACAAACAGTTCCGACATAGAAAGGTACTCTGGTTTCTTCAAGGGATATTGTTTTTCATGTAACAAGTATGGACATAAAGCAGCTAATTGCAAAAGGAGGAAGATTAGAAATACTCATTATAATTCTTATTCTTATTTCTCTGGACACATGAGATGTTATTCTTGTAACAAGTATGGACATATAGAAAAAGAATGCAGGTTGAACAGATCTAAGAAAAAATGACAATTTTAAGCCTGTAAAGCTCAGAGATAAACAGTTGGAAAGAAGGGACAGGTGACGTGAAGTCCGACCCTCTTTAGTCCCATCCTTCTGAAGCTTACTTCTCTAAATGACTGCAAAAGTGATGTGAGATACATTATGAGATTTAGTAATGTGTCGATCACGAAGTGCAATGTGATGACTCTCATGGTTGATTTGATTATTCTAGTTATATGTATTTACAGCGGAGCATCGATATGAAGAAGGCAGTACGGTTGACATTGTTCAGATTGAGGGGAACTTAAGAATATGAAAAAATTTCTATGCTTCACTTTCCATCTGTGAGTTAGATGTGGAAAAAGAAATGCAGCGTATATGAAATTGTGATTACGCGATCACCATTAATACTTTAATGATAAGAGAATTGGGATGACAGCTGAAGATCAGGAGCAGAGGTTCAGGGGGAGCATCAGTCTGATTGCTAATGATTGTACTGTTGGCATTATTATGGTTATACTCATGCTAATGAAATGATACATGGTTTCTTATGTTGAAGATCATGGATGAGCCTGGAGTGTTACTTGATGAAGAGTATCTGTTGAATATGGACAGATCATGTAGAGTTTGTTGCTAGTGACTTGCTGTTGAAGATGTTCAGGTTGCACAAGTTGAGGAGCAGCAGGTTGAATACTAATGATTGCATTTTTGGCACTATGACTGCTTATTATTTGGTTATTGTGATGCTCATGCTCAAATAATGATGGCTTGATACATGGTTTTGAGACTTTGAATGAGCCCTGTTTTCTGTTTGCTGAAGTTTATCTGTTGGATGAGATTGGAAGTCTTATGATTCAGAGATAAGAATAGATCATGCAGAACTTGTTACTATTGTTGAGACCTTTTCCCTACATATGGTACATCATGTCAAATCTTGAAGATCTTGATGATATTGGACCACATGAATGATTGCTTGACACACATTTGAAGATGTTGTTATGGTATGATAATCTCTCTTGGAAAGAATGTATTTATGCTGCAAAGAATCTGAAGGCTTGGTTACTAATGTGCTTACGCTACAGCCATTGGATGATGCTTGAAGACACAACTACACTATTCTATCTGTCTGTATTCTAGGAAAGTTTTCAAATATCTCAGAAAGAAGCTGAACACTGTCTCTACCTCACAAAGGATCAGATTTGGTTAAAATATAGAAGATGGTATTGGATATGCGGATTTCATGAAACACAGTCGCGTATATACGCGAGTTCATGCACATAAAACCATGTATGTCTGATTTCTGACAAATTTCTGTTTGGGGACAGCTTTCTTCAGCACAATTGTAGTGCTGTTTAGTATCTCTGGTATCTCTAGTGGTGTTCCAGTTCTTATAATATTGTTTCGATCTCTGATGTTTTGATAAAGATGCCTTGATGATTGGTTGAAAGTGTTCAGGATGCATAAACTAAGGGGGAGCCTTAGTCATATGGAAAGAATGCTTGGATGCACAGATTCAGGGGGAGCATTGGCCTTGCTGAGTATAGTGCATTGTTGGCATTATGTTGATTCTGAAAAATGATCTCTTTCTTGAAGTCTTTCTGGTATTGGTCATGTAAAGTTATATTTTTAGTTTGATGAAAAGGTCTTGTTGAGACCCATGATGTAAAATTGTAATATTCAGTCATGTAAGGACTTGACAAATTTGTAAACCCACTTGGTTGGGTAGCTGAGTCAAATTGTGTAAACCCACTTGGTTGGGTACTTGAGTCTCATATGTAAATCCACTTGGTTGGATCTTTTATGTAAGTATGAGTCTTTGGTGATAGGAAGGTCATAGAGTCATGAACTTCATTGAAAAATATGTTTGAAGTTTCAGCATGAACTCAGGGGGAGCTTGGTCACTTCAGTATACATCAAATCTGCAGAACGCTTCTTCTACCTGAGGAGAAAAGGGGGAGAGTGTGTTGTTTTTTATCCGCCCTTTGCCCTTGATGTCAAAGGAGGAGAGTGACATGGTGTTTGAATGAAGAGAAGTAATGGTGTCAAAAATGGGTAGAGTGACATGGTGTCATTGTATTCTTAATGTACCTATCTATTGTGGTAACCAAACACCATCATGGTTGCCATCAAGTCCAAAGGGGGAGATTGTTGGAAATATGATGCAGAGTGTTGTCCTTGATGGCAACCCACTTAATGAAGATGAAGACATGAGATTGTTGGCATGTGTTGTCCTTAATGGCAATCCACTGTTGAAGTTATTGACTTGATGGACTTGGTGAATAATGTAAATCGATGTGATATGATGTTTATTTATGTCTATGATGTTGAGTGATCGGGGGAGCATCAAGGGTGTTCTTGTAAATATGTTAAAAGGAGTGTGATGATTTTTAATATTTTTATTAATTAATTTGAATAAAATAGGAGAAGGTGAGGACTTTTGTAAATATATTTTTATTAATAAAAGGATATGAGGGAAATTAATTAGTTGAAGGATTTTAGGGATAAAGACCTATCCTTTAGGGATGTTGAGAGATTTAGGGGTTTTTTGAGGAATTGAAGGGATTGAGCATTTAATTTAATGATTTTTTAAATTGTATAAATAGGAGGGAGTTTTAGAGAAAAATACATTGAGAATAGTAAGAGGAGTAGAGAGCTGGTTGGGAACAACCAAGGCTGTGAGCCTTTGGTAAATTGTAAGGGCCATCAATCTGGAATATTAGGCCAAACAAAGTGTGTAAGTAATCTTGTTTTGATTTCAGATTATATATATATACATTTGGTGATTAGTTGTGAAAGTCATAGTTATTTCTGGTTAAATGTATATACATGGTTGAGGTATTGATAGTTGGAAAGATCGACCAAAGGAAATCTGCACTAAAAGAAATGGTGAGATCGATTTATGTGTTCAAGTTAAAAGGATTGATCTTAATACAGAAATTGTTATCTGTGCATGAGCTTATGAATAGTTTTGTTATATCGATCTGAATTCGATTAATAGAAAATGAAAAGAGGAGACTGCACCTTAATTTAAATTATGGAATTGGTAAATCGATCACCATGGATCGATTTCAAGAAGGAAAACTTCATGTAACAATAGATTGTTAATTGTTGTTTGAAAGAGGGTGTTATTATGTGATTGCAGAGAGTTCTGTTTGAAATGCTTTTGTTTACCATCTCTGAAATATGCTGTCACTAATAGCAACGATCTTCACAAATCTGAATGGAACGCATGGAGCGTTAATAAAATGGTGGTTAGTTTAATAACGTGATTGAAAACTGGAGTGAATGGTATGTTGTGGAACGTATTCATACCATAGCAGAGTGCATATAAGTACCATAGCCAGATTTAAAATCGATCTGTGGAAGCGATGAACAGAATTTAAACTTGAATGGTGGGTCGATTTAATAATGGAATGAGAATTGGTTTAAATAAGGTCAGAATGTATGGTGTAAATGTTTGCAGCGTAAATGTATGTCTGGCTTTTAAATGTTGAAAGAACAGTACTGCGTTAAATTCCTATTGTTTAAAGTCCAAACAGATTGTTGTAATGAATGCAATGTCAATGAATGCCGGAAGGGCGTTTTAAAGGAGTTTAACAGCGTGGAATAACTATCTGAAATGAAATTCGATTGGCAGACTTTGCAGAATTGAAAACGATCTCTTTGTTTCATTAAGAAGAACAGATTGTGTTTATCAAGTTGCAGGTTGAAAAGCATTGGAACGCTGTGATCAGTTTACAAGTGACAGGTTCTGCGAGGTGCAACGAAGTGCAATGAAACCTTGAAGGCGCTGAGCTGGTTGGAATATGTGCAATTGCTGAACACTGGATGCAGAAGTAGTGAGAGTTGCGTGGACAGATTGTCCATGGAGGTAAGTGAATGAAATGACAGATTGTTGTTTATGTTGAGATTTTGGTGACATTTAAAAAAACTGGAACAGAAGATTGTGCAAGTCCACGTGCAGCGTGGAGATATAAATAAATGTTCAAATCAAAATTTGTTATACAGTTTCACAAACATGGCAATGAGGATATGTTGTGATAACCTATGAAAGCATATTTGAAATCGATCTGTATCAATAACTTATCAGTTGAATTTTTAAGAGATCGAATGTGCATATAATGGGTATGAAGTGATCTTGAAAGGGCAAGGGCGCACATCCAAATTTGGGTTTTCATACTTCCCAAGTACTGAATTTAGTGTGTTAAAATAAAAGGTGCATGATTTGGTTCTATATAATGAATGATGAGTATGAAAGTTTATACTCATGGATTGGAAATGAACTTTTGTATAAAGTTATGATTTGAGATTTGGGTTTTATAAAAGCCTATGAAATGAGAATGAGTTGTGATGAAAGTTTTGGGATGATATGTAATGGTTTCATAACCATTATGTTTTTAGAACATGCAGATGAGTGAAATTTGCCAAGAAGGGGATTTTTTCAACAAATGATTGAATTGTATATGATGTGTGAATTTGATTGCCAACTATTGAAGTTTTGATTTGGAAAAAAAGCTGAGATGAACGTTGATATGCACAGATGTTAATGATCCTGGGTATTGCAAGCTCTAAGCTTGCGTCAATTTTGGTATCAGAGCTTGGCTCTGTTGAAATGAAAAATGTTTGTTTCTGAATGAAGACATAAAGTTTTGTTGAAGAACTGAAATGTATTTTGAATGTGTGATGAATGATGGAAAGGAAGATCAGATTTTAAATCTGATATGCAACATACACAATTGCAAGTGAACAGGATTGCAGTGAAGAAAATTGCAGAAGCGAATGAAGGACGAGATCAGGCAGGTGAGATGATTTTTTGATTTGAAATTTATGATTGAGGTTTATGGTTGCAGAGAAGATGATGGCAGTGAACCTGGCATTCAGCTAAAGGCTGAATAAAGAGGACAATTGCAGTGTCCTGAAGAAGAAAGGTGAGTTGAAGAGATAGCCAGAGAAAGAGCAGAGGAAAGTGCTCAAAGAGGTTCCAGAGACAGTGAACCAAGTACTTACCAAAAGACTGAGTGAGGAGAGCTTGGTAAGGTAAGTGGCGGCAAGAAAGGAGAGCTTGTTGCTGAGGCTAGTGCAACTCAGGGAGAAGATGATCATGGAGGATCAGAGAAGAGGTTCAGAAGAATGCCACAATGATGAGATGGCTGCAGAAGTTCGAGAAAGAGAGATTGCAGTAATGAAGGTACAATTGCAGGTACTGGAAGAATGGCTGCAAGAGCAGGAAGATCAGAAAAGAGGATGGATATTTCCACTGAAGGGAAAGAGAATGATTTTGCGACAATTGCAAAGGAGGTTGAGGCAAATTGTGATTGCCTTGTTGAAAAAGGAACTTAGATTTCTTGAGCCAAAGATGGAATTCGAAGATTCCACACACAGAGTTGTTCAGAAGGATGTGTTGGAGGAAGCAGTCAAGACTGAAAAGTCTTGTGATTTTAAAACTGACGAGTTGTGTATGTTTGCAGGTACAGTACAGGAAGATGAACAAGCTTTAGAGTTTTTTCAAGAAGAGGTGAATCTGAAGGTTGTTCAGATCAATGATGAGATAGCAAGATCTCAGAAGGAGATGAAGACGAAGGAGTCTAATCAGGATGTTGGTGCAGAAAGAGAAAGACCAGCTGATGATTGGTCAAACACTGGTGAAGATATGGAAAGATGTGTAAAGTTTCCAAGTTCTACTCCTAATGAAGTTATTGAATTGTACAGGAAACTAGATCTCCAGAGAAGAGAATTGGAGAGGCAGAGGACTTATGTGCAAGATGATTTGCTGAGGAAGCAAGGCAGGAAAGTTTTCATGAAGGACAGTCATGAAGCAGATGAAGGTAAGAAGGCGAGACTAGCTGACAGTCTCATGATGAATGCAAATCAGCATACTGATATGCTGACAGAGGAGTTGGAAGAAATTTCAAAGCAGTATACTGAAGTATTGCCAAAGAAAGCTGAGGAGAAAGCCCGTGAAGATTTTCTGAGTCCTGAAGAAGACTTGGAGCTGCAGGTGACTGAATCGACAAGTGAGTGTTATGATTTTGATGCTGACCATTTGATTGTGTTTACAGGTGAAAAAGAAGACAGTCCATCATTGGGAATTGTCTTGAAGGAGGTGAACAGTTGCAGAAAGAAGATGAGACAATTAGGTCTCATAAGCAGAGGCTTGTTACCATGGGTGACAAGAAAGAGTTGGCTCATCTGTATAGCCAAGAGAAGACTGGTATACGAAATTTTGAAGCCGCTACAGTGACAGATGGTGAAGCTACAGTGTTTGCAAAACTTGATGATGATGGACAATTTCTGAAGATTGTCGAAGGGGAAGATGGAGATTATGCTGGAGATAATTTGCAGCATGTTGATGAAACACTGAAATGTTTTTTGGAACCAGAGAAAGAAATTGCAGATGAAATTGCAGATGATGAGCAAAGGAATGTTGCAGAGGGACAGGAAGTTAGGGAGGCCGCAACATTCATAGTGACAGCTAGAGCAACATGTTTTATTGGAGATGTTGGAAACAATCAGCAGACAGAGGACATACTGGACAAAGAAATTGAGTTAATAAGGAGGTTAATGATAAAAACTTCCCAGAGAAAGACAGCAGCAAGAAAGAAAAGGAAAGATAACAAGAGAAAGACAGCGAAAGATTGCCAGAGCAGAGCAAGTGGAGCACTACAGCACAAAATATGGAAACCTGGAAGACAACAACAGATAGCAACAGCAGTGAAGCAATTGACAAGCGAGGAAAATAAAATTTGGGATCCAGGAGGAAGTATCCAGACTTATGCCCAGGTGGTCATAAATTTTCTTACATGGGGAGTCTGATGCAGGAGCATCAAGGGTGTTTTTTATATATGTTAAAAGGGGGTGTGATGATTTTTAATATTTTATTAATTAATTTGAATAAAATAGGAGAAGGTGAGGATATTTGTAGATATCTTTTTATTAATAAAAGGATATGAGGGAATTTAATTAGTTGAAGGATTTTAGGGATAAAGACCTATCCTTTAGGGATGTTGAGAGATTTAGGGGTTTGTTGAGGAATTGAAGGGATTGAGCATTTAATTTAATGATTTTTTAAATTGTATAAATAGGAGGGAGTTTTAGAGAAAAATACATTGAGAATAGTGAGAGGAGTAGAGAGCTGGTTGGGAACAACCAAGGCTGTGAGCCTTTGGTAAATTGTAAGGGCCATCAATCTGGAATATCAGGCCAAACAAAGTGTGTAAGTAATCTTGTTTTTATTTCAGATTATATATATATACATTTGGTGATTAGTTGTGAAAGTCATAGTTATTTCTGGTTAAATGTATATACATGGTTGAGGTATTGATAGTTGGAAAGATCGACCAAAGGAAATCTGCACTAAAAGAAATGGTGAGATCAATTTATGTGTTCAAGTTAAAAGGATTGATCTTAATACAGAAATTGTTATCTGTGCATGAGCTTATGAATAGTTTTGTTATATCGATCTGAATTCGATTAATAGAAAATGAAAAGAGGAGACTGCACCTTAATTTAAATTATGGAATTGGTAAATCGATCACCATGGATCGATTTCAAGAAGAAAAACTTCATGTAACAATAGATTTTTAATTGCTGTTTGAAAGAGGGTGTTATTATGTGATTGCAGAGAGTTCTGTTTGAAATGCTTTTGTTTACCGTCTCTGAAATATGCTGTCACTAATAGCAACGATCTTCACAAATCTGAATGGAACGCATGAAGCGTTAATAAAATGGTGGTTAGTAACGTGATTGAAAACTGGAGTGAATGGTATGTTGTGGAACGTATTCATACCTTAGCAGAGTGCATATAAGTACCATAGCCATATTTAAAATCGATCTGTGGAAGCGATGAACATAATTTAAACTTGAATGGTGGGTCGATTTAATAATGGAATGAGAATTGGTTTAAATAAGGTCAGAATGTATGGTGTAAATGTCTGCAGCGTAAATGTATGTCTGGCTTTTAAATGTTGAAAGAACAGTACTGCGTTAAATTCCTATTGTTTAAAGTCCAAACAGATTATTGTAATGAATGCAATGTCAATGAATGCCGGAAGGGCGTTTTAAAGGAGTTTAACAGCGTGGAATAACTATCTGAAATGAAATTCGATTGGCAGACTTTGCAGAATTGAAAACGATCTCTTTGTTTCATTAAGAAGAACAGATTGTGTTTATCAAGTTGCAGCTTGAAAAGCATTGGAACACTGTGATCAGTTTACAAGTGACAGGTTCTGCGAGGTGCAACGAAGTGCAATGAAACCTTGAAGGCGCTGAGCTGGTTGGAATATGTGCAATTGCTGAACACTGGATGCAGAAGTAGTGAGAGTTGCGTGGCCAGATTGTCCATGGAGGTAAGTGAATGAAATATTGTTGTTTATGTTGAGATTTTGGTGACATTTAAAAAAAAAACTGGAATAGAAGATTGTGCAAGTCCACGTGCAGCGTGGAGATATAAATAAATGTTCAAATCAAAATTTGTTATACAGTTTCACAAACATGGCAATAAGGATATGTTGTGATAACCTATGAAAGCATATTTGAAATCGATCTGTATCAATAACTTATCAGTTGAATTTTTAAGAGATCGAACGTGCATATAATGGGTATGAAGTGATCTTGAAAGGGCAAGGGCGCACATCCAAATTTGGGTTTTCATACTTCCCAAGTACTGAATTTAGTGTGTTAAAATAAAAGGTGCATGATTTGATTCTATATAATGAATGATGAGTATGAAAGTTTATACTCATGGATTGGAAATGAACTTTTGTATAAAGTTATGATTTGAGATTTGGGTTTTATAAAAGCCTATGAAATGAGAATGAGTTGTGATGAAAGTTTTGGGATGATATGTAATGGTTTCATAACCATTGTGTTTTTAGAACATGCAGATGAGTGAAATTTGCCAAGAAGGGGATTTTTTCAACAAATGATTGAATTGTATATGATGTGTGAATTTGATTGCCAACTATTGAAGTTTTGATTTGGAAAAAAAGCTGAGATGAACCTTGATATGCACAGATGTTAATGATCCTGGGTATTGCAAGCTCTAATCTTGCGTCAACAGAGTTTAGGGATAGGAGTAAGAGTTTTAGGGATGTGAGTAGGGTTTAGGGAGTGTAGGGTTTGGGAAATTATATGTGGAGAAGGGGATTAAGGGGAAAATTTATGAGGGGAGTGGGATTAAGGGGATAGGGTATACAACCATTAGTGCAATGAAGGAAACTAGGGTTTCACCCTAGAAGCTAGGGTTTTAGGGTTTTGGGGATAGGGGAGTAGGATGAGTGGAAATGAGAGGAGGAATGGGAAATGAAACTAGTGAAATGTAGTGAAGGGGATGTGAAAGTGGTAGAGGGGAATAAGACAGAAAAAAATGGCAATTTTGCAAACCCTAGGCAGATTTTCAATGAAACTATGCAAGGAGCTAGGGTTTTATTTTTCACCTATTGAAACACCATAAACACTGATGGAAACTCATACATTGGAAATATGGAGATGTTAACTTAGTTTTGGAATGAAGAATTTGCAATTTTGGAGCTTTTGGAGGAAGATTTGAATGGATTTCAAGCTTTTTAGCCCAATGCACCACGCTGCCCCAATGCGTAGCGCCAGTTATAAAATTACACTGTAAACCACTGCCCAATGCACTGCGTCATCTCAATGCGTAGCGCCTTTTTGAAGACAGGTTTTGGAGGCCTTCCTGGTGTCCAAATTTGACATGGGATAGCTCGTTGGAAATATTATTGAGTCTACTTTCCAACCCAACTTTCATTTTTCAATTTGGAGTTCATTTTCCCTGTCAAAAGTCAAATCTCCGAATACTGGACAAAATGTGTAAAATGAGGCTGCCTCAAGGCAGAGTGCTGTTGCAGTTAACTTTTGAAGGCCTTCTTCAACTCCAAATTGAGCTCATGATAGATCATTGGAAATATATTTGTTTCTTGTTATCATTTGACTCATCAATAAAGTTATTAGGCCAAGCAAGCTAGGAGAAATCTTGATTTTCCCAAGGTCACTTCAGAGGTGCATCAATTCTCTTGAGGAAACTATATTTTTGACATTTATCTAAAACCATGACACTTTTGTGAAAATTGAATGAGGTGTTTCTTCCTTGGTAAATTCTGGACAAAAACCTCTCTCGGTTTTCCAAAATTCATCTTTTATTGCTTAGAAAAATCATTTGAGTAAAACCTATCCCGATGTGTGGAACAAGGGATTTGTCGAAATGAAGTGAAATGAAGGGGATAAGGGGCTTCTAAATTCTTGAGAAAATTTTTGGAAGTAGGGAGGGATGTTAGGAAGCAGGGGAAAGTGGAATTTCAAAGATTGAGTGAGGGGAAGGGGTCCAAAAGGGCAAAACACAAGCCTAGCCTAGAAAATTGTCAAGTTGTAGCAAGAAACTAGGGTTTGTGTAAAAATGAGGAATTTGAGGAATATAAGTGATAGGAAGTGTTTAATAAGGTACATTAAGGATAGGGCAAGGTGTATGAACATCAGGATACAATTTTTGCTGATGATTTTACCATCCAAGAGAAATTACCTTCAAAACCCTAGGAGAGGGAAATGAACCTTACCTAGGCACAACTGAAGCATGAACAAGGTGTAAAATGACTCATTGGAACCTGACATGATGATGAAAACCTCTGAATGATGGTATACTCATCTGAATGGTGACATGGACTGACATTTGGACAACTTTGAAAGGAGTGTTAGCAAACCCTAGACCTAATACCTAGTGACCAAATTTTGCTTGAAGACTCACTGAAATGACAAAATTTGACCTTGACACCTTAAAATCACTTTGTAAGAGCATGTTTGATCACTGGAGGAAGGCTGCAAAGACTGAAACTAACACCTCCAAAACCATATATATCAACGCTTTTAACACAAGTCTTCCAACCAACTTTCCATACGGTGGAGCTTGTAATACAAGCCACCGAAATTCTAATTCATTAGTGCAGAGCCGAACCAGCCCAAAACTAGAAACGCGCATTCTGAGGTGGTTTTTCTTCAGAGAAGGTGGTTTTTATGCAGGGAAGGTGGTTTTCTTAAAGGCAGAGGTGGTTTTGAATTTCTCCAGGGGGTCTGGAGGTCACAATGGTTGAATATAGGCAAGTTTATACTCGTTTTTTCTGAAATTTCGAGCCCGTCGCAATGGTGAGGTTCATTTTCTCATTTGAGCTTCTATTTTTGAGCTCGTACCTGTAAAATAATTTTGAATACAAAATAAAGCAGTCAGCACTAGAAGCTAAGGACCCGGAGACGTAGCCAGGAAGTTTGGTGAACTCCGTTATTAAATTCTTGCTGTGTTGATGAGTTTGAATGTGTTTTCATTTGCTTATGTTGTTTATGTTATTTGCAAAATTATCTATCTATTGCACTAAGTAACATACACTTCTCACATAGACGTCAATAATACCTTTTTAATAAATCAGATCAAGTGGTATCAGAGCTTCAAGTGAATTTGTAAAGGTTTGACAATGTCATGTGAAGATTTGAATGCTTACTAGGTCAAAGTTCAAACAAAGAGAAGGAGAAATTGTTGAAGCAAATCCAAATATTGGAAGGGTATTTTCACAAAAGAAGATGACGGAAGAAAACTTATTGGGAACAAAATCTCAATTTTTGGATAGCTTCATGACAATACGTGCGATGGCAGAAGAGATATATAAAGAGTTTAAAAAGGGAAAAGGTGAAGGCACTTCATCACCTAAACTAAACAAAGAATCGGGGGAAAAGCCTCCTACATTATTTCCACCATATCCTCCATCATCACCATCATCGTCATCATCGTCCTCTTCTCATAAATCTAGTTCTTCTAAAAGAAGAAGAAGAAGAAACCTTCTTTGATCAAATTATATGTAAAATTTTATTTTCCAATTTAATATGGTGAGTTTAACGCTGAAAATCTTGATAATTGGATAAGACAAATTGAAGTGTATTGCAGGGTACAGAAAGTTGTTTCAGAAAGAAAGAATATCCAGCTTGCTAGCCTTCATCTTGGAGGAACCACACTTGTTTGGTGGGAAGACAAGACACAAGTAGATCTCCAAAAACAGGGTAAAATCATTTCGACATGGAATGAATTTGTTTCTACTATTAAAAAACAATTTTATCCTTTGGCTTATATGCAACAAGCTATGATGAGTTGGCAAAATTGCGTCAGTTAAAGGGTCAAAGTATGCAAAGTTTCACTCAAGAATTTCGTAAAAGAGCTTTGACACTAGGCATATCATTGGAATCACTAGAAACATTATTGAAATACATAGGTGGCTTACATAGTTATTTGAGGCATACCATACTGATGTTTAATCTGACTAGCTTAGATGATGTATTAGTTCAAGAAACTCATCTAGAAGCTAGGGGTAAAAACGCATCTCATGATGTTGGAAAGTCAACTAAATCTACTGAAATCAAGAATAAAGAAAAGGAGAAACAAAAATGGAAGGGAAGGAAAGTGAACATTGTGAAGAAAGAAAAGCCGACATGCACTGACTGTAAGAAAGAAGGACATGATGAGGGACATTTTTGGGCACTGCATCCAGAATTGAAGCCTATGAAGTTTGGGAATAAAGAGTGAAAGAATGTTGCTACTATGCAAAAGGACTTGGGATCAGATCTAGGAGACGAAACAACAATTACAGCTACAGGTATAAAAGGTAAAAAATTTCAAGCATCTACAAGTACTTCTTCACATTCTGTTGATAATGAAAATGATGAGAAGAAAAGAAATGAGCTATTTCATATTAGATTCGTTTCCAAGCATACTAAAATTGATACTTTTTTTGATAGTGGCTCTCAAGTTAATTTTATTTTTGAATCAATTGTAAAGAAATTGGGTATTGAAACAAAACCTCATAAAAAGCCATACCCATTGGGTTTGGTCTGTGATAAAACTTAACTACAGGATACAAAACAACGCAAACTTCATTTTTCAATTGGATTGGAGTTTGTAGATGAGTTTGAATTAGATATAATCCCATTGGATATATTGGAATTGTACTAGGGAGTCCATACTTATATGATAGAGATGATGTCTTCTATCGAAGGGAAAATAAGTATCAACTCACTAAAGATGGAATCGAATATGTATTAAGAGCTCATAAACTCAAATATAACTACTCTCTCATAAATTCAGGACAGATGAAAAGAATTGTAAATTCAAGTAAACAATTTTTACTTATGATTGTAAAATCAAGGGATCTTGATAAATCCGATGTTTTTCAAGGCTGTAATCCTAAACAAAAAGTAGATTTAGTTAAAGTTGTTTCTGATTATGATATTATGTTTCAAGAGCCTAAAGGGCTTCCTCGCAAGCGACAGATAGAACATAAGATTTATTTGCAGCCAGATGCTCCTCTTCCTAACATTGGAATGCACAGGTTATCATCTCTAAAGAATGCAGAAATAAAGAAGCAGGTACAGGAATTGTTCGATCAAGGGATTATTCAACCAAGCACTTCACCATGTGGATCACCTATTGTGTTGGTATGTAAGAAAGATGGTTCATGGAGAATGTGCATTGATTTCTAAGCATTAAATAAAATAACAATAAAGAATCGTTATCCTCTTCCTCACATTGATGATTTATTAGATCAGTTGAAAGATACAGTTTACTTCACTAAGTTATACTTGCGAAGTGGCTACCATCAGATCAGGGTTTCAGAACAAGATGTATGGAAGACTGCTTTCAAAATGAAGGAAGGACTCTATGAATGGATGGTTATGCCTTTCGGCTTGACCAATGCTCTAGCTACATTCATGTGTTTCATGAATGATGTTTTTAGGCCATTCACTGATGATTTTTTAATAGTCTACTTAGATGATATTCTTGTTTTTAGTAAGACATGGGATGAACATATAAAGCATGTAAAGCAGATTTTAGATGTGTTAAAAAGAGAAAATATTTATGTAAAACTATCAAAATGTGAATTTGGCAGGACATATTTAAATTACTTGGGTTATATTGTAGGAGGTGGTGAATTGAAGATAGATCCCTCTAAGGTCGAAGTCATTGTAAATTTTTCTAAGCCCAAGACTACTACAGAAGTTAGAAGTTTCTTAGGGGCAACACAATACTAGAGAAAGTTTATTGCTAAGTTTTCTTTGATTGTGGCTCCTCTACATGCTTTGACAAGTGTGAAACAAGTGTTTCAGTGGGGAGGAAAACAACAGAAATCCTTCGACATATTGAAAAAAAGGATCAGTACAACGCCAATACTATCATTGCTAGATCTTCAGTAACCATTTGAGATTGAGATAGATGCAAGTGAATATGCCATGGGGGGAGTGTTGATGCAGCACAGAAAGCCTATATGCTTTCATTCTGATACATTCACATCAGCAATAGTTAACTGTCATACATACGATAAGGAATTATATGCATTAGTACAGAGTGTTAAAAAGTGGAAACATTACATAATGGGAAAAGAAACAATCATACATACAAATCATCAACCACTACAATATTTACACTCACAAACTAAATTGCAACAATCAAGACACTATCGTTGGATGGGTTTCTTACAGCAATTTCATCTTGTAATCAGATATAAGAAAGGCATACATAATAAGGTTGGAGACATGTTATCAAGACCAATCATAAATGCAACCACAATTATTAAGCATAATTCAATAATTCATGAAAGCTATATTGAACAATATGCTCAAGACATGGATTTTAAGGATGTATACGCAACTTTAAGTCACGGCAAGTGATCAAGAGATCAAGTCTCTTGTAGAAAAATGCTCAAAAATGAAGTTGCTCAAAATTTTTCCGAACTAGATCGACTGGAAAGAGCTCGAAAAAATGATCCTGTAGACGTGAACGGCATTGAAAACCAACGCCGTACAAGAAAGTTATTTAGCTTTGAATTTTCTCAATTTCAGTTAAAAAATGGCAAAAATTTGACTTTATAAAAAAAAATTTATTAAAAAAAAAATATTCCATAGAATATTCTAGGAGAATATTCTAGGAATATTCTGTGGAATATTCCATAGAATATTCTGTAGAATATTTTGCAAGCAGCCAATCACAGGGCACCACGTGGCCAGCTCGGAGGCTGCCACGTGGCCCCAAGGTGGAACAAAATTGAGTTTTAAAATTTTATTGCACGCAGCAGGATTTGAACCCGGGTGGGCGCGGTCACAGCCGGGCGGCCCAACCACATGGGCTACGTTGCTTCTTATTAAACCATGGCAACGAAATTTCATTTAAACCTTACTGTTCGTTTGGGTGGATAACACCGTGGGTCATGGTCACGTACATTTCGGCGGGAGTTTAATTTAATATATGGTTTAAACCTTATAATATGTCGTGATAAACTCAAGTTATTTAAATGATTTCCGGAGGTTGTGGTCCTATGGACCTTATCCGTCAGCCCTCAATTTCGGCGGTCAATTCGGCAGAACCTCTAATTTTAGCGCCCGTCTCCTAATTTCTCGGAGTTAGCTAGAGTTGCTCCACATTTAGTGGAGCTTTTCAAGGGGTAACTGGACAAAACTTCAATTAGCCATAACTTTGGCTAGGGAAGTCCAATTGAGGCGATTTTTTTTTTGATTTTGGGGTATTGAAGCATTCTAGAACAGTTAGGACAAGTTGCAGAGCCAACAGGGCACTCTATTAGTGAATTTATCAGCGAATTTTCTTGTGGAGCCACCAGGGCTTGGTGAAAGATCAGTTGTATTGGACTATACTCATCCATTTGAGGTGAATGAATAGTCGATTTTTACTATTTTCAGTCCTATGTTTCTGAATTTGCAACTAATTTAGCCTTTTGAGGCTTTATTCACAGTGTAATACTTAATTTTAGCATTAATTAAAGAGGGAAAAGCCTATTTGGAGGCTTTTGGACCCAGCAGAGGTAGCCCAAGAGAGGGGTGAACTGCTTAAACAAATGCTTACTGTTATGCTGTGTATTTTTTCTGTTATATTCCAGATTTTACTACATTAAACAGTAACTTTTAATAATTCCACTTTTCCCAATCAGACTTATACAGTGATCACAACTCATTAGTTTCACTTCAAACCACATTACTTCCATTGCAGAATACTTGAAATTGCTTATTCACACATAAAATTTTGGTTAATGAATACTTTGCATACATAAACAAATACTTTCATTGCCAGATCAATTAGTGTTTACATTATATTTCTTTAGGCAGAGCCAGTAAGAGGGCCAGAAGCTTCTGGTTTCATCCTTTCTAGTAAAGGTGAAATAACCAGTAAAAGCCCCTACTTTCTATCTCTGTATAAGAAATATTTTTTTCACACAATTTCAGATCAGATTTGTATCAGAGCTCTAGGTTTTGCTTAAGAGTTTTTAAAATTTTTGCAAGAATATTGTGTTATTCTGCAAAATTTTATGCTTACTAGGCTGAAATTGAAAAGAGGGGAAGGTCAATTGGTTAGAGAAAAAGTTAATCCTCGACCAAGGAGGGCTAGAGTGCCATTATCTCCACCTTCCATTTCATCCTCATTAGCCTTAGAATCAGCCACAAACATGTCTTCCAGAGAAGGAGAAGTACATGAGGAAATGGATCCCAAGGAAGAAGAAAGAGTATTTAGAAAAGATTTCTTGGACATGACTAAGATGGTTAGGATCCTCTACCAGGAAAGAAATGATAGGATTGCAGGAGAAGGGTCTAGAAACCAAAGAGAAGAAGGAGATTCTTCAGGAGGGAAGAAAGACAAGGATGAGTCTAAGAAAGGGAATGGAGGAAATGGTGATCCACCATCTCCATCGTCATCCTCTTCCTCCACATCATCCTCTTCAACTTCTGTTAATCAGTGATACAAAACAAAAACATCTCTTAGAAATCCTTTGTTAAAGCTTGATGTAAAGTTTGAGTTGCCTATGTTTAATGGTGATGTGAATGCAGAAAAATTGGATAACTGGATTAGACAGCTGGAAGTCTATCTAAGAATTTAGAATTTGCATGATGATGACACAAAAATCCAATTAGCCTCTTTGAGAATGGATGGAGCATCTTTGGTTTGGTGGGAAGCCAATACCAAGGAGGAAATTAAAAAGCATGGTAAGATAACTCTAACTTGGAATGAGTTTATTACTGCTATTAAGAAACATTTTTATCCTCTTGGTCATATTCAGAAAGAAATCATGAATTGGCAAAATTTTAGGCAACTTAAGGGTCAAAATGTGCAAGATTATACCCAAGATTTTATAAGGAGAGCACTTCTACTTGGGGTAGACTTACAAAGTCAAGACACCTTGTTGAAATACATAGGAGGTTTGCACAATTATCTTCAACATACTATTCTAATGTTCAATCCTACCAGCTTAGATGAAGTCTGTGTCCAGGCTACACATTTAGAAGCTAGAGGAAAGAATACTTTTGATGAGGATAGTAATTTCAAAAACAAAGGAAAGAAAAGAGTTGCAAATTCAAGAAAAGAAAAATGAAAGTTCTTTTGCAAGAACTGTTCAAAGACAAGTCATGATGAAGATCATTGTTGGAAGCTTCATCCTAAACTGAAACCAGAAAAATACAAGAACAAAAACAAGACCAAAGAAAAGGAGAAAATTGTAGCAACAGTTGAGCAAGACTTAGGGTCAGACTCAGGAGATGAGACAAAAAGCATAGCCATGGTTTTAAATAACATTAAGGGGAAAGAAGTGGTGCAAGACACAATTCCTAGTTCTAGCTCTTTGAATTGTCACAAAGATACTCATGAAGAAAAGTGGAGGATAGAGCTTTTCCATGTGAGGGTAATTTCAAAACATACCAAAATTGACACACTATTTGACAGTGGGTCACAAGCAAATCTCATATCTGAAGACTTGGTCAAGCAGCTTAAACTTGAGACCATTCCACATCCGAAGCCTTATCCACTTGGATGGATATGCAAGGATGTCAATTTGCAAGTCTCAAGGAAGTTCATATTGCGCTTTGCAATAACTTCACACTTTATTGACACAGTGGAACTTGATGCGGTGCCGCTTGATATCTCAAGTATTGTTTTGGGAAGTCCTTACTTATTTGACAGGAAGGCCATCTTTCATCACCATGAAAACAAGTATCACTTGTTCAAAGATGTTAAAGAGTACATTGTGAGATATCACAAGAAGAAGTTGGAATCTTCTTTACTCCATGCAAGTCAATTGAAAATACTGGTTAATGCAAGTCAAAGTCTAACTTTGTTGATGTTGAAACGACCAGATTTTGAGCATTCGCCTTTTTATGATGTTGCTAATAATTTGTCTCAGTTTAATAACAGTTTGTCTTTGAAAAAATATGATGTTATGTTGAACAAATTACCTTTTGGGTCAGCCAATGCAGAGAATAAAGTGTCAAAGCAAAGCAGTGCAAGCAAGGAGGACACACAATTCAACATGGGAAAAAATTGGTTTCAGTATGGTAGAATTCGCCATGGGAACAATTTGCAAGGCGAAAGTTATTTTAAGTCTTTCTGGAAGTTTGATTAGTGTAGAAAAAGTTTTTTTTCTGCAAATTACAATTGTTGTTCTGCAAATTTTAATTATTTGCATCATGACTTCGTCAATCGTAGCAATGGTCAATCAGTTGATTCCAGAGACAGTTTGTCATTTTCTCAAAAGCTCCATTTGATGAAATCGGGTAGATTTCAATTATTCAAGGGTGGAAGAGTGGAGACTCAGTCTCCACATTATCAGTTTCAGTAATCAAAGAGCTTTTGGGGTCCAAAAGCTTCCCATTTGGGAGGTGTGATCAGGAGATCAAGTCTCTTGTAGAAAAATGCTCAAAAATGAAGTTGCTCAGAATTGGTCCGAACTAGATCGACTGGAAAGAGCTCGAAAAAAAAATCCTATAGATTTGAACAGCACTAAAAACCGATGCCGTATGAGAAATTTATTCAGCTTTGAATTTTCTCAATTTCAGTTAAAAAATGGCCAAAATTTGACTTTATAAAAAATATATATATATATTAAAAAAAGAATATTCCACAGAATATTCTGCAAAATATTCCGCAAGCAGCCAATCACAGGGCGCCACGTGGCCAGCCCGGAGGCCGCCACATGGCCCCAAGGTGGAACGAAATTGAGTTTTAAAATTTTATTGCACGCGGCAGGATTTGAACCTGGGTGGGCAGAGTCACAGCCGGGTGGCCCAACCACATGGGCTACGTTGCTTCTTATTAAACCATGGCAACGAACTTTCATTTAAACCTTACCATTCGTTTGGGTGGATAACACCGTGGGTCATGGTCACGTGCATTCCGGCGGGAGTTTAATTTAATATATGGTTTAAACCTTATAATATGTCGTGATAAACTCAAGTTATTTAAACGATTTCCGGAGGTTGTGGTCCTATGGACCTTATCCGTCAGCCCTCAATTTCGGCGGTCAATTCGGTGGAACCTCAAATTTTAGCGCCTGTCTCCTAATTTTTCGGAGTTATCTAGAGTTGCTCCACATTTAGTGGAGCTTTTCAAGGGGTAACTGGACAAAACCTTAGTTAGCCATAACTTTGGCTAGGGAAGTCCAATTGAGGCAAATATTTTTTTGATTTTAGGGTATTGAAGCATTCTGGAGCTGTTAGGATAGGTTGCAAAGCCATCAGGGCACTCTATCAACGAATTTATCAGTGAATTTTCTTGTGGAGCCACCAGGGCTTGGTGAAAGATCAGTTGTATTGGACTATACTCATCCATTTGAGGTGAATGAATAGTCGATTTTTACTGTTTTCAGTCCTTTGTTTCTGAATTTGCAGCTAATTTAGCCTTTTGAGGCTTTCTTCATAGTGTAATACTTAATTTTAGCATTAATGAAAGAGGGAAAAGCGTATTTGGAGGCTTTTGGACCCAGCAGAGGTAGCCCAAGAGAGGGGTGAACTGCTTAAACAAATACTTACTGTTATGCTGCGTATTTTTGCTGTTATATTCCAGATTTTACTCGATTAAACATTAAATTTTAATAATTCCACTTTTCCCAATCATACTTATACAGTGATCACAACTCATTAGTTTCACTTCAAACCACATTACTTCCATTGCAGAATACTTGAACTTGCTTATTCACACATAAAATTTAGGTTAATGAATAATTTGCATACATAAACAAATACTTTCATTGCCAAATAAATTAGTGTTTACATTATATTTCTTTAGGCAGAGCCAGTAAGAGGGCTAGAAGCTTTTGGTTTCATCCTTTCTAGTAAAGGTGAAATAACTAGTAAAAGCCCCTACTGTCTATCTCTGTATAAGAAATATTTTGTTCACACAATTTCAGATCAGCAAGCAGGTAGGAGAATTGGATTATTTCATAAAGGAGAAACTCTTATATCATTTTGGAAAATTATGCATTCCACAAACTGAAAGAGTTAATGTGATTCGAGAAGCACATACTTCTCTAATTTTAGGTCACTTTGGTGTAAGTAAAACAATTGCACAATTACAAAGATTGTTCTATTGGCCACGAATGCATGAAACTGTTTCAAGATACATTAAAGGATGTACTATGTGTGCTATAAGCAAGCCAAGTAACAGAAAATTAGGCTTGTACAATCCACTTCCAATTCCTTATCGTCCTTGGGAAATTTTATCCATGGATTTTGTTGGGGGATTGCCAATGTCTAGAAAAGGTCATGATTATTTGTATGTATTTGTGGATAGGTTCAGTAAGATGTGTATTTTGACACCATGTACTAAAAAATTTACAATTGAACAAACTGCAAATTTGTTCTTTCAAAATATATGGGTTCATTTTGGGTTACCCACCTCTATTATATCTGATTGAGATTCTCGATTTGTCAGGAAATTTTGGTCAAGTTTATGGGAACTCATGGAGACAAAGTTAAAGAAGACCATGACATTTCATCTGCAAACCGATGGCTAGGAAAAGGTTGTAAATGGGACAATGGTATAGTTGCTTTGAGGTTATTAAAGCAAGCACCCTAAGCTTTGGGATGAGAATTTGTGTTATGTGCAGCATGCTTACAACCATGCGAAACATTCTTCTACTCAAAAATCTTCGTTTGAGACTTGTTTTGGTTTTGTACCAAAGTCTCCCTTGGATTTTGTCTTTGGTAAAGACATAGTAGTTGATGGACACAATGATGTGGACAAAGCAACTAATTTCATTGAGAAGATCGAGGAAATTCACTAGGCAGTATAGGAATAGCTGGAAAAGAGCCAAGCAAATTATAAAGCGAGGCATGACAAGCATCGAGTTGAGCATAGTTTTCAAGTTGGTGATCAAGTCTGGTTGTACATCAGCAAATAAATACTTCAAGAGGAAGATAAAAATTTTAAACCAATTAGATATGGTCCTTTCAAAATTCTTGACAAAATTGGTGGGAATGCTTTCCGCCTAGATCTACCAGCTTATATGCTGATCTATTCAGTCATAAATGTTGAAAACTTGCAAATGTATGTGTTAACACTCTAGTAATTTCTTAAGTTATGGGATTTGAGTTTTTTAGTCTAATAATACTCGATGTAACCACAAACCTACTTCAAATCCTAGGATCTAGCCTTCCTAGAATTCAAAGAGGGCTCTCTCTTTAAGATTTATCTTTGTTTTGATTTATGTTTTTAGGCTAGTTATGATAGAACAATTGGTTTTTTTTTTAAGGTTTTGGTGGGTAAAAATCACTTAGGATTAAACTAGAGAGAGATCTACTTGTCCATTGGGCTATGCAGTCTAAGTCTAGATAGCAGTACTAGAAGGCAAGGCCAAAAGGGTACAAATGTATTCAGGGGAAGGTAGATAACCCTCAGAGATTTGGGAAAAGGTTTTTTGATGAAATGGTATGATCGGGATAGAGGGAAATGAAGGATCCTTTGATCTGGAAAATGGAAGAAGGAGGCAGGGGTCAAATGGGAGTAGGAGCAATGAAGAATTCTTAACACCGGAAATCAGCAGAAAACATTTAAATGGTAACTTAGTTAAAAACGGGGAGCAAAAGGCTAGTCCTGTAGTAATATTCCTAGTTACACATTAAGATAGATAAAACACATAATGGATTGCATGAAACTCAGAAAAGAAACAATGACAAGAATATATGTACTTCACTCTTCAACTTATCGCAATAATCCTGAATTATGATGCCACTTTAGCTTTGTCCAGTCTGCTACTTTGAATTCAACACATGAGAGCCTCCAATATATCAACAAAAGTCTATAGTAATCTTATCAATTTTATTCCACCCTTAACACTTCTAATACAGAAGTATTTATACAAAATGTTGTTTACAAATATCCTAGAGAAATGTAGGAATATAGTTAGGAAATATAAAATATCTTTACAAAATAAGAGGGACAGCTGCTTAACAAATCAGCAAGCTGTCCTTTTATCCAAAATATATAGAACAACTTTATCTAACAAGGAGATTTTTATTGAATAGTTGTCCTGCTTGTTGGCTGTTTAGGAAATATCTTTGTTTGAGTTGCCTTGGCTGACACACTTTCTCTTGATACTCTTTAACACTGCTTCTTTAAACACTTATACACTTTGACTGATATTTCACTCTTTACTGCTGAAAATTATGTCTTACTATAGTAAAAAATCAGCGGACTGTCTCTTTATTTCATTGTTTCTGTTTGACTATTTTTAGTGCATTTTTCTTCACTATTTTACCTTTTCACTGTTACATAAAATCTATGAATGCTTGCCATTGCTCTGCATTTGGAATTTTCGCATTTTTTAGCTTTCTAAAGTTCTCATCGACATCTGTGTAACTGGCAAAGGTAGGTTTGAAAACAAAAAGATGCCTAATCTCATGCTGTAGAAAAAACAAGTCTTCAAAATATTGAAGGATGACCTTTCCTGTAGGAGTGCCCAGTAGCAGTGGCTTGTTGACTTATTATTTTGCAAACTCCCTTATCTTCTTATCATACTCCTTTTGGACCATTATTTTGTCATTGAAGACACGAATATCTGGCAGGCCTCTCTGCCTCAAAATAGTGTATTTTTCCAAAAAATTAGTAATGTAAATGTTCATAGCTTCACATTTTCCCTCTAGGTTGTTCATCAAATTTTTCTTGGTCACAACCTTCTTGATTTGTAATATTGTTTCAGTTCTATCCTATACGTGTAACTCTTCCAA
Source organism: Pinus albicaulis (assembly GCA_034641835.2). Taxonomy (NCBI): domain Eukaryota; kingdom Viridiplantae; phylum Streptophyta; class Pinopsida; order Pinales; family Pinaceae; genus Pinus; species Pinus albicaulis. Next base: position 1,902,352,705 of record CM076578.1, read on the forward strand.
CTCTGCTCTGTTCTTACTGTTCAAGAAAGTGATGAGTTTTAAAGCCTGTGATGGCTTATCAGCTAACTCATCCTTGGTTTTCTAAATATCAGTTTGGGCTGCTAACAGTAAGTCTCTCTACTCATAGATGACCTGAATTGAAGGCCATTTAGAATCTATGGCCTAAATAATATTTGTCCAAATATGATTCTTGATGTAGGAAATCTTTTCAGTAAGTGTTAACTCCTTTTGTAAATTCTTCATTTGTTCTTCAAGTCTGATGGCCTTCTGCTCATGGTTTTTAGCAGTTATCAATGTTGTTTTGTTAGTGGCTTCAAGACTTTGAATCATCTTTGTCAAGCTATTTATCTCATTAGTTTTCAAGGAAAATTCATCCATAGATTTCACTATTTGACCTGCTCCATCTGTTTTCAGTACCTGTGTTGTGGAAGAATCTGTGGCTGATGTAGTAGCTGAATGCACTGGCACTGCAGTTGCCAATGGCTCTTTAGGTGCTAATTTTTCTCCCAGAGTGGAAGCCACAACTTTGGTAATAACTGGTATCACTGTAGGAATAATAGGAGCATTATTTTCATTCACATTCTCTTTCTCCTTAACAAGTTGATCAATCTGGGTCTCCATTTCTTTAATCTGAGCAGTTAGTTTGAGGATCAACTGCATCATCTCTTCTTTTTCTATCTAATCCTAAAGTATTTCTTTGGTCTGTGGGTGCTCACTTTGAGGAAGCTTCAGCTGTTTCCTCAAAGCTGCAATATCTTCATTCTTTTTCTTAATCAATAATTCAGCTGCCTGCACATTTGAGGGATCATATCCCACCTGTAAAATCAAATCCTCTAAGTCTTTAATCCTTAGGTATTGAGCATACAAAGAGCCTTTTTCCAGCTTCATTTGATATTGCATGTTAATAATGGTATTCTACAACTTAGTAGCACTCATAGCCTTTGTCACCATAGTTGAATATGACATTTCAAAGCTATGTCTATGGAATTCAATTTGGTCTAGCTCATGCACATTTTCAGTATCTACTTCAAAATCAACCTTTTTATAGTCTGCCACTGTCTTAGGTGTTGAAGTAGTTGGTTGCAGAAATGACATAATAATTTTATTTTTGGAATATTCAAAGGCTGTCAGTAGCCTGTTTGTATTCCCTAGTTTTTGCTTAAGAAACTAAGAATAAATCTCAAACTTGATTTCTTCATTCTTTTGCTTGATTTGCTTGTACTTTTCTTTGATATCTAATTCTTTTTCCTCCACTGTGTGTGAGGAAGAAGCTTCCATATTTTGGGGTTTTTCAATCATCCGAGTATCTTTTCCTTTAGTTGTTGTTTGTTCCTTTTCAATCTCTACTAGAGTTTCATTAACTATCATTGTAGCTTCATCATTCTTTATTTCTAGCTCATTTATATCTTCAATTTCACTCACTTTTTCTTTTCCAACTGTAGTAATTTAGGCCTCTTGTTATAAATGAGCTTGAACTTTGTCTCTGTGGTGGTCTCAGCTGTTTAAGTTCCTTCATCTCTACCTCTTTTTGTTGAAGTTTTAGGCTATTTTGCAACTACCATAGCTTATGTAGCATCCATTTTTTCTGTTGGCTCTACATTGACTGTTGTATCTATCAGAGTTTTCTCTATCCATTCTGACTAATTTGAAAACTTCTCAATTTTTGGCTTAGGTTCATGTATAAATGGTGTAAGTTTGCATTTAACCCTTAAATTACTCAAGATCCCTTGAAGATCATAGTTCCAAGGAAAGCTCTCCTAAAATTTAAACCCTGCCAGTATCTTGGTGATTTCATTTTCTGCATCTTTGTTATTTATGATGAAAGGCCCAACTTGATTTTTAAGCTTGAATTGGGTCTTTTTCCTAGCAGCTAAGAATTTGATGGAGTCAGAATTCAGAATTTGCCTTAAGTATTCCAATGCAAAAACTCTCATGCACATGTATTTTGGAAACTTATAAGGTAATAAGTTTGAGCCAAAAATTATTATCCCTGTGTGTTTTTCATAAAGAAACCAGTCTCCTATTTTTCTCTGCTCTGATAGTTGTAATATCCTCTTCATTTCTTCATTGACCCTGGGCTGCTCTGCTTTGTACAAAATATCCATTGTTGTATGGAGGAAAAGGTCTGAGAAGTCTGTATAAGTGAATTCACTGTTTTCTTTCCTCGGCAAGGAAGTCCAGAAGACAATAGACAAAGGCTTACCCTGCAAGTCCATCTTTTGCAAAGAAATTGGAAAATTATCAGCTTGGAAGAATTAAAACTAATGAAACAAGAAGGAAGAGTATCTGAAAACCCCTTCAGTGGGTATTTTGGTAAGTTGGTGATGAATATTGTCTACTATAAAACTGGCATTATCAAAAATGAGTGCAGGGGGTTGACCTGGAGATAAAGTGGATAGAAAGCCAAGAATGGATTCATCAGCGAACCCATCTATGAAATATCCTAGTATAAAAGATAACATGGAAATAATATGCCTTGACACTTCAGGAAATTTGGCATTTGAATAAGGAGGGTTCAACTTAGGGATGTCAACATGGGAAGGCATAAAGTCCTGAAATATCATAAACTTCTTTGGGAAATCCAACCTTAAGTACAACTGGGTTAAATATTCAATAGAAAGGGGGACTAAATGAGGATCAGATTGTAATTGCGGCATTTGATTTATGAATTCTGTTGTGATTGTAAAAAGGACCTCTCTGTATGCATTTACAATAGCCCTTTGGTTTGGTTCATAATGCTTTTCACACAGTCTAACCAGATCTTTTCCAGGATGAGTCAAAGGAACTACATATTGGGGCAAGTGAGTTTCCCAAATAGGCATTTCATCTTGGTCAAGGTACTTATCATAGCACCAATTGTGTATTTCCAATAGATTAAATTCTACCACAGGGTCAGCAATCTTGTAATCCATATCATTCAATGGAAGAATTTCTACAGTAGGCATTGGTGGCTGAAGGGGATTTACAGACACAGTGGTTTTAGCAGTAAGTGCAGGAGTAGATTTGATGGCTTTTGATGCTTCAGATTTGGGAGGCTTGTATCCACCAGGTTTAATAGGCTTAGAACCCCCAACTTTGGCTATCATCTATTTATTAGTCATTTGTTTTGAGTAAATAATGCAAGCTTAAGCTATTTGCAAGAGTTGTTTTCTTTAAACAGAGGATAAATTTATGATTTTATAAGCTAAGGATAAGCTTTAAGTGATATCTTTGCTGAATTAGGTATCTGAGATATGCAAACTGGTTTCAGACAAAAAACGAGGGTTTTCTGAATAATTTGGACTATAAAAAAGGCGTTTTCAGGATATATTTTAGCTTCAACCTCCTCTTTGTTTTTTGAAATTTATTTTAAGTAGACACAACTGAGGAAATTGGCTTAAAAAGGCTTACAACGGAAATAAGGTTTCTTGGAAAAAATTGGCCAGGGTTTGGCTTGTTTTGGGTGTTTTTGGGCAATTTCCATAGTGAATTTTTATAATTGAAAGATTTTTTTGCTTAAAGACGGTTCAGAATTGACTGTGCAGGGTTTTAAACTGATGAAAAATACCTTAATTTGCAGGCAATTTGACACTTGAAGGGTTTCTGAAGATTTTGTTTGTTCCTGCGGATGGGTCCTGGTGCAGAGAAATGGCTTTTATAGTCTTCAAACAGGAGATCTGTGGTGAATATAGGGAGTTTCCACAGATAAAATCATGTTTCAGGGATTTTAGCACAATCGAGAGGCTTGATGTAGTCAGGTGGAGCTCTTTATAGTCAGGAATGCACAACTAAAAAATCAAAATGATCTTTCAAAGGTTTTTAACCTTTGGAATTAATCACCATTAATGCATTGAATGCCAGTCTCATCAGAGGCGGGAGGCAGTTCGGATTTTGAAATGTGTAACCGGAAGTGATTTTCGCATTGGATTTTGGTGGTAAGAATTTTTTGCTGAAACGAACACGATCGAATGGTTTTTCGCCAAGTCGCAGGAGGCGAGAATGGCAAAGCCACCCATTTCGCGTTCGTTTGGGTTTTGAAAGGGCGATCAAGTTATGGACGCGAAATCAATCATGCGCCGTTGGAATAGATAATTGAGAGCGAAAGGCCAAGATTAAATAAGAAGGTGCGGTTGAAAGGTATGTGGGGCCGAGGCAAATGATATGCGTTGGGTAGTTGATATATGTAATGAAAACTTTGTAAAATATGTACTTTAATCAAATTTTTTCTTACAAAAAAGGGTTTATACCTATGGTTGGAGGCGCATGAGGCGGGGCTATATAATTAACTCTAGGTTAACTTACATATTGTGTAAGGCTTTACATAGCAGGGATAATGTTGCAGGAAAGGCTAAAGTGAAGCATCAAACAAATCTTTAGTTAACCAGGATGGGACCTTGAGTTAAAGGCTTATCATGTATTGCAAAGGTTTTTAGAGTTTAAAGTTTGTTTGAACTAAACTTTGGATAAATGTAAAAGGCGGGGGAGTATGTTTAATTTCCAAATACATATGATACACCCGAAAGCCTATTTGTATTTTTTAATTTTTATTATATAGTTTTTAGACCATGGAGGGGTCTATAACCATAGGGGGCGGGGTATTTGATTAAGGTTAGTTTTAGACCAAAGGGGGTATAATTTGGGATTTTAATTCACCATGTGGATAATAGCTTTGGTCAAATATCTTATAATAATGGGTTTTAGGGGGTATTTTAGATAAAGGGAATTATATAGATAGGATAAGGTATTTTTAGGGAATTAATAGCATAAGTCAAAAGTTAATATGACAAAGGGAGTGGAATACACAAAAATACACTAAATGACCAAGTAAAGTGAATAACTAAAGCAAAGCTTGTGATTTCATGATTTCACCAATTACTTAGGATAAAGTATTTTTGAGGGTTTGTATGCTTTATGAATGAAGGGAGTTAATCAAATGGGTTTTTATGTATCATTAAGTAAAAAAGGAGTTTTTACTTATGAAAATTAATTAAATGTATGAATGATGAATGAATACTGGTGAAGGGGAATTTATCATAAGAATTCAACATTTTCCACTATCCAGTCATTAAGCTTTGAGTCCGGTCCCAACAGAAGTCAGGGAAATGCTCTGAGCCTCTTTGATTGGAAGTGTAGAATATTGAAGACTTACAAGGGAAGGAAAATTAGTGATTTTCTGCCCAATGATGAATATTACATGATTTTTCCCACTTCTTTCTACCTACCCAACATTACTCTAATATTTTTTCTTCCTTTTTGCAGGTGCATTTAAGCTTGCTACCTTGAAAAAATTTATTATTTTGAAAGCATAAAAACTATCTAATTCTACCTTATTTCATCCGAGGGCTCAGATTAAATTGATGAGCTCCTCATTATTCTCTACCTATCTACTGATTAGTCAAGGTTAAACTGTCTGACTAATATTTGTTCACTATATAAAACATGGAAATTGAAAACATGACAAGTCAAGTTTAAACAGTTTAACTCATCATGGATTATGGCATTTATTGACACTCTGCCATAATCATTTTCAAAAAGTGAAAGGTAGTGGCATTTGAACTTGCACACTTTCATGTTTTATTTCATCTTTTTTCTTTTGGGGTCTATGTATTCTTTTAAGTCCTTTGATCTTTATTTTAGGATTTTTTACCCTCTTTTTTATTTTTATTTTTATTTTTTGATTTTTTCAAAATATGGGAAAACAACTTGATAAAAATAAAGGTATGTACATATTTTACAAGACTATCAAAATTCAATTCCAAATTATGAATCCTATACTTATAGGACCCTAACAGCGTCTTCACATGGGGATGGCATTTCCTGGTGAAAAGTCAGGAACTCTAAGACTAGTAGCCTTCAATTTTGACCTTGATGATCCCGTAATTATCTTTTGTTTTCTGCAAACACTCATATTTATGACATTTTACTCTTCAAAGCTTAGGGTCTTCTCTCCGGGCTTCAACTTTGGAAGGAAAATATCCAATCCAATTTAAAAAACTTCAATGGATATTTATAATGAAGTAAAAATTAACTAGGACTAACTATTGGTTAACTCAGAAGAATAGTAGTGTTTGAGCATTCTACCATTAACTAGTCCTTCTTGAATATTTGTTCCATCCAAATCTTTGATGAAGAAAGCATTGTTACCTCTATATCCATAAATTATATAAGGCCCTTTCCTTAGAAAGTCAAACTTTCCATGCTTGCCTTTTTCTTCTCTCCTGGAATCCCATTTTAATACTTTATCTCCAATGAAAATGTCATCTTCTTTACTTATTTTGTCAAAAAATTTCTTGATTTTATCTTGAATGACTTGAGATTTTTCATAGACTTCTTCCCTTGTTTGTTGTAGATGAATTGTTTGATTTATCCTTCTTTGTATATCATTTAGCTCCACTTGTGATTCTTGAATGATCTTCATTACTGGAACACCTAATGATGATGGGAAAACTGCATCCATCCCATATACAATTTGGTAAGGAGAAGTTCCAATTGACTTTTTGGTAGTAAGTCTATATGCCCATAAGGCATAGACTAACTTTTTATTCCAAGTTTTCTTGCTGTCTTCAAGTAGTTTTTAAATGATATTCACAAGGCTTTTATTTGAAGATTCAACTAGGCCATTACCCTGAGGGTAATAAGCAGTAGAGTGGCCTAGGGTAATATGGTACTTGTGACAGAAGGCAATCATTTTCTTAGATTTAAATGTTGCTGCATTATCAGTAATTATTTTATGTGGGCATCCAAATCTAGATAAAATGTTGTTTTCTATGAAAGAGATAATGACTCGGTCAGTGGCTTGTCTGGTAGGAATGGCTTCAATCCACTTAGTAAAGTAATCTGTGGCAATCAAAATCCACTTGTGTTGACCAGAGCATGGAGAGTGAATTTCTCCAATGAAGTCTAAACCCCATTGTTGAAATGGAATTTCAGTAGAAATAGGCTTTAGGGGTAAAGGTAACAACTTCTTTTTTCCTTCAAAAATCTGACATTTATGACATGAAGTAAAAAAAAAAAAAATTCACATCAGCAAATAAGGTAGCCCAGTAAAAACCAGCTCTAAGGATCTTATCTATAGTACTTTTCCAATATAAGTGTCCTCCACAGTCACCTACATGAAATTATTCAAGAATTTTGTCAGCTTCTGATTTTAGTAAACAGTTCAGTAATATCCCACTTTGTTCTTTCCAAAAAAGCACATTATCCAAAATACAAAATCTCATTACTTTAAGTTTAATGAATCTGGATTTATTCCTTGTTAATCCAGGAGGAGCTTGTAAGTGTGTAAGTACAAAGATAATATCTGAGTACCATGGTGAATCTAGAAAGGCTTCACTGATCAATGGAGTCGCCATCTCTTCCTGGTTATCAACCTGAGCAATAAAATTTATATCTAATGGATTGCAATTAGATTCAACCGTCAATCTGGCTAATCTTTTTCCTTTAATGAGTTTAGTTGGTTTAATATCTATGTCATATTCTATGATAGTGGCAATCCACTTTCCTCTTCTTCCATTAGGACCATCCTGAGTAAGAATGTCTTTTACTACAGAATTAGGGACATAGGCAATAATGTGGGAGTAAAGAATGTAAACTCTGAAATATTTTATAGCTTTAACCAAGGCTAAAGCTTGTTTCTCCATTATGTTATATTTCAGAGGTGCATCTCTAAGGGTCTTACTAAAAAAGGCTATAGGTTGTTCAAAACCTTGATCATTCTTTTGCAGTAGAACTGCAGCAATGGTATGCTCTGAGGAAAATGAAAAAATTATAAATTCTTTTTTGAAATATAGACTGATTAAGACTGGTGTTTTAGTTAAAGCTTGTTTAATAGAGTCAAATGATTGTTTTTCTTCAACTGTCCATTTTAAAACCGAGTCCTTTTTAAGCATGTTATTCAATTCTCTGATGATTTCTGCTAAGTTAGAAATAAATCTTCTCAAAAAATTAATTTTATCTAAAAATTCTTGTAACTCTTTGATATTTCTAGGTGGATGAATGTTCAGAATAGCCTCTATTCTTGCAGGATCTATCGTAATACCTTCCATTGAAATTATGTGTCCTAGTAACTTACCTTCCTCTAATCCAAAAAGACTCTTCTTAGGGTTTAAATATATACCAAATTTTCTACATTTAATAAAAACTTGTCTCAAATGATCCAAGTGTTCATTATCTGACTTATAAAAAATAGTAATATCATTTAAATAAATAACCAAGAAGTCATGTATTTCCTTAGAAAATTCCATGTCCATATCCCTCTGAAAGGTTGCTCCTGCATTCATCAAACCAAAAGGTATTTTCACATACATGAAAGTTCCCCAAGGAGTGGTCAAAGCTGTTTTAGCTTGGTCTTCCTTTTGGACAAGAATCTGGTTGTATCTTGAAAAACCATCCAATAAAGAAATCCTAGAAGATCCAACTACCCTTTGTAAAATATGATCCATCTTGGGTAAAGGGTAATTATCCTTCAAAGATACTTTGTTGAGATTCCTAAAGTCTACACATAATCTGATTTCACCTATTTTATTTCTCGTAGGTACTAAGTTAGAAACCCAATCAGAATATCTGATTGGTGCAATGATTTGGGCATCATACATGCATTTAACTTCCTTTTCTATCAAAGGTAATAAGACAACATTAATCCTCCTCAATTTTTTTTTAAATGGTTTCTGGTCATCTTTTATAGGAATCTTGTGTTGAATTATGTTTGTGTCATAAGATTTGAGATCTGCATAACTCCATGCAAACACATCTTGATATTCCTTTAAAAGTTCTATTTATTTTTATTTTCCTTGAGGAGGTAAAGATTTTGAAAATTTAATCATTTTTGGTTTTAATTCTGTCCCAATGTTACATTCTTCAATGTTAGACCTGACTAGTTCCATTTTTGGCTTTTTAGGCACATCATTGGAATCAAAAAGGTTCTCCAAAGGAGTTAAACCCTGAGGCAAAAAATTATCTTTTAGATCTAACATGACAATTTATTCTTCAATGATTTCCTCTATATCTACTTTCTCTAAGTTATCTATGTCAAATTGAGTAAATACTATTGGTTTGTTAAATTTATGTACATCTACGTTATCTATTTCACAATTAAAATCTGAATCTATATTACAATCTGTATCTATTTTACAATCTTGAAATTCTTCCTCATTATTCAAAAAATGATAAATATGTTCATCCTGAGAGAAAATATGCCAGTACTTGAGGTTGTCTGGGATGATTGGTCTATGTTTAACCTCAGCAGTATACCTATGATTTGGTTGGAATGGAAAGTTACAAGTACTAGCAAAAGTTGCCAAGCAATGTGCTTGAATGTTTTAATTTCTAGGTATATTAGCAAACTTACATTCCAATAAATCTTCACATAAATCAGTTGTTGTATCTCTATATCTAGCTAATCTAGGATTATGAACAGAATACTCTGCATTTATTTGTTTTATGACTAATTCCGAATCTCCCATGATTAGTATTCTTTTTCGTCCTAAATTTCTAATGATCTGGAGGCCTAGAATAAGTGCCTCATACTCTGCCATGTTGTTGGTACATTTAAAGTTGAGTCTGAAGGCATGTCCTTCTGAATGATTATTTTCCATATTTGTGATCCATACTCTTGCTCCTGCTCTTGTTTTGTTCACAAAGCCATCAAAGTCTAAGTGCCAAAGGGCTTCATGCAAAATATTATCATTATTTGGTTTTGGCTTTATGTCAATCAGTTCTGTTTGGATTTCATTGTTATCAGAGTTACATAAAATGAAGGAATCCAGGTCAGTTGGTATTGAATAAATGGGGTAATTTATGGATCTTTCTGCACTGTTGACCATAAATTTCATTAAATTTTCCCTATAAAGTTTCTTGGGTTGTCCAAATACTAATATAGTAGCATAGATCATGTCCAATTGTAGAGACCCCTACAACTTTTCTCCCCATGAGCGAGAAAGAAGCATACCATACTTTGGTGGGATGTTAGCTACTACAATGTCCATTACCATACTCTTACTAGGGTACTGAACTAAATTCACACATAAGCCTTTAATCAATCCTAAGCACTTAACTTTGCTAGAATCAAATTAGAAAAAATCTTTATAAGGCCTAGTTATTTCTAGATTAAGAGTTTCCATGATGGCTTTAGGCATTAAGTTATGGGAAGCTCCTGAATCTAACATAGCATTGTGTAAAATCTGATCATGAATAGTAAGGATGATATAGAAAGGAGGAACTGATCCATCTGAATGCTTACCATTTACATCAAGGCCAAAGATCAACTCTGGTTGATCATCATTCAAATTAATGGCATCTTCACCATCATTCATATTCAAAATCTTAGTTATTGTTGATTTATATAAGTCATTCTTTACCAATTCAGTTAAATGAATTGGTATTTTTAACTTAGCTATTTCAGTCTGAATGTTGAATGAGGGTTGAGACTTACTAATCTGAAGTAATTCATCTTTTTTAATTGTTATCTGAGTGGGTTTTTCTTGAATTCAACAAATGTACTTTTATCTTCAGTTGTTCTAATATTCTCTATCTGAGTTTCATGTCTTTTGTTGTTTTTAATTCTTTTTCATGGATAGTTTGTGTGGCAGCAGATGCTTTATCAGCCTTTGAATTTTCAGCAGTTGTTTTTGTATTATCAGTTTTAGGATTTGCTGATTTAGAATCAGTAGGACTCTTTTTAGAATCAGGAATTGTTGTTTTTACTGAATTAGAGGCTTTTGTAGTATTAGCTTTTGGTGCATCTTTGGAATATTGAGCTACTTCATCAGTAATATCAACAATCTTGGGATTTTTTGGTTTTTTAGGACTAGAAGGATTGGAATTTTGCTTGTTTTCCCTTAGGAGAGTTTGCAAAACCTTTGTTTTTAGGGCTTCTACATCCTTTTTAGTTTTATTTTGGGAATTTTTTTTTGTATAAGATTCATTATTTTTCTTGTTTCTAACGTTATACTGACTATGTATTTCATTAATGGAAAAGTCATAACTCTGTTTATAGTCAAAGGATTCACTGGAGTTTAATTTGATTTTTTGAAGCTCAAATAATTCTAGATCTTCCTGAGTGAGGAAAATGGTGTTGTTTTCATCTATTCCCATTAGATGATTTATGTCATCCTCATCTTCATCATTATTTTGAGAACTTTCGGCATAGTTCTCTTGAAATGGGGGCCTAATGTTTTGGTCTGGAGCAGCTTCTTTAGCTTATCTAGGATTATTATTTTTTCTGAAATTGGGATTTCTGATCTGAGGTTGATTATCCCATTGAGGTTTTCTATCTAAATTATCTAATCTTTCTACCACCCTTTCTAAATTTTTAGCAATGAAATCTAATTTAACATCTGAGTTTGAACTTTCTTCTTTAATTGTAACTCTTCTTTCATTTCTAAGTCTAGCTTTCTTGGCTAAAATGTTAATTTCCACACTAACAACATTTAATTACATATGTTCTAATGTTTGGGCATCTCTTTATCTTAATTGATAGGCCATATTTGTTTCAAATCCATCAGGGAATTTGAGAAAAACGTAGTAAGGTGTAGGTTTAAGATCTGCGGGAATAGCATTATAGACACTATTATACCTGGTGTAGTAATCTTAGATAGAATCATTAGGAGATATTTTTAAAGCATCAAACTCAGAAAAAATTTGTAGGGGGTTCTTTTTCTTCTCCCATTAAATCATCTATACTACCAGCAGCTAAATTTTTGAACCATTTTTTAACTTCTCCTGTCAAACTTTGGGAAAACAACCTCATATGGATATCTGACTCATCAATTTCATAAATTTCACAGTAGTCTGTCATTTTTGTGACATGTTGTTGAGAAGTATATTGTGACATGCCATCAAATAGTGGTACATTTTTTTGGTAATCCTGAGGCATATCATGGAGGTTTTGGGGTAAGACAAGGGGAGCATACCTAGCAGCCATGGCTTGAAGCTTTGCTAAGCTAGGAGGTATAACAGTAATGATAGGGGCAGTGTTGGATATGGTAGCTGATGAACTAACAAATGTAGTTGAAGAGCTGGGAAATGAAGATGGTATGTAAATGGAATTGCTAGGAAATAAAGATGTGGTGCTTATAAAATCTGATTGCAAAGTAGTGCATGCAGTGGATTGAGAGGATGAAGGAAATAATATCCTAGGCTGTAAAGGCAACTTAGGAATGAAATGGTCTGTAGATGAACTTGCAGAATTATCTATACATGAAGAAACAACATATAAATATGAATCTGTTGTTGGTATTATTGTTGTGTGCAATTGAGAAACTGAAGGTTTTATGTAAGATAACAAATGAGCTAATTCAATAGCTTCATTAATATCTTTAATCAATGAAACATTAATTTTTTCAACTGTATTTTGATATTCAAATTTACTTGACTTTGTTCCTACTGAAATATTTTTCTATTTTTCATTCAAAAATGAAAGGAAAACAGGATCTATCACAGTATTTTTCAAATCAGTTTTAGATTTAGTTTTAAACATTGAATATTCAAACTTCAGATCAAAATCAATATCATTAAAACTCACTAACTCTTTGGGTAAAGAATTGGCTTTTCTTAATGGTACTTCAATCTCTAAATTGACTGTTTGTTTTTTCTTTTTTCTAATCTGTTCTGGGTTATTTACTATAACTGCAGGCTTAGGATCCAAATTAGACCTAGTATAGTAGGTTTTCCTAGAAGCCAGAATGACTGTTTTGAACACCCACAACCTATAAAAATAATCTTAAAGTAAAAAGATAAATGAAAGATATTCCTTTAAGTCTAAATTTAAGACTGGAGATTGGTTATTTCCCAAGTATGGTCACCAGTATTTTAACACTCTAGTAATTTCTTAAGTTGTGGGATTTGAGTTTTTTAGTCCAAGAATACTCGAGGTAACCACAAACCTACTTCAAATCCTAGGATCTAGCCTTCCTAGAATTCAGAGAGGGCTCTCTCTTTAAGATTTATCTTTGTTTTGATTTATGTTTTTAGGCTAGTTATGATAGCACAATTGTTTTTGTTTTAAAGGTTTTGGTGGGTAAAAATCACTTAGGATTAAACTAGAGAGATATATACTTGTCCATTGGGCTATGGAGTCTAAGTCTAGATAGCAGTACTAGAAGGCAAGGCCAAAAGGGTAAAAATGTATTCAGGGCAAGGTAGATAACCCTCAGAGATTTGGGGAAAGGTTTTTTGATGAAATGGTATGATCAGGATAAAGGGCAATGAAGGATCCTTTGATCCGGAAAATGGAAGAAGGAGGTAGGGGTCAAACAGGAGTAGGAGCAATGAAGAATTCCTAACATCGGAAATCAGCAGAAAAATTTAAATGGTAACTTAGTTAAAAACAGGGAGCAAAAGGCTAGTCCTATAGTAATATTCCTAGTCACACATTAAGATAGATAAAACACATAATGAATTGCATGAAACTCAGAAAAGAAACAATGACAAGAAGAGATGTACTTCACTCTTCAACTTATTGCAAGAATCCTGAATTATGATGCCACTTTAACTTTGTCTAGTCTGCTACTTTCAATTCAACACATGAGAGCCTCCAATTTATCAGCAAAAGTCTATAGTAATCGTAGCAATTTTATTCCACCCTTAACACTTCTAATACAGAAGTATTTATACAAAATGTTGTTTACAAATATCCTAGAGAAATGTAGGAATATCTTTAGGAAATATAAAATATCTTTACAAAATAAGAGGGACAGTTGCTTAACAAAGCAGCAAGCTATCCTCTTATCCAAAATATATAGAACAACTTTATCTAACAAGGAGTTTTTTATTGAATAGTTGTCCTGCTTGCTGGCTGTTTAGGAAATATCTTTGTTTGAGTTGCCTTGGCTGACACACTTTCTCCTGATACTCTTTAACGTTGATTCTTTAAACACTGAAACACTTTAACTGATATTTGACTCTTTACTGCTGAAAAATATGTCTTACTGTAGTAAAAAATCAGTTGACTGTCTCTTTATTTCACTGTTTTTGTTTGACTATTTTTAGTGCATTTTTCTTCACTATTTTACCTTTTCATTGTTACATTAAATCTGTGAATGTTTGCCAATGCTCTGCATTTGAAATTTTCACATTTTTTAGCTTTCTAAAGTTATCATCGGCATCTTTGTACTTGACAAAGGTAGGTTTGAAAACAAAAAGATGCCTAATCTCATGTTGTAGAAAAAAACAATTCTTCAAAATATTGAAGGATGACCTTTCCTGTAGGAGTGCCCAGTGGCAGTGGTTTGTTGACTTGTTATTTTTCAAACTCCCTTATCTTCTTACAATACTCTTTTTGGAAAATTAGTTTTTCATTGAAGACATGAATATCTGGCAGGCCTCTCTGCCTCAGAATAGTGTATTTTTCTAAAAACTTAGTAATGGAAATGTTCATAGCTTCACATTGTTCCTCTAGGTTGTTCATCAAATTTTTCTTGGTCACAACCTTCTTGATTTGTAATATTTTTTCAGTTCTATCCTCTACCTGTAACTCTTCCAAATCTGCTATGTTCTTACTGTTCAAGAAAGTGATGAGTTTTAAAGTCTGTGATGGCTTATCAGCTAACTCATCCTTGGTTTTTTGAATCTCAGTTTGGGCTGCTAACAGTAAGTCTCTCTGCTCATAGATGACCTGAATTGAAGGCTGTTGAGAATGTATGGCCTCAATAATATTTTTCCAAAGATGATTCTTGATATAGAAAATATGTTTAGTAAATGTTAACTCCTCCTGTAAATTCTTCATTTGTTCTTCAAGTCTGATGGCCTTCTGCTCATGGTTTTTAGCAGTTATCAATGTTGTTTTGTTGGTGGCTTCAAGACTTTGAATAATCTTTTTCAAGCTATTTATCTCATTAGTTTTCAAGGATAATTCCTCCATAGCTTTCACTATTTGACCTGCTCCATCTGTTTTTTGTACCTGTGTTGTGGAAGAATCTGTGGCTGATGTAGTAGCTGAATGCACTGGCACTGCAGTTGCCAATGGCTCTTTAGGTGCTAAATTTTCTCCCAAAGTGGAAGCCACAACTGTGGTAATTACTGGTATCACTGTAGGAATAATAGGAGCATTATTTTCATTCATAGTCTCTTTCTCCTTAACAAGTTGATCCATTTGGGTCTCCATTTCTTTAATCTGAGCAGTTAGTTTGAGGATCAACTGCATCATCTCTTCTTTTTCTGTCTGATCCTGAAGTATTTCTTTGGTCTGTGGGTGCTCACTTTGAGGAAGCTTCAGCTGTTTCCTCAAAGCTACAATATCTTCATTATTTTTCTTAATCAATAATTCAGTTGCCTGCACATTTGAGGGATCATATCCCACCTGTAAAATCAAATCCTCTAAGGCTTTAATCCTTAGGTCTTTAGCATAAAAATATCATTTTTCCAGCTTCATTTGATCCTGCATGTTAATAATGGTATTCTGCAACTTAGTAGCACTCATAGCCTTTTTCACCACACTTGAATATAACATTTCAGAGCTATGTCTGTGGACTTAAATTTGCTCTAGCTCATGCACATTTTTAGTATCTACTTCAAACTCAACCTTTTTATAGTCAGCCACTGTCTTAGGTGTTGAAGTAGTTGGTTGCAGAAATGACATAATCATTTTATTTGTGGAATAGTCAAAGGTTGTCAATAGCCTGTTTTGATTCCCTGGTTTTTGCTTAAGAAACTAAGAATAAATCTCAGGCTTGATTTCTTCATTCTTTTGCTTGATTTGCTTGTACTTTTCTTTGATATCTAAGTCTTTTTCCTCTACTGTGTGTGAGGAAGAAGCTTCCATATTTTGGGTTTTTTCAATCATCTGAGTATCTTTTCCTTTATTTATTGTTTGTTCCTTTTCAATCTCTGCTAGAGTTTCATTAACTATCACTGTAGCTTCATCATTGTTTATTTCTAGCTCATTTCTATCTTCAATTTCACTCACTTTTTCTTTTCCAACTGTAGTAATTTTAGGCCTCTTATTATAAACGAGCTTGAACTTTGTCTCTATGGTGGTCTCAATTGTATAAGTTCCTTCATCTCTGCATATTTTTGTTGAAGTTTCAGGTTGTTTTACAACTACCATAGCTTGTGTAGTATCCATTTTTTCTGCCGGCTCTACATTGACTGTTGTATCTATCATATTTTTCTCTATCCATTCTGTCTCATTTGAAAAATTCTCAATTTCTGGCTTAGGTTCATGTTTAAATGGTGTAAGTTTGCATTTAGCCCTTAAATTACTCAAGATCCCTTGAGGATCATAGTTCCTAGGAAAGCTCTCCTGAAATTTAAACCCTGCTAGTATCTTGGTGATTTCATTTTCTGCTTCTCTGTTATTTATGATGAAAGGCCCAACTTGATTTTTAAGCTTGAATTGGGTCTTTTTCCTAGTAGCTAAGAAGTTGATGGAGTCATAATTTAGAATTTTCCTTAAGTATTCCAATGCAAAAACTCATGCACATGTATTTTGGCAACTTATAAGGTAATAAGTTTGAGCCAAAAAAAATTATCTCTGTGTGTTTTTCATAAAGAAACCAGTCTCCCATTTTGCTCTGTTCTGATAGTTGTAATATCCTCTTCATTTCTTCATTGAACCTGGGCTACTCTGCTTTGTACAAAATATTCATTGCTATATGGAGGAAACGGTCTGAGAAGTCTGTATAAGTGAATTCACTATTTTCTTTCCTCAGCAAAGAAGTCCAAAGGACAATAGACAAAGGCTTACCCTCCAAGTCCATATTTTGCAAAGAAATTGGAAAATAATCAACTTGGAAGAATAAAAACAAATGAAACAAGTAGGAAGAGTATTTGAAAACCCCTTCAGTGGGTAGTTTGGTAAGCTGGTGATGAATACTGTCTGCTATAAAACTGGCATTATCAAAAATGAGTGCAGGTGGTTGACCTAGAGATAAAGTGGATAGAAAGACAAGAATGGATTCATCAGTGAACCCATCTATGAAATATCCCAGTATAAAAGATAACATGGAAATAATATGCCTTAACCCTTCAGGAAATTTGGCAGTTGAATAAGGAGGGTTCAACTTAGGGATGTCAACATGGGAAGGCATAAAGTCCTGAAATATCATAAAATTCTTTAGGAAATCCAGGCTTAAGTACAACTGGGTTAAATATTCAATAGAAAGAGGGACTAAATGAGGATTAGATGGTAATTGCAGCATTTGATTTATGTATTCTATTGTGATTGTAAAAAGGACCTCTCTTTCTACATTTGCAATAGCCCTTTGGTCTGGCTCATAATGCTTTTGACACAGTCTAACCAGATCTTGTCTAGGATGAGTCAAAGGAACTACATATTGGGGCAAGTGAGTTTCCCAAATAGGAATTTCATCTTGGTCAAGGTATTTATCATAGCACCAATTGTGTATTTCCAATAGATTAAATTCTACCACAAGGTCAGCAATCTTGTAATCCATATCAGTCAATGGAAGAATTTCTACAGTAGGCACTGGTGGCTGAAGGGGATTTACAGACACAGTGGTTTTAGTAGTAAGTGCAGGAGTAGATTTGATGGCTTTTGATGCTTCAGATTTGGGAGGCTTGGATCCAGCAGGTTTAATAGGCTTAGAACCCCCAACTTTAGACGTCATCTGTTTCTTAGTCATTTGTTTTGAGTAACTAATGCAAGCTTAAATTGTTTGCAAGATTTGTTTTCTTTAAATAGAGGATAAATTTATCAATTTATAAGCTAAGGATAAGCTTCAGGTGATATCTTTTCTCAATTAGGTATCTGAGATATGAAAACTAGTTTAAGACAGAAAACGAGGGTTTTCTCAATAATTTGGACTCTAAAAAAGGCATTTTCAGGATATATTTGGGCTTCAACCTCCTCTCTATTTTTTGAAATTGATTTTAATTTGACACAACTGAGGAAATTGACTTAAAAAGGTTTACAGCGGAAATAAGGTTTCCTGGAAAAAATTGGCCAAGGTTTGGCTTGTTTTTGGTGTTTTGGGCAATTTCCACAGTGAATTTTTATAATTGAAAGCTTGTTTTTCTTAAGGACAATTCAAAATTGACTGTGCAGGGTTTTAAACTGATGAAAAATACCTTAATTTGCAGGTAATTTGACACTTGAAAGGGTTTCTGAATTTTTTGTTTGTTGTTGCGGACGGGTCTTGGTGCAGAGAAATGGCTTTTATAGTCTTCAAAAAGGAGATCTGTGTTGAAAATAGAGAGTTTCCATGGATAAAATCGTGTTTTAGGGATTTTAGCACAGTCAGGAGGCTTGATGTAGTCAGGCGGAGCTCTTTATAATCAAGAATGCACAACTAAACAATTAAAATGATGTTTCAAAGGTTTTTAACCTTTGGAATTAATCACCATTAATGCATTGAATTCCAGTCTCATCAAAGGTGGGAGGCAGTTTGGATTTTGAAATGCGTAACTGAAAGTCGTTTTCGCGTTGGATCTTGGTGGTAAGCATTTTTTTCTAAAATGAACACGATCGAAGGGTTTCAGCCACGTCACAGGAGTCGGGAATGGAAAAACCACCCATTTTGCGTATGTTTAGGCTTTGAACGGGCGATCAAGTTATGAACGCGAAATCAATCTTGCGCCGTTGGATTTGATAATTGAGAGCGAAAGTCCAAGATTAAATGGGAAGGTGTGGTTGAAAGGTATGTGGAGACGGGGCAAATGATATGCGTTGGGTAGTTGATATATGTAATGAAAACTTTGTAAAATATATACTTTAATCAAAGTTTTTCTTACAAAAAAAGGTTTATACCTATGGTTGGAGGCGCATGAGGTGGGGCTATATAATTAACCCTATGTTAACTTATGTATTGCATAAGGCTTTACATAGCGGGGTTAATATTGCAGGAAAGGCTAAAGTGAAACATCAAACAAATCTTTAGGTAATCGGGATGGGACCTTGAGTTAAAGGCTTATCGTGTATTACAAAGGTTTTTAGAGTTTAAAGTTTGTTTGAACTAAACTTTGGATAAATGTAAAAGGTGGGGGAGTATGTTTAATTTCCAAATACATATGATACGCCTGAAAGCCTATTTGTATTTTTTTATTTTATTATATAGTTTTTAGACCATGGAGGGGTCTATAACCATAGGGGGTAGGGTATTTGATTAAGGTTAGTTTTAGACCAAAGGGGGTATAATTTGGGATTTTAATTCACCATATGGATAATAGCTTTGGTCAAAAATATTTATAATAATGGGTTTTAGGGGGTATTTTAGATAAAGTGAATTATATAGATATGATAAGGTATTTTTAGGGAATTAATAGCATAATTCAAAAGTTAATATGAAAAGGGAGTGGAATACACAAAAATACACTGAATGACCAAGTAAAGTGAATAACTAAAGCAAAGCTTGTCATTTCATGATTTCACTAAATACTTACGATAAAGTATTTTTGAGGGTTTGTATGCTTTATGAATGAAGGGAGTTAATCAAATGGGTTTTTATGTATCATTATGTAAAAAAGGAGTTTTTACTTATGAAAATGAATTAAATGTATGAATGATGAATGAATATTGGTGAAGGGGAGTTTATCATAAGAATTCAACATTTTCCACTATCCAGTCATTAAGCCTTGGGTCCAGTCCCAACAGAAGTCAGAGAAATTCTCTGAGCCTATTTGACTGGAAGTGTAGATTAGTGAAGACTTACAAGGGAAGGGAAATTAGTGATTTTCTGCCCGGTGATGAATATTACATGATTTTTCCCGCTTCTTTCTACCTACCCAACATTAGTCTAACATTTTTTCTTCCTTTTTGCAGGTGCATTTAAGCTTGCTACCTTGAAACATTTTATTCTTTTGAAAGCATAAAAACTATCTAATTCTACCTTATTTCATCCGAGGGCTCAGATTAAATTGATGAGCTCCTCATTATTCTCTACCTATCTACTGATTAGTCAGGATTAAACTGTCTGACTAATCTTTTTTCACTATATAAAACATGGAAATTGAAAACATGACAAGTCAAGTTTAAACAGTTTAACTCATCATGGATTATGGCATTTATTGACACTCTGTCATAATAATTTGCAAAAATTAAAAGGTAGTGGAATTTGAACTTGCACACTTTCATGTTTTATTTCATATTTTTTCTTTTGGGGTCTATGTATTTTTTGAAGTCCTTTAATCTTTCTTTTAGGAATTTTTACCCTCTTTTTGATTTTTTATTTTTATTTTTTTCAAAATATAGGAAAACAAATTGCAGAAAGCAAGGTATGTACATATTTTACAAGACTATCAAAATTCAATTCCAAATTATGAATCCTATACTTATAGGACCCTAACAGTATGAGCCTTCATTGATTGAAGATCCAAAAGAGCAAATTTAGGTACCTTCCATCGAAGATTTTTCACCAGAGTATCTCAACGAGTTGCAGGAGGACACAATTCTTAACAGGAGGATATGGACTTTGAGACGAGGAGATGTTGAGTATCTTCGAGTTGGGCTTAAAGGTACAAATCAAATTAAAGCATGATGGATAGAGATTGGAAAAGTGAAGGAAACATATCCTCACTTGCTCGACAGCTAAAACCAACTTTTGGTGGTCCAAAAGCTTCTAGTGGGGAGGAGTGATCCAAAATGGGTTCAGTTTTGCCTCCATATCAAAGTCTTTAAATATAGAAAAAAATAGGATCAAGTTAAAGTTCTCGTCGAAAGGATTCCAACGGTGTGAACGGTGCATAAAACCGAGTTCATATGAAGAAGTTGTGGCCAGTCAAAGTTTATGACAAACTATGGAAAAATGACAAAAACTCAAAGTCAAAGTCAAAGTCAATAGTCAACAGTCAATAGTTAGTCAACGGTCAGGATGATGACAGTAGGACACATGTCATCTTGGGAATACGCCACATGTACAGGGTGACGTCGACAGATCAGTGATGTGTCAAAGTTTGATTGGTTGGAACGGGCCAATTCGGGGCTGACACGTGGCAGCCCAGATTTTGCCCAAAATGTCCTCATTTCTAAATTTTGGGGATCATGGGGGATCGAAACCCTGACCTCCCAGAATTCCAACAATTTAGTCAGAATCCGCTCATCGGATGAGCCAGCGCATCACTTGGTATTAAATGAAAAGGTTATATATTTATGTGGTATCGGAATTGTCAGCCGAAAAAGTGTCGGATGGTCGAGGTCAACCCCACGACCATCGGAACCTTATTAATGATTTTAAATGCGACATATATATCATATATATCTTTCTATATATAATGTAACCAACTGAATATATGAAAAAAGGGTCGGGCGGAGGTTTCAAACCGTCGACCCTCCAAAACCATATATATCAACGCTTTTAACACAAGTCCGCTAGCCAACTTGCCATACAGTGGAGCTTGTAATACAAGCCACCGAAATTCTAATTCATCAACTCAGAGCCATATTAGCCCAAAACTACCAGTGCGCAGTCTGAGGTGCTTTTTCTGTAGATAAGGTGGTTTTTATGCAGGGAAAGTGGTTTTCTTAAAGGCAGAGGTGGTTTTGAATTTCTCCAGGGGGTCTGGAGGTCACAGTGGCGGAATATAGGACAGTTTATACTCGTTTTTTCCGAAATTTTGAGCTCGTCGCAGTGGTGAGGACCATTTTCTCATTTGAGCTTATGTTTTTGATATCATACCTGTAAAACCATTTTGAAGAGAAAATAAAGCGATCAACACTGGAAGCTAAGGACCTGGAGACATAGCCAGGAAGTCTGGTGAACTTCGTTATTAAATTTTTGCTGTGTTGATGTGTTTGAATGTGTTTTCATTTTCTTATGTTTTTTATGTTATTCGCAATCTTATCGATGTATTGCACTAAGTAACATAAGCTGCTCACATAGACATCAATAATACCTTTTTAATAAATCAGATCACACACGTGGGACCTGGGTGCAATTCAACTCATGGGAAGGTGTTATAACATAATTTTGGAAAATAACCCTTTTTTTTCCCTGCAATCATGTCGAGATGTGGAAGCCCCAAATTGGTGCAAGAATGCTAGTGTAGGAGTGTTGATGCAGGAATAGAACTTGATGCAATTAATTATTGTTGCATGTATATCTTTGATCATGATTTCATATTCCTTCCTAAAACAACACAAGCACCATAATCAATAATCATTTTGATGAAAATATTATCGAAATAAATTAAATATGTTAAATAATGAACAATTACCAAATCATGCTCCAAGTTTAAGATATTAACCCAACAATTGCGCAAAATGATAGTAATAACAATTAAAACCATGAGTAATCATGGGGTGAGAATGTGAATTAAACATGACAATTTTGGGGCCTAACATCCCCCCATATTGATCATCTTACATGTCCTCATGCAAGCAAAACCTCTCACAGAGACCAAAATTTAATTAAGACTGTAGGGCTAGGGTTTTTTCTATTAGATTCATGCTGCATTGTCTTAACATATAGGGCTTAATGAGTAAGAGAATGTAGGTAATAACAATGAAAACATGGAGTAAGCATAGGGTGAGAATGTGAATTAAACATGACAATTCAGGGGCTTAACACATGGTTTATTTATATCTTGGAAATCAGTACAAACATGAATCGTGCCTTGTTTTTTCATGACAGGTATAGGGTCAGATACCCACAATATGTAAGCGATGGGGTAGATGAAACCAACTTTACGGATCTGATGCAGGGATGTTGCACAAAACAGATCCTTACGCACAATAACAGAGTGTGTGTTTCCTTTATATAAAATCCTCAATAAAAAACTTCAATAAAGTCTACTTAGACTCGAATCAAAATACATATGAAGAGAGAGCCAAATAATAACTAAATAATTGCATAAAATACAACCAAAAATTACAAATGCAAACCCTTCCTTGGCCGAATATTACAATTGTTCGCCTCTTAGCTCTCGGCCATTTACATAAACTCTCACACCATTTATCTCTATCTCTTTGTGTCTCTCTCCGTCCTCCATGTTGAATATTGCAACAAGAAAAAGTGAAGGAGGCATCCTGAAACATCATCCTTGATCCTAGTTGGAAAATAATCACCTAAACTAAGTGGGGCCCACACAGGCTATTTTTAGGTGTATGTCTATTTTTAGACATGGTGAGCATATTCTATATGTAGCAGGAGGATATTTGTAGATGGTTAGTCAAATGTGAAAAATATATGAGATTCTATTTTTAGAAGATTGGGCGAAGTCTATTTATAGATCGTCAATCTAAAAATAGATGCATGTCGGTTATTATTAGCTCTTAATAATAATTGGAAAATAAACAACTTATTCTCTTGGAGCACTTTGTTTCAGTGCACAGATGTGGCACATCAGTGGACTAAGGGAATTACGCAATTCCCAAAGGTTTACTGGAGCTAATGCATGGGAGGATAAACAGAACCTAAGTATGTTAGGTTAAGGACATGCTTGGAAGAGTAGTTATGGAGTTGTATTCAGTTTAACTCAGTTAGACTCAGTTGAGCTAGTTGTATCTAGTCTAACTAATTGATACACTAGTGAGAGTGGAGTGAATTTTTTAGTTAATTAATTCAAAAATAATAACTCATTAATAAACTGAACAATACATCAGTTAACTACAGTGCATGGCAGTTTCAGTGGAGACTAGTGGAGAGATAGGTGAAAGGGCAAGATAGACTATCTGTTGTGACTATAGTGATGCATTGATTGCATCCAACACTCAGTGGAGATGCCAATGAGGATTGCACAGTCAAGGAAAGAGTAATTCGAATTCATTCAGAGCAATTCTTCATCAGATATTGCGCAGTGGAGGCAGGCTAGCAGGTGGCAAAGATCGGTGCATGGATGTGCAATATTAGGCCTGATTAGTGTATGACGATTGTACTGTACTGAGAGCTTGTGATAAGCTTTGTATGTTTGTATGAGATTTTCATATGATCTCCATGTTACATAATCTATAGTTGGGGTTTTCAACTGCAGGCTTTCCCGGTTAAAAACTGTGTTATGTGCGATTGATAATTTTTGTCTTTATTGCTTCATGTGTTTTGCAATTGTTGATTAAATTTCCACAAGAATTATAGTGGAAGGATTCTGTATTTTGCAAGAAGATAAAAATTGTGAGATCAGGAGAGTCTGGATATATACATGCATATTTTTTATAATTTCTACATGGTATTAGAGCAGTGTTATAGATTTTCTACATGGAATGAGAGCAGGAATTTTTGGGCACGCGAGTTTGCAGAGAATATCTGAATTTTTTGGTGAAATATTTTTAGAAACAAATAGAATATTTTTATTCCTTGCGAACAAATACCCAAATTGAAAAAAAAAAATCGGTCGAATCGGAGCTCGGATGAGGGAGATATCATCAATTTAAAATCAGCTCTTTTGTTAGAAAATTGTGCGATGGCAGGACAATTACAATGTGCGCGAGCCAAGAATCTACATGCACTCAGGTACAAGATGCATGCAAAGCTTTGAGGAGAAAAGCAGGGGTTAGTGACTTGGTGGTTGAGAGGGAGCCTCTCAACATGCAGCCTAAGAAGTAGTCTCAGAAGGTTGTGGAGCAGCCACAACTAGAGATGCAGAAGAATATTTATAGATTTGAAGTAGATGGGATTTCTGCGGAGCTTCCTATTGTTGGGAAGTGCAAGAAAGACATGCAATTTAAGCTTGAGAGGGAGTTGGATTTGCATGCAGGTAAGAGTGAACCTCGGGATGTGGAGTAGTAACAATATGAGGATCATGGAGTGGGAGCAACCACTCATGCAGAGAAATTTTGTGCCAGATGGGCAGAGGGAGTGCATGCAGCTATACCACCAGGTAAGAGGTGGGGCGACATGCATGAGTCATCCCAAGAGGAAATTTCTGGGCAGGATTCATTGAGATGGTGTGGATCTCATGAATTGAACCTAGCTACGAGGTGCCCATAAAGCAGCAGTAGCATGATCAGTTGGATTGATGGAGTGAGATCAAAGTGACAATGTCAGATACTGGACCGCGGTTCAGAGTTGA
This sequence comes from Pinus albicaulis, assembly GCA_034641835.2. Classification (NCBI taxonomy): domain Eukaryota; kingdom Viridiplantae; phylum Streptophyta; class Pinopsida; order Pinales; family Pinaceae; genus Pinus; species Pinus albicaulis. The sequence goes on from CM076578.1 coordinate 1,902,377,578, forward strand.
CAGCAAGTGCAGAGTGCATGGGTGAAGAGTTCAACAGAACAATGGTTTCTGAAGACATGTGCAGTAGCTAAGCATAAGTGAAGACTTTGATAATATATGCATTAGATTGATTGAGTTGTTTGGAGCCTTTCATTTTCGGAAGTGTTGCAACAAGAGTTGCAGAGCAGATGCATGGAGTTGTGCTTCCAAAAGTTGCAGGTCGAATGCATGGATTTGCATGTCGCATACAAAGACAGTCCTTTCTTGTTGAGAGGGAGTGTTGAAGATTGTAACAAGAAACAGTGAAGGAGGCATCCTGAAACATCATCCTTGATCCTAGTTGGAAAATAATCACCTAAACTAGGTGGGGCCCACATAGGATATTTTTAGGTGTATGTCTATTTTTAGACATGGTGAGCATATTCTATATAAAGCAGGAGGCTATTTGTAGATGGTTGGTAAAATTTGAAAAATATATGAGATTATATTTTTAGAATATTGGGTGAAGTCTATTTATAGATCGTCGATATAAAAATAGATGCATGTCGGTTATTATTAGCTCTTAATAATAATCTGACAATAAACAACAACTTATTCTCTTGGAGCACTTTGTTTCAATGCACAGATGTGGCACATCAGTGGACTAAGAGAATTATGCAATTCCCAAGGGTTTATTGGAGCTAATGCATGGAGGAATTAGTTAGAAGAGTAGTTATGGAGTTGTATTCAGTTTAACTCAGTTAGACTCATTTGAGCTAGTTGTATCTAGTCTAACTGATTGATACACTAGTGAGAGTGGAGTGAATTTTTTAGTTAATTAATTCACAAATAATAACTCATTAATAAACTGAACAATACATCAGTTAACTACAGTGCATGGCAGTTTCAGTGGAGACTAGTGGAGAGATAGGTGAAAGGGCAAGATAGACTATCTGTTGTGACTATAGTGATGCATTTATTGCATCCAACACTCAGTGGAGATGCCAATGAGGATTGCGCAGTCAAGGAAAGAGTAATTCGAATTCATTCAGAGCAATTCTTCATCAGATATTGCGCAGTGGAGGCAGGCTAGCAGGTGGCAAAGATCGGTGCATGGATTTGCAATATTAGGCCTGATTAGTGTATGAAGATTGTACTGTACTGAGAGCTTGTGATAAGCTTTGTATGTCTGTATGAGATTTTCATATGATATCCATGTTACATAATCTATAGTTGGGGTTTTCAACTGCAGGCTTTCCCAGTTAAAAACTGTGTTATGTGCGATTGATCATTTTTGTCTTTATTTCTTCATGTGTTTTGCAATTGTTGATTAAATTTCCACAAGAATTATAGTGGAAGGATTCTGTATTTTGCAAGAATATAAAAATTGTGAGATCAGGAGAGTCCGGATATATACATGCATATTATATGTAATTTCTACATGGTATCAGAGCAGTGTTATAGATTTTCTACATGGAATGAGAGCAGGAATTTTTGGGCGCGCGATTTTGCAGAAAATATTTGAATTTTTTGGTGAAATATTTTCAAAAACAAATAGAATATTTGTATTCCTTGCAAAAAATACCCAAATAAAAAAAAATTGGTCGAATCGGAGCTCAGATGAGGGAGATATCATCAATTTAAAATCAGCTCTTTTGTTAGAAAATTTTGTGACGGCAGGACAATTACAATGCGTGCGAGCCAAGAATCTACATGCACTGAGGTACAAGATGCATGCAAAGCTTTGAGGAGAAAAGCAGAGGTTAGTGACTTGGTGGTTGAGAGGGAGCCTCTCAACATGCAGCCTGAGAAGCAGTCTCAGAAGGTTGTGGAGCAGCCACAACTAGAGATGTAGACTAATCTTTATAGATTTGAAGTAGATGGGATTTCTACGGAGCTTCCTACCGTTGGGAAGTGCAATAAAGACATGCAAATGAAGCTTGAGAGGGATTTGGATTTGCATGCAGGTAAGAGTGAACCTCAGGATGTGGAGTAGTCATAAGATGAGGATCATGGAGTGGGAGCAACCACTCATGCAGAGAAATTTTGTGCCAGATGGGCAGAGGGAGTGCATGCAGCTATACCACCAGGTAAGAGGTGGGGTGACATGCATGAGTCATCCCAAGAGGATATTTCTGGGCAGGATTCATCGAGATGGTGTGGATCTCAAGAATTGAACCTAGCTACAAGGTGCCCATAAAGTAGCAGTAGCATGATTATTTGGATTGATGCAGTGAGATCAAAGTGACAGTGTCAGATACTGGACCGCGGTTCAGAGTTGACAGCAAGTGCAGAGTGCATGGGTGCAGAGTTCAACAGCGCAGTGGTTCCTGAAGACATGTGTAGTAACTAAGTCTAAGTTGAAGACTTTTATGATATATGCATTACACTGATTGAGTTGTTTGTAGCCTTTCAGTTTCGGAAGTGTTGCAGCAAGAGTTGCAGAGCAGATGCATGGAGTTGGAGGGCGCTTCCAAAGGTTGCAGGGCGAATGCATGGATTTGCATGTTGCATGCAAAGACAGTCCTTTCTTGTTAAGAGGGAGTGTTGAAGATTGCAACAAGAAATAGTGAAGGAGGCATCCTGAAACATCATCCTTGATCCTAGTTGGAAAATAATCACCTAAACTAGGTGGGGCCCACACAGGATATTTTTAGGTGTATGTCTATTTTTAGACATGGTGAGAATATTCTATATGTAGCAGGAGGCTATTTGTAGATGGTTGGTCAAATGTGAAAAATAGATGAGATTCCATTTTTAGAATATTTGGCGAAATATATTTATAGATCGTCGATCTAAAAATAGATGCATGTTGGTTATTATTAGCTCTTAATAATAATCCGACAATAAACAACAACTTATTCTCTTGGAGAACTTTGTTTTAGTGCACAGATGTGGAACATCAGTGGACTGAGGGAATTACGCAATTCCCAAGGGTTTACTAGATCTAATGCATGGAGGACTCAGTTAGAACTCAAGTGGCAGAGTTATGACACAGTTAGAAGAGTAGTTATGGAGTTGTATTCAGTTTAACTCAGTTAGACTCAGTTGAGCTAGTTGTATCTAGTCTAACTGATTGATACACTAGTGAGAGTGGAGTGAATTAATTAGTTTAATTCACAATTAATAACTCATTAATCAACTGAACAATACATCAGTTAACTACAGTGCATGGAAGTTTCAGTGGAGACCAGTGGAGAGATAGGTGAAAGGGAAAGATAGACTATGTGTTGTGACTATAGTGATGCATTGATTGCATCCAACACTCAGTGGAGATGCCAATGAGGATTACACAGTCAAGGAAAGAGTAATTCGAATTCATTCAGAGCTATTCTTCATCAGATATTGCGCAGTGGAGGCAGGCTAGCAAGTGGCAAAGATTAGTGCATGGATTTGCAAGATTAGGCCTGATTAGTGTATGACGATTGTACTGTATTGAGAGCTTGTGATAAGCTTTGTATGTTTGTATGAGATTTTCATATGATCTTCATGTTACATAATATATAGTTGGGGTTTTCAGCTTCAGGCTTTTCCAGTTAAAAACAATGTACGTGCAATTGATAATTTTTGTTTATGCTTCACATGTGTGTGAAATTAATTTTTCCGCAAAAGATTAACAAGTGGAATTGATTTAGTATTTTGCATAAAGTTAAATAGTGTGAAATCAGGTGAATCAAGGACATATGCATGCTTAGTGCATATAATTTCTACACTCCATCCTCACACAAGCTTCATATTTATACATAATTATGGATTGATTTGAATCCATGATTTCCTCCACACAAATCTCAACGAAATCCTAAAATATCTTTATCCCTTCTTTGACTCAACTCAGTTCCATTTAAGGAATTTCCAATCCCTAAAATATCTACCCAAAAAAATTCCACTCATATCCTCAATTTATTAAGAGAATATTTACAATAAACCTCACACTCAGATATTTCTCTCAATTTATTAAAAATGAGCATAATAATTTATAAAATAATTAAAAATACATCACCCCCTAATTACACAATATTTTAACGAAAATCAAGCACGATGCTCCTGCATCAAAATCCCCATGTAGAGAAGTTTCCATAGACTCTTGTCTATGAAATATGTCATTTTTATGTAATAATGCGACAACCACAAGTCTCAAATAACTTGCTTCCTCCAGGATACCAAACTTTGTTTTGTCACTAGTCTTTTAAAGTATCAACTCCATTTTGTAAATTCACACAGAATTTCCAGAATAGTATTTTCAGAATACTATTGAATGTAACTCTCGCTTTTCCATAACACGTCATCTTTATTTTGAAAATTACGGACTTGTGTAGAAATTTTGATACCCATTTTTCTAGTCTCCAAACTTTGAAAGAATCTCGAACTGGCTTTACATTAGCACCACTCATTCTATCAACTAGATTCCAACGACCTCTCCAACAATTTCTTTTGCTGATTCCTTGGAGTAATTCCTCTTTGATTGATGCTTCCATCTCCAATTGTGTTGAACACTCAAATTCCTGAAATGAAGAATAATCAATAATTTCTTCTTGATCACAACTACAGTCATTGACTACTCTTATAGTAACAAATTTCTCATCTGGTGTTGTGCCTTCATTCATAAACAAACTGTTAGTTTTAAAAAGATAAGACCTTTCGGCCTCTTTGGATGCTTCAAGCACCAATCTCCCATCATAGTCCTTCTGGATTTCAACAGATATTGTTTTGAATTGCTGGTTGTTTTCATCTTTATCCTGCTAGATCAATACGTCAGTTTCCTTTATGTCTCTAAGGACATAACTTTCTTGTTTCTCCTGATCTTTCATCTTATCTCCAAATACTTTCTACTCAATTTCTCTAATTTCAACATCATATTTATTAATGTCTACAACCATATTTTTATTTGAAAAGTTATAACATTCACTCAATTCTATAAATGTTAGAAACATTTCATCCCTGTCATGCACAGCAACCTCAATCTCTTCTGTATCAGGTTCTGCAAGTTTCATCTCCCCTTCAGGTTCCTTAAGCCATCATTCCAAGAACACTATTTCCATGTGAAATATTTCCAGAATTTCATCACAAACTTCATTCCCAATTTCATTCTTCTTCTGGAAATCCTCCTGAGTTATCCTATTTTCTGTATCATCATATTGCAAAATTCTGTCATAAATTTCATTATACAAATTTATTTTTTTACCTCCTTGGAATATCACTTCGGAATTTTCATTATGCTTCTGCTCCATAACAGCTTCAACTGGATGTCTTACACCAAACAGGAACTCATCTATGAATTCTTTCTGCTGCAACAAACCAGTACCTTCCTCCTCTTAAAGGCATTCTCCATCATACTTCACCTCAGTCGTTTCATTCATCTCTGTGACAGTTTCACCAGACTATCCATCATTTTATGCACATCCTGCAAACATACACAAACTATGAGTTTTAAAAATACAAGGCATCATAGCCTCATCTTCTTCTCTTGTCAACATATCTTCCAAATCTTCTAAACTATTCCAACAGTCCATGAGATCTTTCTTATTGATCTCTTCACCTAGAAGTTCACCTTTTTCTGGGCCACAAATGGAAAATTCCATTTTCAACTCAGCCTCTCTGAGTTCTTCACATCTCAATTGTACACTCATCATCTGCTCGAGCTTCCTCAGCCCTTCTGTCAACTGTATGTTTACCTGTTGTTCCCTCTTTGTGTGTAGCCTCTGCCACTTCATTTTCTTCCTCATGGTCCAACCATGTCTCTGGTATTTCTTTTTTCTATGCATAAATTCCATCAATAACTCAAGGTGAATTGTTATCTTAGCTTTCTCCCGCTCATACTCTTCATCAGTCAATTGCCTACATATGCCATTTTCCTTGGCATCTTCCTTCTTCTTTCTTCTGTTGCGGTCTTTCTCAGAACCTCTAAAATGATTATCACTAGTCATCTTCTCGTCCTTTGTGAACTTCATCTGTTCACGTGTGGATTTCATTCAATCCACTTTTCAGCAAGTATCCATACTTGCCATCCAATAATACAAGTTGTCTTCCTTCGCTTGACCTCTTGCGATTCTCTATCTTGGAATCATTTCTGGGCAACCCTCTTGCTCCTCTTTGTTGCAAAACAACAACTGCAGTATTTCTTGTGTTACAATGACCAACTCTTTGGGTGTCGGGCTCCTCCAATCATGCACCCAATTACATTCAAACCTTTGACTTGGCTTATGACTCTTTGACTCCAGACTTTACATCAACTCTTCATCTTGGATGAAAAATACACCCTCTTGTACAATAACTCAATGGTTTAACTTGACTCAAGCTATCCAAATTTTCATTTGACCTTAACATCTGATTTGACTTCAAGGCTTGACCCAATAATTACAATAGTGGATATTTTGACTCTAATTCAAGTTATACAATATACCAATGAACATCCACCCTTAATACATTTTCATGATGTAAAATCTTCACTCTCATACTCCATTCTTATGAAAATATCACAAGTCACTAATTACATCATCTCCCATTATCATTTACTCACATGAAACTTAAGCCTTTAAATCAAAATCCAATCCACTTTTCCCAAGATTTATTTTATGATGAAATGAATTATCATTTCTTTAAGGTTATTTAATAACCTTTTCTTTTCAATTTCAACTTTCCAGATTTCATTCTTCTGTGTCGTTCTTATCACTGTGAATATTTTCATTCCCTTCAGACCATAACCTCTTCAACACGCTCATCCTCTTAGCGCAAACATTTTCCCTGTACTTCCATCTAGCTCCTTCTTTGCAGTGACAGTTCTCATGCAACACCATCTCTCTTCAATGCACAAAACAATTCATTCATAGGAATTTTCCAAAAATTTCTTTTAACATGGTGGCATCAACATATTTCTCCAGCAGAAACAAACACAAACCACACTTGAACCATATTTTCACATCAATTTCTAAGATGGATTCCAATTCCATTCCTTAACCTTTGGACTAATTTCACTCTTTCATAAATTTTACAAAAAGATTAACTTCTCGAGTATGACAAGGGAAATTAAATCATCCAATTTTTAAGAACACCTTTAATCAAATGAATATTGATTCATTCAATAAGCACTTACCTTAGAGTCTCCTTGCGTTCTCCACACGACCAACATAACCCTCAGCACTCACCACCAATCTTTACGTATTTCCAATACGATTTCTCATAAACTCAACAGCTCGACCAAACTGGTTATATAAATTCAATTATGTATCAGCTGCACTTGAACGTTCCATATTTAAGAAGATCACAACGAGCTTGGCTTGGTTATTAGATAACATAAATGTGGTGAGTTATCTCTTTTTTTTTTATTGAGACAAAACTTCACACGCACGATCAATCCCAATGTCACCTCCACGGGATCTTCTCCATCAAGAAATTATATTATACATAAACCCAAATTTTGAACTCTCCATATGTGATGGAATTCATACCTTCCTTTGTTTTAGTGTGTAACTTTGATTGTCGAAAAATCATAAAACATAGAGGCCGTGATCTCTCTTGTCCAAGATCTATGAGTCACAATTGCATTTGTAACTTCACTCTTCATCAACGTAAATTCCATTCAGATACAAATGTTGATACAATAAATAATGAAATTATTACCATAGATGGGGCGTCGACACAAGAGATCAAATGTTGTATGGCATTTCTCTGCGTTACAGCTAACGCAATCGGACATTTTTAGCCACTGTTATAAATTGCATATTGCACAATGTGTCTTCTACAAGAATGTCAATGTTGCTTTTCATTCATCGATTTCCAATTTTACTTTACGGTATGGTCCCCAGTGTTCTCCAACGTCTGTGTCCAACCATCTTCTGCCTTTTCATTCTGACTGACACTCCAGTCTACAGTGATCGAATTCCACTCTATGTTGTCTCCAATCCCATAATCCGGCCTTTACTACATTCCTCAGAGAAGGAAATGTACGTCCTGTGGTAACTCCAAATGATACCATGCCCTTTTCACTGCATACATTGTTAATAGGGGTTTTCGCCTCCTCCACACAGGAGCATTATCCAAATTAAAAGGAGTCTCCAAAGTATGGATTCTAAATGAAGATAATAGAGAAGAGAAATTTTCATGAGCTCGACGCAGAGTAGATGAACTCCATCTCCAAATGTAGTCCACACTCACTATCCATGGATGCATTATCCATAGGCGCACTCCACTGCTATTGTAATCGACTCACACATGCATGGATATGGATACTGCCTCACCGAGTCAGCCCCGTGCTTGACTCGGGCTATTTTACCACGCAGTCAGCAAATCACAATGAATCCACCATGATCCACGCAGCTCCAAAACACACAACACGCAGCACGATCGCATCTCCTCACTCTGCACGGAGAAACATAGCACATCTGTCGAGGAAACGCATCATAACTCGAATGTCATCAAACAAATCACGTTTGCAAATTCAACAAACAAATCACTGGAGGCTCGATCATTTTATAGAGCTGGAGAGAGTGGCACAACTACAAAACATTCAAAACATTATACAGAGTTTCAATATGATCAACTGATGTCATCACTCTAGTCACCGTTTCCCTCTCTCTATGTATTATAAATCCCTGTCGTCAGATTACTTGCTCATGTAATGTGCCATTCAATGCAATTCCTCCATGAAGAATCAACAATGGTTTCAATAAAACAATGACAATCTAGCGATCTATTCAGTGCCGATGAATTTACATTGTAGGCAGGAGATATCTAGAGCAATAATTTTGAAACACAAATCTCACACAGAGGTTTCACACTAATCTCTACAATTCATCTCCATGACAGTGACTTCAATTCTTAGCGATGGTGATCACGACTTTTTTGTGAAGGCGTATAATTTCTTGCAATTTTACAATCTCCACACGCAATAACTTATTTCAAATTACAATGGTTGTATAAATTACGCACTAAAAATCTCAATTATTTGCAGAGAAATTACACCGGCTTTGATACCAAATGATGCAGGGATGCTGCACAAAACAGATCCTTGCGCACAATAATAGAGTGTGTGTTTCCTTTATATAGAATCCTCAATCACAAAATTAGACTTGATTCAAAATACATATGAAGAGAGAGCCAAATAATAACTAAATAATTGCATAAAATACAACGAAAATTACAAATGCAAACCCTTCCTTGGCCGAATACTACAATTGTTGGCCTCTTGGCTCTCATCCTTTACATAAATTCTCACACCATTTCTCTCTATCTCTCTGTGTCTCTCTCCTTCCTCCATCCTCACACAATCTTCATATTTATACATAATTATGGATTAATTTGAATCCATGATTTCCTCCACACAAATCTTAACCAAATCCTAAAATATCTTTATTCCTTCTTTGAATCAACTAAGTTCCATTTAAGGAATTTCTAATCCCTAAAATATCTACCCAAACAAATTCCACTCATATCCTCAATTTATTAAGAGAATATTTAAAATAAACCTCACACTCAGATATTTCACTCAATTTATTAAAAATGAGCATAATAAGTTATAAAATAATTAAAAAACATCACCCCCTAATTACACAATATTTTAATGAAAATCAAGCATGATGCTCCTGCATCAGGATCTTATCGATTTATTTTTATATGGATTCCACTTTGGAAGGGCGAAGAGAATGCTACTTTTGTTGAAATTGGCAGGCATCCATCTAGGTGTTGATGTGGTGTTCCAGGATTGACGAGTTAATACCAATCATCTCAAAATATGACCATGCAAAAATGTCCATATATTCTTGGAAAAAATCTTTATAGGAGGTAATTTATTTGGGATAACATGTTTCCCCCAACAATATTTCTTCAACTATGCCTGGTTTGGTGGAGATTTAAACCTTAACGATGGGTGAGATATTGGCCATGTTTCCCTCATCAAATGCATCAGGTACATGGATGGGATTATTGAACCAATAAACTTGTCTTGGTGGTGGAAAATTATTTGTCTCTACTGTTCGCATATTATGATTTGATGATTTTGTAGGTGAAAATAAATTTTCTGGTAAAAATAAAGAATTATGGTGCATGGCATCCCAAGGGCACCTAGGCTCCATCATGGCCTCCAAAATATCTACCTCTGAGTTAAATATTTTCTAGTGGTGATAGAGGTTATGAGGGGTCAAGAGGGTGGGATTGGCACCAAGTGGTGTTGGTTAACAAGCAAGACAATGATTCAATGGTTGTTGTCGTAGAACCCAATGATGTTGACAATGTACATATTACATGGGTTTATACAGTCAGAGATGGTGCAATCGTCATAATGGGCGAAGCAGTCTCGACACTGAAAAAATGAAAAAATTACATGAATCAAATTTCCTACAAATGAGGATATGAACCTATTGTAGCCGCTACAACGCCCTCTAAAATTTTTCCCCATTTAAAATTTCCGAGCCCCTAATATTTTGGTAAAGATGGAGTCTGATCCTGATCTAGTTTTTTAACTTCCAATCACAGAGTTGTAATTATCATTAAATCCAAAAGTTGCGACCGTGCGACCTTGCAAGCCCCAGGTCGCGAGGTCGCAAGGTCGCATATTGATCTAAAACCTAATAATTGCGACTATGTGGCCGCGTTACCTTGCGATCTCCAGGTCGCGAAGTCGCAAGGTCATGAGGTCACACAACCCTTAACCAGCCTTAATTTTTGACCTTGTGACCCTCATTAATTGACCGCACGTGCCACCCCTTTATAAATAAAAGGGTCGCGTAGGTCGCATTCGACCTGCGCGACGGAGTAAGTAACGCCTCTGACAAGCCAGCTGGAGCATGCTTTTCTTGGGTAAGTTGCCTAATCCTCCTGTTGTTTCCTTTCTAGTTTATTTTTGCCTTTCTTACCTTTTCCCATTGTCTACTAGTCCTCATCTTAGCTTCATTTAAACATCTCAAGAGCTCTATGTAAAGCTTGCACCTTCCCTAGGTTTTATTTCTCTGTATCATCCTCTAAAAATCTCTCCTACCCCAGTCTACTTCAATCTCCCTTCCTAGCCCACCTGGAGGAAAATCCTCAAAGCCCAAATGCACTCTTTCCCTTGATGCATTGCATGATTTCACCATTCATATCCCCATGGGCCTTAATTGTTGTGAAACCCATCGATAGAGCCCTAGCGTGACCCCGCGACCGCGCGACCTAGCGACCTTGCGACCCAGCGACTCGGTCGCTAAGTCACAAGATTTCCTAATGGCTCATTACCAACCATTGGCCACCCGCATGACCTAGCGACCCAGCGACCTCGTGACCTAGTCGCAAGTCGCCAAGTCACCAGGTCGTGTTTCCCATAATTTCGACCCAAGCGTGATCTTACGACCTTGCAACCTAGTCACCAAGTCGCAAAGTTGCCTTTCCTTGAAAGTGTGAACCGACGTGACCTAGCAACCTAGTGACCTGGTCGCAAGGTCACCAAGTTGCAGGTCTATCCATTTCCTTGGATAATAGTTAGCAAAGGTAGTAGCAACTTAAATATTTATAATTATGGCATCCTTCTTATCATGGGACTGTTACATGAATATGCCAGGGAACATCAAAGCCGAGCTCGAGTGTGTGTTCATCTCTTGGGCCTCAAGCGATATGGGGCCCCCGGTAGTTTGAAAGAGAAACAAGAGTCCTGAAATAGAAATATCAGAAGAACAAATTCCTCCTTCCCCTCCCCCTCTCTATGGAGACACCGCTTGTGTGTTCAGGAAAGGGGATAGAATGAGCTGGTATCAGGTATACCAGGAGTTCACGAAGCCAAAATATCCAGAAGACCTCCCAAATTGGCAGGTGTATATTCAGGTCAAGAGGTCCAAGCTCCACTATGCCAGTGCCCATCTGTTCGGTAATGAAAAAGGTATGAAATTACTGTATATTTTCTCATCCTTTTACTATGGACATACTAATTTTTTCCTTGAGAAGGTAATTTATTATAAGAATTATGATGGGATTGGAAAGATTTACGTTCATTGTAAAAAGATGACTAAAGGAAACTTTTTGTTGATAAAAAATGGATTAGATGAAGCGAACAACTGTACCAAAGGCGAGGCTGAGATCAATGTAATTGCTGCTCCATCAGCGTTGAACCACATTCAACCAAAGTAAAGGAGATCCGAACAAATTTCCAAGAAAAGGCAGGGGAAAGCTCGGCCTCGGTCAAAGCAGACAAGTTGATAACTAAACGAAGGGGAGCGAATCCCTCAGGATCCTTTGATCCTGAGGGATCGCTATTCAAACTCATCTTATTCCTCGTCTTGTCTATTAGGATTTGATATATAAAGTAATTTCCTTTAGTGATGAAGAGGAGTCAGTCAGTCAGTCAGTTGGTCGGAAAAAGTTCTTATATTCAGACATTTTCTTCTGCAATACTATGTTTATTGACTCTCGGCTTTGAGAGAACAACCTCTGCAATAATTTATGTTTAATTAATATCAAGCACAAGTTTCGTTTCATTTCTTAAGATCTGAAGTAGCCCAGCAGTATTTCACTAGCGCTAAGGGCCCGGCTCTGGTGGAATTACCTTGTTGTTTGTATTCTCAATCTTTGTTTACTGTTGTGTGAAGTTGTGTTTATTGTTTATTTTGACTGCAGAGTTGATTGACTATTGTTAGATTGAATACAGATTCATTAACGAATTGCATTTCTATTTTACTCTTTGTAAGAAAGACATCTGCTATTCATTTATTCTGCTATCATTGTGAAGCTTTACTGTTCTGTATTCGACTCTAAGTTATTATTCTCTTAGTTTACGATTATTTGTGATCGATTGATCTGTAGTATTGGCCAGTGATAGATTGAAGTTAGTTAAGTTTGTAATTGCTGTTCAAATTATATTGATGTTACATTTCTAGTTATTGCTTATTTATGATTCATAGCTTTACTTTAGTAGATAATTTGGTTACAGTTGCTGTGTGTGCGTAGGAGTTACAAGATTGTTGTTCCTTTTTAGCCTTTGCAGTTCATTTCAGTTATCTTTATCAACAAGTAGTTCGAGTTTTATTTCATTCCGATTTCTTTAAGATCACCAACTGTAGAGGACACTGGTTATTGCTTCCAAGTTCCCAGATTGGTTATCTTGCATCGATTTCTAAGGGAAAGAGTTATTGCTACTGTTTCCCTGATCGATGTTTTGCAGTTTGATTTAATTAAAGTTTCAGAGCATTTCCATTTGTAATTAGATTCCTTTACAAGCATTTGTTTATTCTTGTATTCAGAATTATGTACTACATCTTCGCAGCATTACTCTTAGATAATTTCAGCCTCAGACAGAGTACACTCTTGAAATAAAAATTTGTTCTCAGATTGATGATTAATGTAAGCTAATTAGGTGTTTGAAAGATACTTTTTTTATGGCTCGACATTTTGGCGCCCTTGCCGGGGAGAGTGTATGCCATTTTAAAGGAGTGATGCACAATTGATTTTCTTCTGCTTGCAAAGAATTTGGTATTAAAGATGGAAGGTAAGAACCTCCGCACTAGGCAAGAAACACACTTGCTCACAACCCACTTCACAGCAGAAGTAGGTAAGCTTCTTTCTTTGGGTAGGAATGAAGGTTTGTTTTCTTGAATGAATAGACCAACTAAGCAAAACAAAATTCCTCCTAAAATTGAAAAACCTAAGGGATCGGTGACCCTTGGGCGGACAACCTTTATTGACGAAATCCTTAAGAGAACTGAATCTCAACCATTAGTAGGATTTAGAAAACCCATTTCTAGACAGCCTACTAGTTCCCTTCAGGCTACAGAGTCACCATCTGAAGCCTTTACTGAGATACACAGTCAGACAAAGGGAATTGAGAAAGATTCCCAAGAAATTGAGAATCCTTGCATAATTTCCCCTCAAGAAGGGAACTCTAGTAATATCCGTGAAGGAGAAGGGGAAACAGGAGAAATAGGAGACCCAATATCTCCTATTAAAATAGTCCAAACAGTAAACAATATGGATAAAGGAAGTGTTGTTAAACTCAGTCAAAATAAAGGTCCTGAATCACCTCAAATAGTAGGACAACAAGGAATACTCATTATTCCAGACAAGGGGAGTGTTGTCAAAGCCATTCCTATCCCTGCTCGTCAGCCTAGGAATTCCTTGGAGATCCCGGAAGGATATTGGCACATTTTTGACCAAATGGCCTAGAACCAAAATCAGAATCAGTAGACACCCCAGCAAACCTCTACGCTGCAATATCGTATAGTAGATACTGCAACCAATGCGCCTATGAAGGCCATTCCCCTTCAACATATTTCCACATTCCATGGCTTAACATCAGAAGATCCAAATGCGTTTTTTTTTTTAATTTGATGTGTTATGTAGGGGATATGATTATACCACCGATCCCCAAAAACTAAAACTATTCCCTTCTACATTAAAAGGAGCAGCCTTACGATGGTTTATGGGATTAGGTGGGGGTGTCATAACTGATTGGGATCATATGAAGGTTGCGTTCTTAAAGAAATATCAAGATTATTGTAGGTCTCGGGAAATAAAGGATGAAATATTCCAAATGACAGCAAAACGAAATGAAACCTTGGAAGAATATGTGGAATGGTTTCAATACAATCTTCAAAGATCTCCCTATGCATCCTTACCCTTACATGATAATGTGTTGAAAACTATATTAATTATGGGAATGAAAGATCAATGGGTTGAAAAATTGAATGTTATGGGAAAAGGTGATATATATAAGGAAAGTTATGCTGACATCATTGACTTAGGTATCAGGAGTTCAAGGGGCAATACAAGGCTAAAATCAGCAGAACTTGATATGATTACAAGAGACAACAAGACCTCCAATGAAGGTGTGACTTGTGCAGAGATTGGAAACCTGCTGGAAGATTTTAAGATAGACATACTTGGGACTCTAACAATGCAATTCGACATTATGCAAGCCAAGCAATGAGTGCAATGATCTTCAATTAAGGTCTGGACGCATAGTAGAAACAGAGGGAAACAACGATGTTCATGTTGACGATCCGTTACCTGTAGAACAAACATTACAGAAAGAAAAGGAAGTTCAACAACAAGTAACAACTTCCTCTCCACCATTCCCAGAATGATTAATCATACCACGCCCATTAGAACAGCCCAATTTTGATCTTTTGGGAGAATTAAAAAATTTATGTATAAAAATCCCTCTCCTCCAAGGTATTCAAGATATTCCTATATATGAAAAAACCATTAAGGAATTATGTATAAAGAAGAAAAAGAGGAGACCAACCACCAATCCAACTGTCCAAATAGTCGGTACTTTATCTGACTTATTATCAGGGATGGAAACTCCTATAAAATATGAAGACCCAGGAAATCCTATAGTGACAGTGCAAATCAATGGACAATCATTTCCAAATGCCTTAGTTGATTTGGGAGCAGCAATCAATATCCTAACAACTACTACCTGTCAAAAACTTGGCATTACATCACTAGAACCAACAACAACCTTATTGGAATTGGCTGACCGATCAGTAGTCAAACCAGAGGGTACACTACAAGATGTAATGGTATCTGTAGATTCCTGGGAATACCCTGCTGACTTCTTGGTTATCAATCCAAAGAACCAGCTAGATGGACACCCGTTAATATTAGGTAGACCTTGGTTGGTAACTGTCGACGCTTATATTGGATTCCGACAAGGCAACATGACAATAACAAGGGGAAACTGTGTCAAGAATTTAGCTTTATACCCCCCAGCCCAGCCAAGTCTATCAATAATCAAAACAAGAAAACCACCCGTATCATATCTTATGGAAAATATGAGATCACCTCTAACTATAGAAAATGCTCTTGATTTTAAAGATCAAACAGAGGATGATATCATTAATGGTTTTGTTAATAAACCACAAATCAGATCTCATTTGCAATGTCACATGATCAAGGAAACATTTGATAATAAAGAAGAAGAAGATCCTTTGAAATACATTCATGATCAGGTAATACCCACTACTTCTGTGTATAATAGCAAGATTGTAGAAATTGAGCTGGGAAAAACTCTAAACATTAACAAAAATCTGACTGTTGAACAAGAAGAGAACTTGGTCCAACTATTGTGGAAATACAAAGCAGCCTTTGCATGGGATTACCCCGATATGAAAGGAATTGATCCTCAATTGTGACACACCACATCTATATTGAAAAAGATGCGAGATCCATTCGCCAACCCCAAAGAAGACTAAACCCTCACCTTAAAGATATTGTGAAAGCTAAACTACAAAAACTATTGGATGTTAATTTCATCTACCCAATATCTGATAGTAAGTGGGTCTCTCCATTAGTAGTGGTACCAAAAAAGAATGGAAAGTGGAGAATATGTGTAGATTACCGTGAACTTAACAAGGCAACATAGAAGGACCACTTTCCCCTTCCTTTCATTGACCAGGTATTAGACACATTGGCAGGAAAGAAATTTTTTTCTTTCCTAGATGGCTTCAGTGGGTACAATCAAATTCAGATTGCCCCTGAAGACCAAGACAAAACTACTTTTACCTGTCCTTGGGGGACATTTGCCTACTGAGTCTTACCTTTTGGCCTATGCAATGCCCCTGCTACATTCCAAAGGGCCATTCTTAGCATCTTTGCAGACTTAATAAACGAAGTTCTCGAAGTATATATGGATGACTTCACACCTTATGGGGATGAATTTGAGCCAGCATTGAAAAACTTAGAAAAAGTGTTGCGAAGATGTATTGACACTAGGCTTTGTTTAAGAAATTAAAAGTGTCATATGATGATGACTAAAGGATTTATCTTAGGCCACTATATTTCAGCAGCTGGAATTCAGGTGGACCCAGCTAAAATTCAAATAATCTTGTTAATACCTACACCTACCACACAGACAGAGGTACGTAGCTTTCTTGGATTTTCTGGTTACTATAGAAGATTTATAGAACATTATTCTCGAATAGCTGCACCTTTATATGCACTAACTGGAAATGTTGATTTCATCTGGACAGATAAATGTGACAATGCCTTTAATGATCTGAAGAAGCTTGTTTCAACGGCCCCAGTGCTGAGGGGCCCAAATTGGAATTTTCCATTTCAAATTTCATCTGATGCCTCAGACACAAAAATTGGAGCAGTACTTGGGCAGGAGGAAGACAAGAAGTCATATGCAATCTATTATATCAGCAAAAATCTGTCTCCTGCTGAATTAAATTATAATGTGACTGAGAAGGAATTTTTAGTTGTAGTACATGCTATAAATAAGTTTAGACATTATATAACTGGGTATCCTGTAGTATTATATACTGATCACTCTGCCATTAAGTTTTTAGAAAATAAACCTGTTACAAATGGAAGAGTGACAAGATGGTTGATTTTATTGCAGGAATTCGGCATTACAATCAAAGATCGACCTGGAAAGGGGAACCCTGTAGCTGATTTTTTTTCAAGAATGCCAAAGCCAACAGATGCAAAAGCATTTGAAGACCACTTCCCAGATGAACATATGTTCTTTGTTACTGTTATAACCCCATGGTATGCTGATATAGAAAATTATTTGGCAATAGGTAAATTACCTAAACATCTATCCCTTAATGAACGAAAGAAGATAATACGCCGTAGTACCCGATACTCTTGGATTGGGGGCTACCTATTTCATACAGGTGCAGATATGAAAATAAGAAGATGCATTCGGGAGGATGAGGTATTTGAAATTTTGAAAGCATGCCATGATGGACAGTGTGGTGGGCATTTTTCAAATCGTAGAACTTCTTATAAAGTTTTACGAACAGCCTATTATTGGCCCACTATCTTTAAAGATGCCAAGAAAATTGTGCAGGCTTGTGACAGCTGCCAAAGGGCAGGTTGCCCTAGGCAGTCTGATGAAATGCCTTTGAACCCTCAACTAGTGATTGAACCATTTGAACATTGGGCCCTTGACTTTGTTGGTCCCATTAGCCCCCCATCAAACCAGAAAACATACATCCTAGTTTCAACTGAGTATGTCACCAAATGGGTTGAAGCAGAGGCTCTTTCAAAAGCTACAGAGGACTCTGTAATACAGTTTCTTTTCCAAATCTTTTTTCGGTATGGCCTCCCAAGGGACACAATCACAGATGGAGGACCACATTTTGTAGGTAATAAATTAGCTGAAACACTACAAAACTATCACATTCAGCATAATATTACAACCCCATACCATCCACAGGCCAATGGCCAAGTTGAGAGCACGAACAAAGTCATTGAATCTATATTAACAAAAACCATTGCCTCACATAGACGTGATTGGGCCTACAGATTGCCAGAAGCATTTTGGGCATATCGAACAATGTGGAGACCCACTATGGGATATTCACCATATCAATTGGTATTTGGAAAAGAACCCATCTTTCCAATAGAATTTGAAATTCAGACATTGAGAACAGCTCAGAAGGTGGGTCTAGATCTAAATGAAGCCTAGACCAAAAGACTACAGCAAATTAATGAGTTAGATTAAATTAGGCTCTTTGCTCTTCAGCACACAGCGTTAATTCAACAACAGAGAGCAAAGTGGCATGATACCCTGATTAAAAAAAATATCTTCCACGAAGGAGACTAGGCACTCCTATATGATTCTAGGTTTCAGGATTTTCCAGGGAAACTCCGGACACGATGGCTCAGACCCTATGAAATACAAAAAGTGCATAATAATGGCACTATTACATTAGCTACCATTGATAGATCTGGGCATTCATTTAAGGTAAACGGTCATCGAGTACGATTGTATCATAAACCGCTTACCCGGGAATCCTTTTACCACCAGTTACGGGAATATTCTACCATGGAAATTCTTGCTGAAGGGGATAACTCCTCCTCGGCACCAGTTCATTAAATCAGTTCTTTTTTTAAATTTTTGTACATAAATATTGTTTATTCATTTGGATTATTTGTTTTAGAAAGTTCACTTTTTTTCAAATTTCTGGTTATTTCAGTTTTCACTGTCTGTTTTATACAATTCGTTTTCTTTCAAAAGTTCTGTTCATTTTGTTTGTTTTGAGTTTTATCGTTCCTTTCCAAAGGAACATCACTTCTGTTGTTCCTTTCGAAAGGAACAGTAGTTCCGCAGATTTTTGTTGTTCCTTTTAAAAGGAACAGTAGTTTCGCACTTTTTTTTGTTCCTTTTAAAAGGAACAACAGTTTCGCACTTTTTGCTATTCCTTTTAAAAGAAACAGCAGTTTTGCACTTTTTCAGTTTCGCAGATTGTTTCTGTTGTTCTTTTTAAAGGAACAACGCCTTTTGAGAGAGTTTTTTTTTTTGTTTTAGATTAACATTTTGAGAATTTCCGATGACTCTTCTAAAGGCAAACATATTATTCATATACAATCATACAAATTAAAGCTTACTGTAATCAGCAAATCAAAATAAATCATCATTTTTAAGAAAATTGTTTAGTAATGATAAGAAAACAGGAAAAAGGGACTTAACTAATAACATAATCTTGTTGTTTTATTACCATTGAATTAATCTGATTGGTTATCCTTATCATGATTGGTTCTTTCCCATATGATATAACTTTCTTTGATTTTTATTTATGGAGTAGGAATAAGGGCATATTATTTTCTATTGAGATGTTCAGACTTCTTCCACCATCCCTACTCTTAAGGAGTGTTAAGCCATCCTTTATGAATAACTAGGAAAGTGCTATATGAAAAAGAAAATTATTTATATTTTCTACTAATAATTTTATGATTTGGCAGATGGAGGATAGGGGGTCTCATTAAGAGCCAGCCTACCATGATCATAAGGAAGTCAGTGAAGTGGCATTCCCATCATGGCCACCAAACTAGGGATATGGTCCAATGGACAATTGAAAAAATTAAGGAAGTCCTTGGAACAGGAGGTCTCATCACGAGCCGGCCTGCCCACTTTTCACTTCTTCCTGGTGAATGGCATTGTGATTTATCTGGTCACCAAGCCAGCACAATGGCCTCCATTATGACATTTAACAAGCACTTCCTCAGTATAAATAAAGGACAATGGTTCCAAGGGTGAGAAAGAAACTTTGTCAAGGTTATGGAGACCTTTGGGCAACAGAGCTCTACTAATGGTATTGGAGTCACATTTATACACATCAATATTCATATTTAACCCTTTTTCCTATATCTCTATTTAGGATCAAATGAAAGTATGAATCTTTAACCTTCCATTTCGAACCTATTATACATGAATATCATTACAAATCGATCATATTAGTTTGAAGTGGTAATAAACACATATGTACGTATGTTTATCCTAAGTTGTCCCTTCTCCTCATATTTGAATCATTACAAAACGATTTTATTTCTATTATCGATTTATCACACGCATTGATTTCAGTAATTGCTATAATTTGATTGAATGTATAATAATTATGCCTAATTTTTTCCTGTTGTACTACTGTTGTGCCATGCTGCCTCTCTCAATTGACGGTCGAGGGTGACCTATCAACAAGCAGGGGGGGCGCGGATGTTTGCATGCAGAGAAAATCCCGATATTTCTTTACTTGTATGTGAATTAAATCCCTGCATTTTAGGAAATAACGACATTGTTCCAATTTAACGTGTTGTGCTGTTCCATTGCGATCACTGTGTGTTTGAAAAAAAAAACTAACAGGGTGTAGAGACAATGGGAGGGCGACCAATTCGTAGTGAACCACAGGTGCTGGTCATTTCTGATGCTGCACGAGAGATTTTTGAAAGAATAGGATGGATTACATATTTCATGAGGATGCAAAAACCTCACAAAGCAGTGGCCATAGAATTTTTACAGAACTTGCAAGAAGGATTCTCCATGGTTAGAGGACGACAGATACCTGTATCTGATAAAATAATTGCAGAAGTATCGGGCATACCAGTGCAAGGAACTATATGGACACAGAAGAAGCTTAGGCTTCGAGAAGCCATGAAGATCTTTTAGGATAACAGACAGACATTTATTATCAAAGGAAAAGGAGTTCAGCCAGCATCATTGGGAGAATCATGGATGGAATTGACCAAGATTGTGCAGGCCTACATAACGTGTGATGGATGAAAAGATGTGGTAAGACTTCGCCACCTTAAGCTACTGGCTGTATTAAAACAGAAATGCACTATCAATTTGCCTGCATTTTTAAATTCCATGTTGTATGATATTTCCCGTAACATAAGAAAATCCCAGCACGCAGATATGGTGGTCAGCGACCATTGCTTAATTCGATTAATAGTAAGTCATAGCCTCTCCCAACAACAAACCAGCTGGGAAGAGTTGATATTATTCATTGATGGAGGGTTGGCCCTACCTGCCCCAAAACGGAAGAGAATGGATGGCTCAATAGCCGAGCCATCAACTCACAAACAGTCCCTCCGTTCAAAAAGAAGTATGGGAATTATGGAAGGACTTCCAGGAAGTAGTAGCCAGCCTTGGAATTGCACAGCTGAGAGGATGAACAACCTCCACAATTGGAGGGAGCAAGACCTCGCACTGATGAAGAAGAGGAAATGGAAGGATGAATTCACTACTCGAACGAAGAATAAATAAGCCACCACAGCAGTGGTGAAAAACAATCCAGTGCAGAGGAAGGAAATACTGAGGAAGAAGAAATTGAAGGAGAAATTCGATATTCGGATGAGGAAGAAGGAAGCTATCATACCTGCGAGGAGAACGAAGACAATCATAACAGTGACAAAGAAGGAATAGAGCCTCCCGAGAATGCTACCGTAAGCCCTTTACAGAAAGACCAATTGGCCCAAATTTTGGCCAATATGAGTAACTATGTGCAGCCTCATAGCCCTTTGGATCTTAATATTGAGTTACAGGAGCACTTTGCAGTCAACAAAAATGCAACTGAAGAAATGTTGGATGAAACAGAAAACCCTAGCGAAGCTAGAGTTGCTTCCCCTGAAAGGCATGAACAAGAAAATGAAAACACTGAAGTAATATCCCAACTTGGAAGCCTTTAGGAGATTGCAGAGTTAATCGAGGATATGATTCCTGAAGAATTTAGCCAAGGGCATATGAATGTGGAAGAGGAACCCCAAGCAGAATACCAGGAAGAGAACTTAACTGAAGGCACTGCTGATATGGACCAACACCCTGTCGAGCAAACGGGTTCAGATAAAGGAACATTTGTCCCATTAAAAAAGAGGAGGAAAGTAAATGAGATTAAAAAGCTTCGCAGGGAGCGAATGAAGCTTCATAAACTCATAGAACAGCTTAGGCAAACCATTAGGGTTCTGAGAATGAAACAAATGCCTAAGCGAGCCCCTAAGAGAAGAAGCATAGCTACTAAGCGAGCTTCGAAAAAGAGAAAAGTGGTCGCTAAGAGGAACCCCCAAGTTGAAGAAGCTATGCTTGAACCCAATTATGGAGATACGGAACAGCAAATAGTTGTTCCAACATAAGTTGTTCTAGAGGGACCTGTTTCAAGTGAAAACATGCAATCTAGTAGTCAGCATACTTATAGTGACTCGACACTAGCCAAACTCCAAGAGGAGTTGGCACGGGCCCGAATAGAAAGACAAAGGTTGGAAGAAGACATTGTCCCAAGGAAGAGATATTAGGAACTGCAGCAACAGATGAAGAGTATTCATGAAGCAGAAGCAGAAGCTCACGAAAAGTGTCGAAGAGTAGAGAAAAAGACTGACAAGGTAATGAACCAATTAAAACTTGCCTACAATCGAATGAACACTCTCTGCTCCCTATACACTGATGTCTTAGCCTGTATATGCCCCGCCCAAAACTATGCTTTATTTTTACTAGAAAGATATTTACAACTAAAGATCAAGGCAATTAAAGCAGGGAAATCCATAGAGCTAAAAACTATAGATGACTTTGTATCATGCTGCAAACTTTATGGGATCAAAGTACAGCGCCTTTTGTGTGAATTTTATTTACATAATCTAATACTTGAAAATGATTTTGAATCAAACCCTAGCCCTTTTGTGGGAGATGTTCAATTTCAGGAATTCATTTCCTTTGCTGTAAATCAATTAAAATGGCTTAAAGCCTATAATTATTTCCAAAGGCAAGAGAATGAATTAGATTTGTGGGTTAGGAGTGAACCTCAGAACCCATCCCACTTTTGGGCTAGGCACAGAAGTTTGATGACAAAGGAAGGCATTATCCAAGTATTGGGGCCTGTCCACAAATCGATTATCTTGAATGGAACAGATTATTTCTCATCCATTAGAAACCAAGCTTATATAGCAGCTAAGGTCCAGTGGAGAATTTCCAATCAGAACGTGCAAAACAGAGAACCACTTAATTATAGAAACTTTGGGCTAGCTGCAGACCGCTTGATTTCCTATAGTCATCTCGTTTTAAAAGAACGACCATTTTGGTTAGGATGTAGGTTCCGCAGCCCTATTGCATGGTTTCCTACTTCATACTACAAAGCTGTTTACGAAATCCCTGAAGGACAGACAGAACATGTTTTTGAGGAATTAGTTGCACTACATGGTTTTAGATATGTCGATGACAAACCTTATATGGCTTATTCTTTGATGGATCTCCATGTGAACTATAGTTTTCATGAGGACATGAAAAATATTAAGCAGGTGGGTATGTTGGGCAATGAAAAAGGTATGAAATTACTGTATATTTTCTCATTCTTTTACTATGGACATACTCCTTTTTGCCTTGAGAAGGTAATTTATTATAAGAATTATGATGGGATTGGAAAGATTTACGTTCATTGTAAAAAGATGACTAAAGGATGCTTTTTGTTGATAAAACAGGGATTAGACAAAGTGAACAGTTGTACGAAAGGCAAGGCTGAGATCAATGTAACTGTTGCTCCATCAGCGTTAAACCATATCCAGCCAAAGGCAAGGAGATCCGAACGAATTTCCAAGAAAATGCAGGAGACAGATCAGCCTCATTCAAAGCAGACAAGTTGATAACTAAACAAAGGGGAGCGAATCCCTCAGGATCCTTCAATCCTGAGGGATCGATGTTCAAACTCATCTTATTCCTCATCTTGTCTGTCAGGGTTTGATATATAAAGCAGTGTCCTTTAGTGATCAGAGAGTCAGTTGGTCAGAAAAAGTTCTTATATTCAGACATTTCCTTTGCAATACTATGTTTATTGACTCTCGGCTTTGAGAGAACAACCTCTGTAATACTTTATGTTTACTTAATATCAAGCACACGTTTCATTTCATTTCTTAAGATCTGAAGTAGCCTAGAAGTATTTCACTGGCGCTAAGGGCCCGGCTCTGGTGGAATTACTTTGCTGTTTGTATTCTTAACCTTTGCTTATTGTTGTGTGAAGTTGTGTTTACAGTTTATTTCGATTACAAAGTTGAATGACTATTGATTCATTAACGAATTGCATTGCTATTTTACTCTTTGCGAGAAAGACATCTGTTGTTCATTTATTCTACTATCATTGTGAAGCTTTACTGTTCTGTATTTGACTCTAAGTTATTATTCTCTTAGTTTATGATTCTTTGTGATCGATTGATCTGTAGTATTGGTCGGCGATAGATTGAAGTTAGTTAAGTTTGTAATTGATGTTCAAATTATATTTCTGTTCCATTTCTAGTCATTGCTTATTTCTGATTCATAGCTTTACTTTAACAGATAATTTGGTTACAGTTGTTTTGTATGCGTAGGAGTTACAATATTGTTGTTCCTTTTTAGCCTTTGCAATTCCTTTTAGTTATCCTTATCAGCAAGTAGTTCGAGTTTGATTTCATTTCGATTGTTTTAAGATCACCAACTGTAGAGGACAGAGGTTATTGCTTCCAAGTCCCCAGATTGGTAATCTTGCATCAATTTCTAAGGGAAAGAGTTATTGCTACCACATCCTTAATCGATGTTTTGCAGTTTGATTTAATTAAAGTTTCATAGCATTTCCATTTGTAATTAGGTTCCTTTACAAGCATTTTTTTATTCTTGTATTAAGAATTCTGTACTACATCTTCACATCATTACTCTTAGATAATTGCAGCCTCAGACAGAGTACACTCTTGAAATAAAAAGTCACTCCCGGATTGATGATTAATGTAAGCTAATTAGGTGTTTGAAAGATACCTTTTTATGGCTTGACACCATCCACCCATATTTCCATGTGTAGAGATTGTTAGGGTTCTATAAATATAGGATTCATAATTTTGAATTGACTTCTGATAGTCTTGTAAAATATGTACATACCTTGCTTTCTGCAATTTTTTTTCCCATATTTTGAAAAAATAAAAAAATAAAAGAAAAATAAAAATAAAAAAGAGGGTAAAAATTCATAAAAGAAAGATCAAAAGACTTGAAAAATATACACCCCCAAAAGAAAAAGATGAGAATAAGACCTGAAAGTGAGCAAGTCCAAATGCCACTACTTTTTACTTTTCTACATAATAAATAATTATGGCAGAGTGTCAATAAATGCCATAATCCATGATGAGTTAAATTGTTTAATCTTAACTTGTCATGTTTTCAATTTCTAATTTTAGAGAGAGAATAAAGATTTGTCAGGCAGTTTAATCCTGACAAATCAGTAGATAAGTAGAGAATAATGAGGAGCTCAACAGTTTAATCTGAGCCTTCGGATGAAATAAGGTAGATTTAGATAGTTTATGCTTTAAAAGAATAAATTTTTTAAGGTTACAAGCCTAAATGCACCTGCAAAATGAAGAAAAAATGTTAGAATAAGGCTGGGTAGGTAGAAAGCAATGGAGAAAGCATGTAATAAATGATTGTCGAGAAAATCACTAATTTCCCATCCCCCATAAGTATTCATTATTCTAAGATATCAGTCAAACAGGCTCAGAGAATTTCTCTGAATTTTGTTGGGACCGGACCCAAGGCTCGATGACTGGCTAGTCGAAAATATTGAGTTCTTATGTTAAATCCCCATTTATCATCATTCATCCTTCATTCATACATTTTAACCCCTTTTCATAAGTAAAGACTCAGTATTACTTAATGAAGCATATAAACCCATCTAATTAACTTCCTTCATTCAAAAACATACAAAAACCCTAAAAAATATTTTATACTAAGTATTGGTGAAATGATAAAAAGACAAACTTTGCTTTACTTTTACACTTAGTCATTTTATGTATTTTTGTGTGCATTCCATTCCCCTTTTCATATTAACTTTTAACTTAGTTTATTAAATCCCTAAATAATACATTATCCTACTTATTTAATTCCCTATATCTAAATACCCCCAAAGCCCACTATTATAAAGATTCTAGACCAAAGTTATTACCCATGTGTTAAATAAAACCCAAATAAAATCCCCTTTGGTCTAAAACTATCGCTAAACAAATATCCCACCCCCTATGGTTATTAAATCATTCAAAAGGTTTAAAACTATATAATAAATTACAAACTGCACCAAATGTGTTTTATTTGGGCATACGACATATGTTCTAAACAAAACATATCATCTCGCTCATCGACGTATATCCTAAATTTTTGAATTGAATTAAAACTCTTTATAAGGTTCAAAAGACTTAACCCTTTGCGAAGCATATATTAATCCTTCCCCGCATAAACTTCAAACCCAAATTTTTATTGAGATAAACTAAGGTTTATTTTTAATAAAACTTAACCCCACCCCTTATCCATATCCGCCTATCCCCGCTTCTATATATAAACCTTTACCCACAGCTAATCAAAAGGTTTAAAGCCTATTGTAAACCGTCTGCATACATAATTTTCCCGGTCCCACCATTTCCTTTGGCCACACCTTCCAAGCCAATATTGACCCTTCGCACTCGATTTCCAAATCCAATGGCCCAAAAGCAATATTGCGCGCAAAAACTAATCGTCCACCCAAATGAAAAATGCACGCGAAATGGGTTGTATTCACCATTTTTCCCTCTGTGACGTGTCGAGATTATATTGGATCACGTTCATTTGGTTCTAAACCACTTACTACCCAATTTTCATGTGATAACCGCTCTCCAATTTCGTTTCAAATTCTGAAACCGCCTCCCGCCATTGACGAGACCTGCATTTAATGACAATTATGGTGATTGAATCAAAAGGTTAAAACATTTGGTTAAGTTGTTTTTATGTTATTTGCGCATTTGCACTCTGATATAACTCTTCCTGAGCTCTGTTTAAAGCCTTTTAAGCCCTGATTCTCATTTTTTTCACCCAAAACCTTTGCAGTTATTAGAATTAAACCTCTGAAGACTGATTGAGAAGTTGTGCACCACTCTAGACAAACTGTTGAAGCCCGAGTTTCAACTGAAAACCTCAGAAATCCTTTTCAGAGCTGGATACCTACAAAAAGGTATTTTCTCAAAATTGAAACCTATAAATCGAAGTTTAAACCGTCTTTAAGAACCAACCCATTTTTATTGAAGAATTCACTGAAACAAATGTCCTCAAAATACCAAAAAGGAGGCCAAACCCTGGCAAAATTTTCCCAGGAAACCCTGTTTTCTATTGCAAGCCAAACCAATTCAATGGCTCTCCTTCTCTCCTGCAAAGACAAAAATGAGGTGGGAAGAGGGAAAGAAGACCTTTATACTCCTTTTTGAAAAATAATTTTTAGGATCAAACCTACTTTTTAATGTTTGTTGCCCTTCTCACTTTTTCACGGTCTTTTTGTCCTGTAGGTGGAAAAACCCTTAGAAAAAATGGCTTTTTGCTTTGGCTGGAGAATTTTGATGTTTCCCCTCAGATTTACAAACTCTTTAACAAGCCCAATCTGTGCCTCTTGCCCATATTTGGAAACATGAACCAGTTATTTAAAAATAAAAAGGTCTTTTGACAAAGTTTTGAGGAAAAGGACAGACAGTGACATCAGTGCTCTTTGAAGGTCTTCTCCACTTTATCCTTTTCATGAATTTCAAGGCTTGTAAAAAGTAAAAATGTGATCATTTTGGCACTTTCACCTCAGATTCTTCAGTCTTGTATCTTTTATGCCTTTGATTATCTTGGTGGATGAGACTGAAGAGAAGAAATTTTCTCTTTTTTAACTGACATTCTGTCATGTTTTTACTTTGAAACACTGAAAACCTCTTGGTGTGAAAACCCTAGCAGTTGGCATCAATAGTTCTTTTGGTCTTCATATGTGCCACCATTATGATAAACATTAGGTTTTTTTGACCTTATCAATTTTCCTATAGGTAGCCATCTTTGAGAGTCCTACAGAAGTGTCATTCATGGCTAATTATCTTTTGAAGAATATATTTTTGATAAGGAAACCCTTGTTGGAGGCTTCTCTGCTTTGTTTTTAGACTAATTACATGTTTTTTTCTTTGACCATGTTGACAATGATATATCTCTGGTTCCTCCTTAGTATTTTCATCTCATGCTTGCTTCCCTTTTGACCATTTCGAAATCTTCTAACTATATTTGAAAACTCAGGCCCTTGCACTGATACTCTTTCTTATTTTTCCTTTTGGTGAGGTGGAATCAGTGCTTCTTTGTCAAATCCTAGAGGGAAGCTTGAATACCCCCTGAAATTCCATCTGCTATTATGAAGAAGGCCTTATCATCATTTTTTACTTGTTTTTCATTCTTTCCAAACTCCTAGTTTTTAGGGCTGTTAGAAAAAAAAAGTAAATAGTGTTGTCTTCTAAGTTCTCTAAAACCTTTCAAAACTCATTAATTATTTCTAAAAATATTCAATGTGCACTGGTTGGAGTTGAGGTGACCTTTGTACTTGTAGCCCTTGTACTGATTTCCTACTTTGGCGCATTTTTTTGCCAATTAATCACAAAAACCCTGATTCTCTAATACATAAGCTTGTTGCCTTTCTCTTTGTTGTAGATGGTCTTCTTGTTATGTTTTCCCCGATTACCTTACCTCTCTTTAGGTCTGATGGCCATTTGATCCTTTGGTAGAAATGTGAGCAAAGGCAGTTGTCCCTTGCAGAATTTGTGCTCTAGGCCAAGGAGTACTTTCTTGAATGGCCCTTTGATCAGTTTTGGACAAATTCACTTGTCTCTTTTCTTCTTTGAATGTAGTCCCTTTAGATAGGAAAAATAGAGATTTTAGGATACCAAATCCACCCTATGACTTGTGAAACCCTAGGTGACCTAGTGGAAGGTTCCTTGGACTTGGCTTTGGACTAAAAACTTAGATTTTGGGTCATCAAGTGTAAAACAGAGTTTATGATAAACATATTTATTGAAGATCCAAAATCCAATGTACTTGATTTATCTAAAGAGCCTAGAGAGACAGTTTTGAGACCATCAATGCTTGGGGTATTTTTGGGAAACACAATAGAGTTGTTTGATACGTGGCCTTAGGTAGATGTGGGGGGTTTTAGGCAAAACAAAACAGAGGATTTGGGCCAAAGGTGACAACATATAGACAAAATGAGTGACATGGGCCCCTAATGGGTTTTCTGGGACTGGTAAGTAGAGCTTGACATGATGGAGTGATGAAATAGTGAAAAATTATCTTAAGGATGATGAAGGCAGTGAGATTTATAGAACTCACAATGTTCATTAACTTTGTTTCTAGAAATCTAGGGAAATCATTTAGTCATCTATGAAGGAAAAAAATCACTGATGACTAGTAGTGGCTCTACTTGGGGAGGGCAGCTCCTTTTCAGGAGGTGTCGAGAACTTTCAGATCTCTAGCTTAATGGAGACCAGTGCCTCATCCATTAGGCATATTTTTACCTCTTTTCTCTTGTTGATGCTTGCTTGAAGCTATGATCTCAATAATTTGAAAGATATGATTAGCTCAACTTCATCTCTACCTACCCAACCTACTTGCCTAACATTTTTTCTTCTTTGGGTGCATTTGGACTAGCCAACCCTTGACATTTCTTCTTTTGAAAGCAAAAAAAACCATCTACTTCTATCTTATTTCTTCTAGGAGTTCAGATTATGCTAATTAACTCCTTTGATTTTCTACCTAGACTACTCAACTATCAAGGTTAAACTATTTGATAGGACTCATTCACTAAGCTATAAACATGAAATTCAAAACATGGCTTAAATTAGGATTAGACATTCTGACTTACCATGAGTTTGTGGCATAAGAACAAGCTACACACAAATGTTATTTTTATACAAAATAGGACTAGAAAAATCAAGGTTGTGATACATTCTTTGTTATTCATCCCCATTTTTCTCCTTGGTTCTGTTTTAAGCATGTGAAACCAGTATCTTTCTTCCCTAATCTATATTTTGACAAGTCAAACTTGAATAATTTGACCAAATATCTTTCACTAACTTATCAACAATAAATTTAAAACATGTTTCAGGCATGATAAGGGTGGATGACTGAAACAAGACTTCTTTAGCACTAGTAGTGGTATTTAGGCTTACACACTTTCAGTAGTTCTATTTTTTGGGTATGGGGCTTTACCTCTTTTCAAATTTTCCCTCTTTTCCATTTTTCTGTTTTGTATTTTTTTGTGATTTCTCTTATGCAATGTTTATGTACAATGAATGAAAACCTTTAAAATTAGGACTCTTGACATAAATAGTGTTTGAGCATCCTGCCATTTACAGGACCTCCAAAAAGTTCTTCTCCATTAATCCCTTGTAAAAAGTAAGCATTATGACCTCTAATTGACTGAATAAGGTAAGGGCCTTTCCACAAATTTTCAAATTTACCATGTTTAACTTTGTCTTCCCTCCTAGAATCCCACTTTATTACAGTGTCTCCAATGTGGAAATTATTAGCTTTAGTTCTTCTGTCAAATATTTTCTTTATGTTTTCCTGTATTAGGACTCTTGACATAAATAGTGTTTGAGCATCCTGCCATTTACAGGACCTCCAAAAATTTCTTCTCCGTTAATCCCTTGTAAAAAGTAAGCATTATGACCTCTAACTGACTGAATAAGGTAAGGGCCTTTCCACAAATTTTCAAATTTACCATGTTTAACTTTGTCTTCCCTCCTAGGATCCCACTTTATTACAGTGTCTCCAATGTGGAAATTATTAGCTTTAGTTCTTCTGTCAAATATTTTCTTTATGTTTTCCTGTATTTCCTGAGTCTTGTTATAAACTTCTTCCCTTGTCTGCTACAAATGAATGGTTTGGGTCAGCCTTCTGTGCATGTCATTTTCTTTTGATTTCACTTCTTGGAGAAGTCTTACCACCAGAACTACCAAGGATGTTGGAAAAATGGCATCCATGCCATACACTAGTTGATAGGGAGACATACCGATTGATTTCTTGGTGGTTAGTCTATCAGCCCATAGTGCATGTATAAGCTTTCAATGCCATGCCTTTTGATTCTGTTCTAGGAACTTCTTGATGATATTGACCAAGATTTTGTTAGAGGATTCAGCTAACCCATTGCCCTGAGGGTAATAAGCTGTGGAATTTCCTAGTGTGATGTGATATTTATGAAAAAATTCAATCATATTTTTGGATGAAAAGGCAACAGCATTATCTATGATGATCTTTCTGGGGCAACCAAATCTAGACAGGATGTTTGTCTCAAGAAATTTGATAATGACTGAATCAGTGGCATTTCTATAGGGGATGGCTTCTATCCACTTGGTAAAGTAATCAGTGGCAGTGAGGATCCACTTATTTTGTGCAAACGAGGTGGGGTGAATCTCTGCAATGAAGTCTAAACCCCATTGTTGAAAAGGAGCTTCAACAGTAATGGGATGTAAAGGTAAAGGTAAGAGTTTTCTATTGCCATCAAAAATTTGGCATTTATGGAAAGTCATGACTAGTTTGTGGGTATCAAGGACAAGGGTGGGCCAATAGTATCCAGCTCTAAGAATTTTGTTGGCTGTGGTTTTCCAGTAAAGATGGCCTCCACACTCTCCTTCATGTAGTTCATGCATGATCTTACCTACATCATCCTCAAGCAAACATTTAAGTAGAATACCAACAAGATTCTTCCAATATAATATCCCATCTAAGATGAAAAATGTCATGTTCCTAAATTAGCTTCATCTAATAGGAAAATTAATTTTTCCTTGTTTATTTTTGCATTTCATGATTGATGAATAAATTGTAAAGGAGGACATGTAAAACTCCTGAAAACCAAGAATAAATCAATGCCTATGTGAACAAAGACATATCTGGGCTATGTAAATTATATCTTGCAAGTGTGTATGGGTTAAATCACAAGAATGGGTCATCTTTGACCAAGTAAAACAGCGCAGTCTAGATGCATTGAACCTCTTTGAGGGACAGCACAGTTCTAGAAGGAGGATCTAATGTGAAAAGGGTTAAGTGATTCAAGGTGGTTTAGGGTTTGGCAAGACTCCTAACTTATAAAAGGAAGAGGAGGGCAGCAAGGAAAGGGTTGTTGAAGAAAATTATTTCTGAAGGTCTGTCTGCTTAGACATCCCTTGTTGGGACTTCCTATTCAGGAATCCTACCTCCTTCCTTGAGTAGCTCTTGGAGGAGAATTGTGCTATCTTTTCCACATCAGGATTTTAGGCCAAGCTTCTACTTCCAATTGCAATGTAGATCCTATTGAGGGTTTGATTGATTTTGTAAGTTGCAGCAGTGGAAGATCTATATCTGCTTAGATCTAGATTTAATCTAGTTTCTCTTCTCAATGAGGGTGTATTTTAACCTTCTGGAAGAGTGTACTAGATGGTTGTGCTTCAGATCTACATCTTGGCATCAGGCCAAATCATTCTCAGAGGTTACAGCATAGTATTTCTCCCTGAACTATTTTATTTTCATATCTACAGCTGCAGGGTGTTTTGTCTACATTTTGGAGGAGAGATCCCCGGTGTTGGGATTCTTCCTTCACAGTGGTGATCCATAGATTTTCCAACCAATATATGTTCAATTTCAGATCTTATATTCTACATGTACATGATTCAATTATTTTCTGAATCATTTTGCAGATCTGCATTCTTATATCTCAGATCTACTTCTGGTGCTTCATGTTTTGAGCAAATCCCCAAGGGGAATATATAGATCAGCCTTTCTTGTACATGGATCTGTATTGGATCTATATTTTTATGTATAGATCTGATCTAGATCTAAAGAATCAATAAAATACTTCTTCATCCCTAAAAATAACGCTGTCATGGTTATGCAGTCTTTTGGCATGGTTGTAGCACCTCATTTCTGAGGATTTCTCCTGTATTATTTCATTATTCTTCTATAAAATGTATTAGTTATGCCTATGATATTATTTTTCAATGTTTATACCTTATTTCAGTCATACCCTTCATAAAATCATGCTCACATGCTTCAGTAAATTTCTGCATACTTCTAGTCATGGGAAATCAGGGTTTTCTAGCCTAGTTAGGAAAGGAGGAACTATTTAACATAGAATTTTTTTTTTTTTTGGCTAAAATTCGACATGGGAGTCCCTCATAACCCTAGCTATCATATCCAACTACTTTCCCATATTATTTTTATGCAGATATATGAATACACTCGTTTTAGGGCCTAAATCCTCACTTTTCCCCACCTTTTGCCTTATAAAACGCTGTATAAAGTTGTTGTTGCATATTTTATTTAATTTTAAGTGATTTTGTATCTGTATATGACATATTTATGTAGCTCCACATTGGTAACAACTCATATTATTCCCAATAGTGTAGTTGTTCCTAATTTGGAACATTACACAAAACTTCAAACCTTTTTGTTTTAAGAATCCAGCTTTTGTCTTTGATAATTTAAGGGGAGCATTAAGATAGAAAATCACATAAAGAATATCAGCATACCAAGATGAATTTATAAATTCTTCTTCAACATGGGGAGCGGTGCATTCTTCTTGTTCTTCTAAAACATCAATCATGTTCATATCTAAAGCTTTGAAATTTGACTCAACCATGAGTTTTGCAAGCCCTTGTCATTTAACCAGTTTTGTGGGCCTAATTTCTAAGTCATATTCTAATATAATAGCAATCCACTTTCCCCTTTTACCATCAGGGTCCTGATTTAAAATTTCCTTGACAACCGAGTGTGGAACAAAAGCAATGATATGAGAATGTAAGATATAAACTCTAAAGTCTTTCAATGCTTTGATCAAGACAAAGGCTTGTTTCTCCATGATGTTGTATTTTAAATGAGCATCTCTAAGGGCTTTGCTGAAGAATGCTATGGGATGTTCTTGTCCCGACATGTTCTTTTGCAGTAACACTACAGCAATGATATGTTCAGAGGAAAATGAGAAAATGTAGAAGTCTTTGATAAAATCGGGACTGATTAGAACCGGTGTTTGAGTGAGGGCTAGTTTGACCTGATCAAAGGACTTTTTGGCTTCTAAGGTCCATTTAACCCCTATCTCCTTTTTAAGCATGTTTGTAATATTCCTCAAAAGTTTGGAAATATTGGGGATGAACCTCCTTAAAAATTTTATCTTCCCGATGAAAGATTGTAGTTCTTTAATGTTTCTAGGATGGTTGATTTGTAATATGCCTTCAATCCTTTTTGGGTCTATTTTTATTCCTTCTTCTAAGATGATGTGACCTAGGATTTTTCCTTCCTGGAGACCAAACAATTTTTTCTTAGGATTCAAGGAAAGGCCATATTTCCTACATTTTTCAAAAACTTTCCTTAAGTGAATTAAGTGTTCCTCACTAGTCTTAGAGTAAACAGTGATGTCATCAAGGTAAATGACTATGAAGTAGCCTATGTCTTCAGAAAAAGCTATATCCATGGCCCTTTGGAAAGTGGCCCCCGCATTCATCAATCCGAATGGCATTTTAACATACATAATGTACCCCAAGGGGTAGTGAAGGCAGTTTTGTGTTGGTCACTTGGGAGCACTAGTACTTGGTTGTAGCCGGAAAAACCATCAAGCAATGAGATTATTTTAGAGCCAACTACCTTTTGAAGTATGTGATCCATTTTAGGCAAGGGGTAAATTTCCTTTAAGGAGGCCTTGTTTAGGTTTCTAAATTCAATGCAAAGTCTAATCTCCCCAGTATTTTTCCTAACTAACACAAGGTTGGAAACCCACTCTGAGTATCGAAGGGAAACTATGATCCTAACATCATACATATTTTTTATCTCTTTCTCAACTAAAGGTAATAGAACAAGGTTTATTCTTCTCAATTTTTGTTTGAAAGGTTTCTGATTCTCTTTAAGAGGAATTTTATGTTGAATAATGCTTGTTTCATATGATTTTAAATCTTCATACCCCATGCAAAAACATCTCTAAATTCTTGGAAAAGTTCAATATATATTTTTTTTATGCGAGGAGGAAGATTTCTGGAGAGTTTGATCATTTTAGTTTCCTTTAGGCAGCCAATGTTACACTCCTCTACATCATTTTTTGTGGATTCCATTTTTGGTTTCTTAGCTACATCATTAAAGTAAAAAATCTCTTCTAATGGCGCAAGGCCTCTTGGTAATGTATCATATTTACACTCTAAAACCTCAACGTCCCTTTGTTCGAGATCCTCAAACATTTCTACCTCACAAAGATGTGTAAGCAGCTTTGTTTCTAAGGTCTTTTCTTCTGTACAAACATCTTCCTCATGCCCTAATCGTGGTTTTGTCAATGTAAATTCATTCCTAGATTGCAAAAAA
The DNA here is from genome assembly GCA_034641835.2 of Pinus albicaulis. Taxonomy (NCBI): domain Eukaryota; kingdom Viridiplantae; phylum Streptophyta; class Pinopsida; order Pinales; family Pinaceae; genus Pinus; species Pinus albicaulis. The sequence continues at coordinate 1,902,412,841 of CM076578.1, forward strand.
TCATCAATTTGTTCATCACCCTTAAACACTTGCCAATATTCAATGTTATCGGGCACTATAGGCCAGTGTTTGAATTTGACAGTGTATTGTTCACTTGCAAGTGGTATTTGATAGTTGCTAGCAGCAAAGGCAAGCTCATTTGCAAGACTATTTTGGGCTCTATGAATGTAAGCTAACTCACATTTCTCAAAGGTTTTGAGGAGATCTAAGGCTGCATTTATGTACTCTCTAAATCTTGGTTTCTTATATGAATACTCACCTCTGATATGTTTAATGATTAGTTCAGAATCTCCTTGAGCAGAGATTTTCTTAGCTCCTAAGTCTTTGAGCAGGTGTAAGCCAAGGAGGAGAGCCTCATACTCTGCAATGTTATTAGTGCACTGAAAGTCTAGTTTGTAAGAATGACCTTCATTAGTGTTATGTATCCAGACACCATGCCCTAATCCAGTCTTGGCACAAGAACCATCAAAGTTATTGTTCCATAGTGTTTCTATTTCATGTTCACCACTTTGTTGTTATTCGGGGTTGCCAGAGTTTGGGATGATATGTTCTTCAGTTGAGGATATATTTGGTTGTTCTTGTAGCACTATATCTTTGTTATTTTCACTTACTTGTTCCCCAATTTTATTTTCATTATACAATATGAATGAATCTAAGTCCGAATGAGTGGAATAGACAAGGGTGTTGTTTGGCCTATCCAAGTTAATCACCATATACTTCATGTGTGACTCTCGGTAAATTTTTCTTGTCTGGTTGAAAACAAGGATAGTGGCATAGGACATGTCTAGTTGAAGGTTTCCCTGGAGTTTGGCTCCCCAAGATCTAGATAAAAGCATGCCATACTTAGAGGGAATGTCTACCACCACTATCTCCATGACAAGACTTTTAGCACGAATTTGTGCCAGGTTGACACAAAGGTCTTTGATTAAGCCCAAACACTTGACCCTACTCGAATCGAATGAGTATAAGTCTTTGTAAGGTTTAGTGATTTCTATGCCTAAGCTTTACATCACAACTTTAGGCATGAACTTGCATGAGGCCCTAGAGTCCAGCATAGTATTGTGTAATATTTTGTCATGTATGTTTAGATTGATATAGAAAGGAGGGACAGCTCCTTCTTGATACTTTCCTTCAACCTTAGGTCCGAATAATTATTCAGGACCGTCATCAGTTACATTTAGCGTGTTAGTATCATTTCCTAAGTTCAAGACTTTCAGCACTTGGGATTTATACACTCCTTGGGTTACTAGTTCAATCAGAGGCATGGTTATCTTAATTTTAGCAATCTCCCCCTCAAAGTGAAATGGATTTGGGTCTTAGACATATTTGCATCAGTTTTATCAGCCACAACCTTCTCCACAAGTTTGGTTTGCTGATTTTGATCAGGGGTTTTAGGTAACAAAAAAAATTTAGGGCCACTTGTAGAGTTACTACGGCAGCTTGTGTCACCACTTTGCTGGCTGAGTTTTTCTTTGCTTGGGTCAGTTTTCTTATCTATGCTATTTACATTGTCTGATGTTCCCTTATGACAGTTTTCTGGATCTTTCCTAGCAACAGTATCAATTTGGTATTTCTTAGAGGCTTCTTGGTTTCTTTTTCTCTTGAGGTCATATTGCCTATGGACCTCCATATTGGCATTTTCCAGTCCTAATTGGTAATCTTCAGAGTCTTCATAATCCGTTTGAGATTGATCAAAGGAAAAAATATCTTGTTCTTCTTCCATAAGAAAAACTTAATTTTTATTATCAGAGTTTATTAGGTTTACATTGTTCACTTCAGTTTCTTCAACCTCTCTTCCCTCTCCATTTACATAATTATCTTGGAAAGGTGGCCTAATTTTTTGATCATTGTCTCTTGGCCAGTTTTGGGGAGAGTCTCTTCTGAAGTTTTGAGCTCTATTTCTAATTTGGGAAATAGCTTGGTTGTCCTTAGGAGGTGTCTTTTCATTTAATTTTTTCTTTTCTATAATTCTCTCCATAGTTCTCATTAGGCTATCTATTTTTGAGTCAGAAGAGGAGGTTGAGGGCATGGTTTCATCCTTGTAGGTTACTCTCTTTTTTTATTTCAACCTGGCTCTCTTTTCAATCAAGTTAACCTCTGCACTAATTGTTGCTTTTTTCATTTCTTCTAAGGTTTCAGGGTCTCTTTCTCTCAATTGGAAAGTCATGTCAGGGTCAAAACCTTCAAGAAACTTTACTAGTAATAGGCCTTGTGGAGGATTCATGTGCGGTGGGAGGGAATTTTACACACTGTTAAACCTGGTGCAATAGTCTTGCACACTTTCCCTTACATTCCTTTTAAGATTGTTATATTCAGACAGTATTTGGAGGGGATTTTTCTTAACTTCCCACTTGTTTATGAAACTTTGATAAAGGGAAGGGAGATCATGTATTATGTTAGGAGTTAATGCTCTGAACCATTTTTTGGCCTCTCCTCCTAAACTTTGTGCAAATATCCTCATTTTAATAGTTTCTTCTTATATCTCCATGTAATCAAAAGCATCATTGATCATATCTACATGTTGTTGGGCAGTGATGGATTCTGCCCTTGTGAAATGAGGGATCTTGGACTGATAGTCATTTGGAAAAGGCACTAGGGGTTGAGGTAAGGCCAAGGGAGCATACCAAGCTGCCGTGATGGGAACTAACAGAGGGTTTACAAGTGGAGGGTTAGTGAAAGGATATGTATGATGAAGCAGAGTGGTTTGCACAGTGGTGGTATGGATGGGTGTGGTGGAAGTACTTGGACCAACAAACTGATTTTGAGTAGATTTGGTATGGAAAGAGTTGAAGTGATGGAGAAACTAAAAATCAGGTGGTGTGGAAGGAGAGGCTTCTCTACTAGAACTCTACTGCAAATCTAAGGGTTCAAGGTCAATTTGGTCAATATCATTTTGAGACCTGTTTCTGAAGAGGTTCTTTGTATGGTGCAAGTCAAACTGGGGATCTTGCAAGGTTGTAAGATGTTCAAGTATAGATCTTGCTCTATGGATGGTCCTAACAGTGGTTAAGTTTCCAGATATAGAATTTTGCCACAAAATCTTCTCTGGGTCATCAACTATGTTGGGAGGGTTTAGGTCTGGATGAGATCTGATACTGATCCTATGTGAAGCCAGATTTCAAATTTCAAAATTCAGAGAGGTAGAAAGTTTTATTACTATTTTCTGAAGGTTGACCTCTCTTAATGCTTGGTAAACTCTTACAGTATATAAGTGGGTTCATAAACTTCTTAGCGTTGGTTTGAAACAAATCTAGGAATTCAAATGAGTGTTAATGAAGTAATAGGCTTACTGGAAGCTAGTGGAGTCACCAGGTGGATATTTTTTGTTGTTTTAAGAATGTATTTTTATGGTCCACCACTAATAACTGACAAGAAACCAATATGAGGGTGTTTTGGGGTTTTTTGAGTTCCTATAGGTAGTCCTAAGGTTTGTAAGAGTGTCCTACAACTGATTCATTATTTTTCTAGGATGGTGAAACAAATAGAGTCTACTCTATGGCTGATATTTTGAGTTCTCTATGATTTGATAAGTGTATCTGAAGTCCTAAGGCGCACTTAGTTTGTCATTGACTCAGAAGGTCCCACCATGATCGCCAGAATGTCAGGGTCCTGTGATTTGGCAGATTTGTAAACCAAATGATAGGGTAACATGGAACCAGTCTTTGGAGTCCTAGGACCTAGCCTTCCTAGACTCAGAGAGGGATCTCTCTATTGGGTGCAAAGGATGTGTTATTTTTGCTTTAGGTAGTTGATTTTAGGCTAGTTGTTAAGTGTAGGGTTTGTTGATTGTTTTGGTTGGGTAAGATGGTCAAGTGGGATAGGTGGAGTGAGAGATATTTGAATCATTGGGCTATGGAGTCAATGAAAGTCATGAGTGTCTCAATGATGAATCAAAGTGTTTTACAGGGCTAATCTAGCAAGGTTAATGGATCCTTAAGGTAATGTGTGAGGTGCAGGAAACATCAAGTTTGGGAAAAACTAGGAGGCATTAAATACATATAGTTAAAAGCTACAATTCATGAGGTAGGGAAAACCATTAAGCTTAATGAAAAATACGTAAACTGATAAATATCCAAGATAAACATTCCAGTGAAACATAAAAAGCATAAGAGCTTCTAACTTTAGTAAATTCACCATCAGAATTTGGGAAAAAATATAAGATAGCACAATAACTTAATCTATGAAGATGTAACTCCTAAACATCATAAATCAGGCTATAAAGAACTCTGAAACAAGTTGGTAGGCATGGGAAAAGGGAAATATCGAACGAGACCTCTTTGACTTAACCTAGCAAACAATATTCCAAAGAAAGGTTTCAAGACATAGTTTTGAAAACTTCAAATAAGAAGGGAATACAGTGAATCATACTTGTAAACTAGCATACTAACCATACATGAAACAAAAACAAGTTTAGGTGGACCTAAGGAGAAATCAAGAATTCCTTAAGATGACCAAACAGAGGAAACCATCAAAGCTATAACAAACAGGAGGACTGAGGTGCCTCAAAGAGCATGTCTCAACCTATACTTTTCTGATTTATAGCAACCAAGAAGAATGAAACATAATGAGGACAAGGAAACATAAACAAGTTAAGAAGACATCACCATTCACCAAGCTAAGGAATCCTGCAAACAAGCTTCTCCATCATCAAGCCAAACAAGCCATTCATCAACTTCACAAAACCAAATTCTTCTCGAAGCTCATAGAAACCATGTATTGCTCTCCAAGTTCATCAAAAGACAACAAAATACATGAGGGCCTCATACTCTATTTATGGATCAAATGAGGACTAAAACCCTAAATATGGTAGGAAAATGTCAAATTCAACCATAAATGTCATTTATGGCCAAAATACCATGCAAGGCCCAAGGCACATAATATCCTAAGAAATAAATGCCAAAATAACTATTTGCATCTAATTCTAAACTGTTTTGCCTCAAAAAGCTAAAAAATATCAATTTCCAATAAATGAGTGTTTTTTTTTTACTTTTGGTCCAAAACACACTTGGACAGTCTTTGTGCGCAGCGCCACTTCAGCAGAAAATAGGTTCTTTTGTGACTAAGTTTTGGACCCATTCCCGATGTCGGATTTGGCTCCGTGATGGCTTATTGGAAAGCCTAATGAGTCTACTTTCTAGAAGTTCTTTATTGTTCCTGAATTAATTCCATTTTCTTATCCAAAAATCTATTCTCCCAACACTTCTCTATGCACAGCACCTTGCCTGAAAATGAGGCAGAATGGTCAAAAGTTTGGTGTTTTTTAACATTTTGTGGGGTCAAAACTGCTAAAAATGATCTGAAATTTTGTGAGCAGACTATTGAGGATGAGAGGAATCCAAAAATTCTAATTTTTCAAGCTTAGGATGCATTAGCACCAAGGGTGTTGCGCACAAAGTCCTCAAAATTTCAAAAAAACAAAAGTTTGTTCAAATTTGCCCAAAATTGGTGGAGTGGTCCATCAAGAGGTCTTGGACACCTGTTGAAAAGCCTCAACCAAAACTCCAAGGCTATCATGGTTTTTTTCCTCCTTTAGTGTTTTATTTTCAAGTAATGCCTTCTTGAGCTTTGCCCTAGCAATTTGATTTCTGAGGGCATAGTGTTTAGTCATTTTCCTTTGGAGCTCAAGGGCCTTGTTTTCCTTCTCCAATTTGTCTTCTAAATGCATATTGGCCTCTCAAGCCAAGGCTCTCTATCAAAATCTATGTCTCTGTCAAGTAGCTCACTGATAGGAATTTTCTCAGCTAGGGAAGATTCTTCTTCCCTCTCTTTGGCCAAGGCTTTTCTCAGCCCAATGGTCCTTGGCCTCCTTCTAGGTTATTCTTCTTCTTCTTCTTCACTCTCTGGATGAGTATTCTTGTATTATTATTATTGCACCTCTGCCTTTATGGCTTATCTCTGGGCCCTGAGTGCCCTTACCTCATAAATTTCCATGTGTGCACTCCTTTTCTAGTTCTCCCAATCTAATACATCATATTTGTACTTGGCTCTATCCAACTCTGCCTGAAGATCTCTTATTTGGGAATTATTACTTTGGAGGAGCGACCTGGAGATTTTCTCTTCTTCCTCACTATCAATACGTATGAGTTCAAATTCTCTTTATTCACCATGTTGATCCTCAACATTTTCATCCATTTTTTTCTTACCTTTGTCCAATGGTTTGATAGCTGGAGAAGAGATGGCCCCTTTCCTTTTTGAGGCAGCAAACACATCCCTCTTCCCCCTGTCGTATGAAAAATCAAAAGGTCTAATGGTTTCTACTCTAAGGTCCTTGTCATGAATGTTATCATCTACTGGAAAGCCTTCTTTCTCACCTTTTGGACTGCTGTGTGTAGCCTCCACTTCCATCTCTGTTATAGGGTAAAATTCTTGGGTTGTGGGTTATCGTATATCCCTCTCAGGGCTTTCCGGTGCCCGAGGTAGATAGTAAGATTAGCTGTACAGTTCACAAAGATGGCATATGCATGTTCATATTAACTTAAAACCACTTGATAGAAAAATATAGAAGATTACCTCTTCAATGATCTTGGAGTCCTTTGGAGAGCACTAGGTAGCAAAGCAGCGGTTCTCCTTCACCAGCTCCAAATCTAGGTCCTGCGATCAATTAAAGCACCCGTGTAATTTATAACATAACATACATTTCTTATCAATTAAGCCAATATATAATAAACATTTAAATTATGCACATCTAAGCCATTCATCTCATGCTATATAAGTGATTAAATATTAATGACAATATCAATGCATAGAATGGACAAACAGATATAGTTCTATTGATTTATGAAAAAGGAGGATTACAACTGTCGGTTGCACCAAGCCCTCCTCAGCCTTCCAATCTCTCTATCTCTCAAAGTGGTGATGTCTTGATCAACAAGTTCTCAATGAACCTCTTCGACCTTTGACCTTCACACTACGACAATGATCTCTACTTCACAAGTATTCAAAACTTGACAATCCTTCGACCTTGAACCGAGAGCCTTCAACTCCATTTTATAGGAGATGGAGAGAGAAATCATTGCCCTTCTCTTTCCACCAGTTCCGAATAGAAAAAACCAAGATTTTTCTTTAACCTCCATTCTTTTGCCTTCTTTGATAGTTCAGTTGTTTAAGGCAATGCCCAATAAGATATTAGTGCTTTGCAGTTTCCTTTTTGTACTGACTCTCTTGTGAGAAAAAGCTGGAGATTCAAATCATTCTCCGCGGGTTTTTCCCATTTCAAACTTAAAACATGGGTAATGCTGCCCTGTAGTGTAAACATAGCATTGCCCTAGCCACTAACGCGGCCCATTCACTGATCAGCTGCGTTGTAATGCTCTTGTGTTGTTATAGAGAGGCATTACCTTGGCAGAAATAGGTTTAACTTAGGTCTTTGTATTCCTTCCATATTTGTATTCTCCTCTGAGATGATAAGGAGGTATTTTGACCTGTAATAGAGAGTCGCCAATTCTGCTATAGGGTAAAATTCTTGGGTTGTTGGTTATCGTATATCCCTCTCAGAGCTTTCCGGTGCCCAAGGAAGACAGTAAGATTAGCTGTATAGTTCACCAAGATGGCATATGCATGTTCATATTAACTTAAAACCACTTGATAGAAAAAGATAGAAGATTACCTCTTCGATGATCTTGGAGTCTTTTGGAGAGCACTAGGTAGCGAAGCAGCGGTTCTCCTTCACCAGCTCCAAATCTAGGTCCTGCGATCAATTAAAGCACCCGTGTAATTTCTAACATAACATACATTTCTTATCAATTAAGCCAATATATAATAAAAATTTAAATTATGCACATCTAAGCCATTCATCTCATGCTATATAAGTGATTAAATATTAATGACAATATTAACGCATAGAATGGAAAAAACAGATACAGTTCTATTGATTTATGAAAAAGGAGGATTACAACTGTCAGTTGCACCAATCCCTCCTCAGCCTTCCAATCTCTCTATCTCTCAAAGTGGTGATGTCTTGATCAAAAAGTTCTCAATGAACCTCTTTGACCTTCACACTACGACAATGATCTCTACTTCACAAGTATTCAAAACTTGACAATCCTTCGACCTTGAACCAAGAGCCTTCAACTCCATTTTATAGGAGATGGAGAGAGCAATCATTGCCCTTCTCTTTCCACCAGTTCCGAATAGAAAAAACCAAGATTTTTCTCTAACCTCCATGCTTTTTCCTTCTTTGAGAATTCAGTTGTTTATGGCAATGCCCAATAAGAGATTAGTGCTTTTTAGTTTCCTTTTTGTACTGACTCTCTTGTGAGAAAAAGTTGGAGATTCAAATCATTCTCCGCGGGTTTTCCCCGTTTCAAACTTAAAACACAGGTAACGTTTCCCTCTAGTGTAAACAGAGCGTTGCCCTAGCCACTAACGAGGCCCATTCATTGATCAGCTGCATTATAACGCTCTTGTGTTGTTACAGAGAGGCGTTACCTTGGCAGAAATAGGTTTAATTTAGGTCTTTGTATTCCTTCCATATTTGTCTTCTCCTCTAAGCTGATGAGGAGGTATTTTAACCTGTAACAATCTCACCTTCATTACTAGATATCCCATCACTTTGTACATCATCATCTTGTTCATTCAGAGAGCTGTGAGCCTCACTGCTGCCTTCAACACCCTCATCATTATCACCTTCCTTGTTGTCTTCAGTGCTGTTACCTTGGCCTTGGAATTGATCATCCACCTCTACATCAGCTTCACTTTGGCTCTGTTCATCATTGTAAGGTTGATCTGTGTCATGATTGTCACGACTGCTGTCATGACAGTCATGACTTTCTTCATCGCTATTTTTCTCTCACTTACTGTCCTATCAGGGTCATTTTTTTTATCATTTTCCCCTTCATCAGATTATGTTTGTGCCTCACTGTTTTCCTCTTCTTGATCTTTTATTTCCTCATTATCACCTTTTGTTTCTTCATGTTCACTTTCTTCATCCATATTGTCATTTTTTGCACTATGACTGGGCTCATTTTCATGCTCATGCACATTTTCCTCTTAACTGTCATGTTCACTTTCTTATTGACTGTCACCCTCATCATTGTCTTCAATATCTTCTAGGTCTTCATCTGTCCTTTTCTTCATCTTGGGATGGCTCATTTGTATTTGTATCATCACTACCTCTTTCTGATCTGTCACTATCTTTGTCTTCATCACTACTATGCTCACTTCCCTCTTCTTCATCAACATTAACCTCCTTCTCTTATTCATTAATATATGTCTCAGCCCCACTGCTTTCATCATTTTCACCTTCATCTTCTTGTTCATCATTGTTACTGTTATCCCCTTGTCCATCATCACCACTGTCATCCTCTTGTTCCTCTTTAGACTCTGTCTCTAACCTACTAATTTCTTCATCTCCATTGTCATCTGCTTGTTCCTCATTATCATTGTCATAATCTTCAATTGATGCATCAGGAGAAGAGGAAAGAGGCAAGTTTCCTTGTGGAGAAGGCATAGGTGGAGGTGATGGAGGAGTGGAGGTAAGTGAGTGTGAAGTGGAAGGAAAATTTTGCTGAATGAAGGCTTGGGGATTTGCAAATATATCATGTGAGATGAAAACTTCCCAAGGGATTCCTTGCTGCTCTAGCTAGTGCAAAACAATCATCTTAAATAAGGAGTGGTGAAAAATGCTTTGCATTTGGTGGGCATAACTCCTTTTATTGACCACTGAAGCTATTTTTTCAATGCTCTGGTAGAGATAGTATGGTAGGTTTAGTAACTTAACCTTGGTTAAGTGCATTAACAGCCTTATGTGATATGAATAAAGCTTGGAGTACCTTCCCTCACAAGTGAAGTACTTGATGATCTGCCTCATTAGTGGGGCATATCACTCTAGCAGGTGGGAGAAGGGGAAAAAAGTCTTGCAGCCTTGTTGATAGCTAGGTTTGAGGAAGGGCTCATAGTAGCTTAAAGCCAATTTTTTCTGTTTGAACCATCTTCACCCACATCTGGTATCCATGTGGATTTAGCAATGGATTCAGATGATAGTTCAAATTTTAATCCTACTAGGTTGACCTGGTGGTTTTGTAGGTTGAGAATAAACAACCTAGTCAAATCTGAGTGGTTTTGGACCTGTTTAACCCTCTCACAGAATTGATAGCGTCCAACATCTTGAAAACATGCAAGGATCATGGGAGAAGAGGTAATTTGAATTGTATCCAAGGGCTCAAACCTATTAGTCCTTCCTCCCTTTTTTTTTGGCTTAATAGGCCTTTGGCCTTCATCACTACTGGTACTGATCTCTTCTCCGGACATGGTGACTGATTGTGCCTTTAAACAAAATGGTTTTTAGCTTGGTGAGAGCTTTTAGGTCTAGGGAGGAAAAATGAGTGATGGTGAGGGAAAACTTTAACAAATGGAGGAAAAATGGAATAAGTCAAGGAATTCTTTCAGAGTTTAGAAGGAGGCTTAGCTTGCATTGAGTGTATTTATTCTAATCACCACTCTCCAATTAGTAATTCTTGCCCTAGAGGGTTAAATGTTTGATTGTCATGAATATTAGGGTTTAGCCAATTTAGGTTTTTTGATATTCTCCTTTGATTGTGGATGCAAAGAAAACACTTGGAGGGAAAAGAAGAGTGACCACCAACCTTTTCAAACTTTTTGCAGGAGCCTAGGGAAAATCTGAGGAGAAAAAGAGTGATTTTGGCCACTTCTTGGCAGTCCTAGCCAAAATTCCTTTGTGTGTAGTGCCACTCGACTAGTTGTTCAATTGTGCCTTCCCTGTGCGTAGCGCTGGGTCAGGTTGGGTTGTTGGGAGGCCGGTGCGCAGCGTCGTTGAATGGTGGGCAAGTCAAGCTCCGAAATGGGCGTGTGCACAGTGCTACTGCCTGTGCGTAGTGCCGGCCCTTCAGTGCATAGTGCAGTGCTTTTTAGCAATGCCTCTTCTCCTCTATGCGCAGTGCCGAAGGCTCTGTGTGTAGTGTCGAAGGCTCTGTGTGTAGCGCCTCCGTCTGTGCGTAGTGCCTGGAACTTTAACCAGTTTTTGCAGAAAAAATCCTAAAAAATCGATTCAATGGCTCTCCTTCTCTCCTGCAAAGACAAAAATGAGGTGGGAAGAGGGAAATAAGACCTTTATACTCCTTTTTGAAAAATAATTTTTAGGATCAAACCTAATTTTTAATGTTTGTTTCCCTTCTCACTTTTTCACTGTCTTTTTGGTCTTTTTGTCCTGTAGGTGGCAGAACCCTTAGAAAAAATGATTTTTTTCTTTGGCTGGATCATTTTGATGTTTCCCCTCAGATTTACAAACTCTTTAACAAGCCCAATCTGTGCCTCTTGCCCATATTTGGAAACATGAACCAGTTCTTTAAAAAGAAAAAGGTCTTTTGACAAAGTCTTGAGGAAAAGGATAGACAGTGACATTAGTGCTCTTTGAAGGTCTTCTCCACTTTATCGTTTTCATGAATTTCAAGGCTTGTAAATAGCAAACATGTGATCATTTTGGCACCTTCACCTTGGAGTCTTTAGACCTGTATCTTTTATGCCTTTTATTTTCTTGGTGGATGAGACTGAAGAGAAGAAATTTTCTCTTTTTTAACTGACATTATGTCATGTTTTTACTTTGAAACAGTGAAAACCTCTTGGTGTGAAAACCATATTAGTTGGCATATACAGTTCTTTTGGTCTTCATATGTGCCACCATTGTGATAAACATTAGGTTTGTTTTACCTTATAAATCTTCCTGTAGGTAGACATCTTTGACAGTCCTGCAGAAGTGTCATTCATGGCTAACTATCTTTTGCAGAATATACTTTTGATAAGGAAACCCTTGTTGGATGCTTCTCTGCTTTGTTTTTAGACTGATTACATGTTTTTTTCTTTGACCATGTTGCCAGTGATATATCTTTGGTTCATCCTTAGTCTTTTCATCTCATGCTTGCTTCCCTTTTAACCATTTTGAAATCTTCTGACTCTATTTGAAACTCAGGCCCTTGCACTGACACTCTTTGTTATTTTTCCTTTTGGTGAGGTGGAATCAATTCTTCTTTGTCAAACCCTAGAGTGTAGCTTAAATACCCCCTGAAATTCCATCTTCTATTATGAAGGAGGACTTATCATCATTTTTGACTTGTTTGTCATTCTTTCCAGACTCCTAGGTTTTAGGGCTGTTAGAAAAAAAAAAGTAAATAGTGTTGTCTTCTAAGTAAATATGTGATCCATTTTAGAATCACAGAAACCCTGATTCTTTAAAACATATACTTGTTGCCTTTCTCTTTGTTGTAGATGGTCTTCTTGTGATGTTTTCCCTGATTACCTTACCTCTCTTTAGGTGTGATGGCCATTTGATCCTTTTGCAGAAATGTCAGCAAAGGCAGTTGTCCCTTGCAGAATTTGTGCTCTAGGCTAAGGAGTGCTTTCTTGAATGGCCCTTTGATCAGTTTTGGACAAATTCACTTGTCCCTTTTATTCTTTGAATGCGGTCCCTTTACATAGGAAAAACAGAGATTTTAGGATACCAAATCCACCCTATGACTTGTGAAACCCTAGGTGACCTAGTGGAAGGTTCCTTGGACTTGGCTTTGGACTAAAAACTTAGATTTTGGGTCATCAAGTGTAAAACAGATTTTATGATAAACATATGTATTGAAGATCCAAAATCCAATGTACTTGATTTATCTAAAGAGCCTAGAGAGACAGTTTTGAGACCATCAATGCTTGGGGTATTTTTGGGAGACACAATAGATTTGTTTGATACGTGGCCTTAGGTAGATGTGGGGGGTTTTAGGCAAAACAAAATAGAGGATTTGGGCCAAAGGTGACAACATATAGAAAAAATGAGTGACATGGGCCCCTAATGGGTTTTCTGGGACTGGTAAGCAGAGCTTGACATGATGGAGTGATGAAATAGTGAAAAATTATCTTAAGGATGATGAAGGCAGTGAGATTTATAGAACTCACAATGTTCATGAACTTTGTTTCTAGAAATCTAGGGAAATCATTTAGTCATCTATGAAGGAAAAAAATTACTGATGACTAACAGTGGCTCTACTTGGGGAGGGCAGCTCCTTTTCAGGAGGTGTCCAGAACTTTCAGATCTCTGGCTTAATGGAGACCAGTGCCTCATCCATTGGGCATATTTTTACCTCTTTTCTCTTGTTGATGCTTGCTTGAAGCTATGATATCAATAATTTGAAAGATATGATTAGCTCAACTTCATCTCTACCTACCCAACCTACTTGCCTAACATTTTTTCTTCTTTGGGTGCATTTGGACTAGCCAACCCTTGACATTTTTTCTTTTGAAAGCAAAACAAACTATCTACTTCTATCTTATTTCTTCTAGGAGTTCAGATTATGCTAATTAACTCCTTTGATTTTCTACCTAGACTACTCAACTATCAAGGTTAAACTATTTGACAGGACTCATTCACTAAGCTATAAACATGAAATTCAAAACATGGCTTAAATCAGGATTAAACATTCTGACTTACCATGAGTTTGTGGCATAAGAACAAGATGCACACAAATGTTATTTTTATACAAAATAGGACTAGAAAAATCAGGGTTGTGATACATTCTTTGTTATTCATTCCCATTTTTCTCCTTGGTTCTATTTTAAGCATGTGAAACCAGTATCTTTCTTCCCTAATCTATATTTTGACAAGTCAAACTTGAATAATTTGACCAACTATCTTTCACTAACTTATCAACAATAAATTTTAAACATGTTTCAGGAATGATAAGGGTCGATGACTGAAACAAGACTTCTTTAGCACTAGTAGTGGTATTTAGGCTTACACACTTTCAGTAGTTCTATTTTTTGGGTATGGGGCTTTACCTCTTTTCAAATTTTCCCTCTTTTCCATTTTTCTGTTTTGTATTTTTTTGTGATTTCTCTTATGCAATGTTTATGTACAATGAATGAAAACCTTTAAAATTAGGACTCTTGACAAAAATAGTGTTTGAGCATCCTGCCATTTACAGGACCTCCAAAAAGTTCTTCTCCATTAATCCCTTGTAAAAAGTAAGCATTATGACCTCTAACTGACTGAATAAGGTAAGGGCCTTTCCACAAATTTTCAAATTTACCATGTTTAACTTTGTCTTCCCTCCTAGAATCGCACTTTAGTACAGTGTCTCCAATGTGGAAATTATTAGCTTTAGTTCTTCTGTTAAATATTTTCTTTATGTTTTCCTATATTTCCTGATTCTTGTTATAAACTTCTTCCCTTGTCTGCTACAAATGAATGGTTTGGTTCAGCCTTCTGTGCATGTCATTTTCTTTTGATTGCACTTCTTGTAGAAGTCTTACCACCAGAACTCCCAAGGATGTTGGAAAAATGGCATCCATGCCATACACTAGTTGATAGGGAGACATACCGATTGATTTCTTGGGGGTTAGTCTATCAGCCCATAGTGCATGTATAAGCTTTCCATGCCATGCCTTTTGATTCTATTCTAGGAACTTCTTGATGATATTGACCAAGATTTTGTTAGAGGATTCAGCTAACCCATTGCCCTGAGGGTAATAAGTTGTGGAATGTCCTAGTGTGATGTGATATTTATGACAAAAGTCAATCATATTTTTGGATGAAAAGGCAGCAGCATTATCTATGATGATCTTTCTAGGGCAACCAAATCTAGACAGGATGTTTGTCTCAAGAAATTTGATAATGATTGAATCAGTGGCATTTCTATAGGGGATGGCTTCTATCCACTTGGTAAAGTAATCAGTGGCAGTGAGGATCCACTTATTTTGTGCAGACGAGGTGGGGTGAATCTCTACAATGAATTCTAAACCCCATTTTTGAAAAGGAGCTTCAACAATAATGGGATGTAAAGGTAAAGGTAAGAGTTTTCTATTGCCATCAAAAATTTGGCATTTATGGCAAGTCATGACTAGTTTGTGGGTATCAAGGACAAGGGTGGGCCAATAGTAGCCAGCTCTAAGGATTTTGTTGGCTGTGGTTTTCCAATAAATATGGCCTACACACTCTCCTTCATGTAGTTCATGCATGATCTTACCTGCATCATCCTCAAGCAAACATTTAAGTAGAATACCAACAAGTTTCTTCCAATATAATATCCCATCTAAGATGCAAAATGTAATGTTCCTAAATTAGCTTTAGCTAATAGGAACATTAATTTTTCCTTGTTTATTTTTGCATTTCATGATTGATGAATAAATTGTAAAGGAGGATATGTAAAACTCCTGAAAACCAAGAATAAATCAATGCCTATGTGAAAAAAGACATATCTGGGCTATGTAAATTATATCTTGCAAGTGTGTATGGGTTAAATCACAAGAATGGGTCATCTTTGACCAAGTCAAATAGTGTAGTCTAGATGCATTGAACCTCTTTGAGGGACAGCGCAGTTCTAGAAGGAGGATCTAATGTGAAAAGGGTTAAGTGATTCAAGGTGTTTTAGGGTTTGGCAAGACTCCTAAATTATAAAAGGAAGAGGAGGGCAGCAAGGAAAGGGTTGTTGAAGAAAATTATTTCTGAAGGTCTGTCTACTTAGACATCCCTTGTTGGGACTTCCTATTCAGGAATCCTACCTCCTTCCTTGAGTAGCTCTTGGAGGAGAATTGTGTTATCTTTTCCACATCAGGCTTTTAGGCCAAGCTTCTACTTCCAATTGCAATGTAGATCCTATTGAGGGTTTGATTGATTTTGTAAGTTGCAGCAGTGGAAGATCTAGATCTTCTTAGATCTAGATTTATTCTAGTTTCTCTTCTCAATGAGGGTATATTTTAACCTCCTGGAAGAGTGTACTAGATGATTGTGCTTCAGATCTACATCTTGGCATCAGGCCAAATCATTCTCAGAGGCTACAGCGTATTATTTCTCCCTGAACTGCGTTATTTTCAGATCTACAGCTGCAGGGTGTTTTGTCTACATTTTGGAGGAGAGATCCCCGGTGTTGGGATTCTTCCTTCACTGTGGTGATCCATAGATTTTCCAACCAATCTATGTTCTTCTTGTGATTTTTTCCCCCATTACCTTACATCTCTTTAAGTATGATGTCCATTTGATCCTTTTGCAGAAATGTGAGAAAGGGCAGCTGTCCCTTGCAAAATTTGTGGTCTAGGCCAAGGAGTACTTTCTTGAATGGCCCTTTGATTAGTTTTGGACAAAGTCACTCGTCCCTTTTCTTCTTTGAATGCGGTCTCTTTACATAGGAAAAATAAAGATTTTAAGATACCAAATCCACCCTATGACTTGTGAATCCCTAGGTGACCTAGTGAAAGGTTCCTTGGACTTGGCTTTGGACTAAAAACTTAGATTTTTGGGTCATCAAGTGTAAAACAGATTTTATGATAAACTAATGTATTGAAGATCCAAAATCCAATATACTTGATTTATCTAAAGAGCCTACAGAGACAATTTGAGACCATCAATGCTTGGGGTATTTTTGGGAGACACCATAGAGTTTTTTGATATGTGGCCTTAGGTAGCTGTGGGGGGTTTCAGGCAAAACAAATGATCAGGAGATCAAGTCTCTTGAATAAAAATGCTCAAAATGAAGTTTCTCAAAATTGCTCCAAAATAGATCGACTGGAAAGAGCTCGGCGATACGATCCCAACGCCGTGAACGGCACTGAAATCCGTTACCGTATGGAGGAGATATTGCATTTTGAAAACGCCTAATAACTTTCAATTTTGAAAGAAAAGTTTTTTTAATATTATGTGTTGGAATAATTTTATTTTATTTATTAAAGTTTAATGAATTAATTAAATTATATAGTTTTTAATATTTTATATAATTTAATTAATCATATATTATATTAATTAATTATATATTTTAATTAATTTTAAAATTTAATTAAACTTTATTAAAATTATATTATTAAAATCCAACTTTATATTAAAAACCAAAATATAAATTCATTAAAACCCACAAGTCTAATGTTGTTAAAACTCACGTGGGCAATGTTTTCAACGGTTATAATCCACGTAACAATGGTTCAACGGATAAGTTTGGTTGATGTGTTAAACCGTGGGATGTTAAACACCCACACGTGGACTTCAAAACGTGGGTTGGAGCAGAGTTTTAACGTGGTTTACGTGTCAAGGTCAAGGCACGTGGTCAATTAAATGGTGGAACGGATTGTTAAACCAGCGGAGTTCAAACGGTTAAGACATTTATTGTAACAGTGCCATGTGAACCATTTAACGTAACTGCCGGCAGGATTTGACATTACGGTTTTTAAAACCGTTTGATTTAGCATAAAACGTGGAGGGTGCATGTGACCACATAAATGTTACATTTAATGTTTCAGTTAACCACCCGACAGATTTGGAGCGCGCCCGCTAAATATGGGGTTGTTGCCATTTTTAACTGGAGTTAACTCCAGTTCTCCACAGTTAGCGGAGCTTTTGAAGGGAAAACTTCAGTTAGCCATAACTTTGGCTAGGAAAGTCCTTTTTGGACGAATTTTTTTTTATTTTGGGTGTAGAGAGCATTCTGGAGCTGTTGGAGGTGTTTGCAGAGCCATCAGGGCGCTCTAACAGAGAATTTACCAGCATTTTTGGTCGTGGAGCCACTAGGGCCTAAGGGAAGAAGAGCTGTTTTGGACTACCTTTATCCAATGGAGGTGGTTGTTTAGTCATTTTATACTGATTTGAGCCTTCTGAATCTATTTTTGTAGTGTATTTTTCCAATTGAGGCTTCTATACAGTTTTATTCACATTTTGAGCATTTAATCAAAGAGGAAAAAGCCTAATTAGAGGCTTTTGGACCCAGCGGAGGTAGCCCAAGAGAGGGGTAAACCGCTTAAACAATTATTTGCTGTCATACTGTATAATTTTGCTTCATATTTTCAGATTCTACTCCTTTAAACAGTGAATTTTTATAAGCTATCTTTTCCCAAGCAGGTTTAAACAGTGAACAAAACTTATTAGTTCCTCTTCAAAACACTACACTTCATTTGCAGAATATGTATACTTGTCTATTCACACATTAAAGTTGGATCAATGAATACTTTGCAGTTAAAACAAATACTTTCATTGATTGGATCTTTGTGATTACTTTTTATTTCTTTAGGCAGAGTCTGTAGAAGGGCCAGATAGCCTCCGGATTCATCCTTTCTTTGAAAGGTGAAAGATCCAGTGAATGCCCCTACAGTCAATCTCTGTATGAGAAATACTTTGTTCTCACAATTTCAAATCAGGTTGGTATCAGAGCTCAAGGTTTTGCTTAAGAGTTTGTGAAATTTGTGCAAGTAAATTGTATTATTCTGCAAAATTTGATGCTTACTAGGCTAAAATTGCAAAGAGGGGAAGGTCAATTGGTTAGAGAACAAGTTAATCCTCAACCAAGGAGGGCTAGAGTGTCATTACATCCACCTTCCATTTCATCCTCAGTAGCCTTAGAATCAGCCACAAACATATCATCCAGAGGAAAAGAGTCTTTAGAAAAGCTTTCTTGGACTTGACTGAGATGGTTAGGATCCTATACCAGGAGAGAAATGATAGGATTGCTGGAGAAGGGTCTAGAAACCAAAGAGAAGAAGGAGATTCTTTAGGAGGAAAGAAAGATAAGGATGAGTCTAAGAAAGGGAATGGAGGAAATGGTGATCCTTCATCTCCATCTTCATCCTCTTCCTCCACATCATCCTCTTCAACTTTTGTTAATCAGTCACACAAAACAAAAACATCTCTTAAAAATCCTTTGTTAAAGCTTGATGTAAAGTTTGAGTTGCCAATGTTTAATGGTGATGTGAATGCAGAGAAATTGGATAACTGGATTAGACAGCTGGAAGTCTATCTAAGAATTCAAAATTTGCATGATGATGACACAAAAATCCAATTAGCCTCTTTGAGAATGGATGGAGCAGCTTTGGTTTGGTGGGAAGCCAAGACCAAAGAGGAGATTAAAAAGCATGGTAAGATAACTCTAACATGGAATGATTTTATTACAACCATTAAGAAACATTTTTATCTTCTTGCTCATATTCAGAAAGCAATCATGAATTGGCAAAATTTTAGGCAACTTAAGGGTCAAAATGTGCAAGATTATACCCAAGAGTTTAGAAGGAGAGCACTTCTACTTGGAGTAGACTTACAAAGAAACCTTGTTGAAATACATAGGAGGTTTGCACAATTATCTGCAACATACTATTCTATTGTTCAATCCTACCAGCTTAGATGAAGTCTGTGTGTAGGCTACACATTTAGAAGCTAGAGGAAAGAATATTTTTGATGAGGATAGTAATTTTAAAAACAAAGGAAAAAAGAGAGTTGCTAATTCAAGAAAGGAAAAAGGAAAGTTCTTTTGCAAGAACTGTTCAAAGACAAGTCATGATGAAGATCATTGCTGGAAGCTTCATCCTGAACTGAAACCAGAAAAATTCAAGAACAAAAACAAGACCAAAGAAAAGGAGAAAACTGTAGCAACATTTGAGCAAGACTTAGGGTCAGACTCAAGAGATGAGACAAAAAGCATAGGCATGGTTTTAAAGAACACTAAGGGGAAAGAAGTGGTGCAAGACACAATTCCTAGTTCTAGCTCTTTGAATTGTCACAATGATACTCATGATGAAAAGAGGAGGATAGAGCTTTTCCATGTGAGGGTAATTTCAAAACATACAAAAATTGACACACTGTTTGATAGTGGGTCACAAGCTAATCTTATTTCTGAAGACTTGGTCAAGCAGCTTAAACTTGAGACCATTCCACATCCGAAGCCTTATCCACTTGGGTGTATATGCAAGGATGCCAATTTGCAAGTCTCAAGGAAGTGCATATTGCGCTTTGCAATAACTGCACACTTTATTGACACAGTGGAACTTGATGTGGTGCCGCTTGATATCTCAGGTATTGTTTTGGGAAGTCCTTATTTGTTTGACAAGAAGGCCATCTTTCATCGCCATGAAAACAAGTATCACTTGTTCAAAGATGGTAAAGATTACATTGTGAGAGCTCACAAGAAGAAGCTGGAATCGTCATTACTCCATTCAGGTCAATTGAAAATATTGGTTAATGCAAGTCAAAGTCTAACTTTGTTGATGTTGAAACGACCAGATTTTGAGCATTTGCCTTCTTATGATGTTGCTAATGATTTGTCTCAGTTTGATAACAGTTTGTCTTTGAAAAAATATGATGTTATGTTGAACGAATTACCTTTTGGGTCAGCCAATGCAGTGAATGAAGTGTCAAAGCAAAGCAGTGCAAGCAAGAAGGACACAAAATTCAGCATGGGACAAAGTTGGTTTCAGAATGGTACAATTCACCATGGGAACAGTTTGCAAAGTGAAGGGTATTTTAAGTCTTTCTGGAAGTTTGATCAGTGTAGAAAAAGTTGGTTTTCTGCAAATTAAAATTGTTGTTCTGCAAATTTTAATCATTTGCATCATGACTCCGTCAATCTAAGCAATGGTCGATCAGTTGATTCCAGAGACAGATTATCATTTTCTCAAAAGCTTAATTGGATGAAATCGGGCAGATTTCAATTGTTCAAAGGTGGAAGAGTGGAGAATCGGTCTCCACATCATCAGTTTCAGTAATCAGAAATCTTTTGAGGGTCCAAAAGCTTTCCATTTGGGAGGTGTGATCAGGAGATCAAGTCTCTTGAAGAAAAATGCTCAAAAATGAAGTTTCTTAGAATTGCTCCGAAATAGATCGAATGGAAAGAGCTCGGCAATACGATCCCAATGCCGTGAACGGCACTGAAATCCGTTATTGTATGGAGGAGATATTGCATTTTGAAAACGCCTAATAACTTTCAATTTTGAAAGAAAAGTTTTTTTAATATTATGTGTTGGAATAATTTTATTTTTTTATTAAAGTTTAATGAATTAATTAAATTATATAGTTTTTAATATTTTATATGATTTAATTAATCATATATTATATTAATTAATTATATATTTTAATTAATTTTAAAATTTAATTAAACTTTATTAAAATTATATTATTAAAATCCAACTTTATATTAAAAACCAAAATCTAAATTCATTAAAACCCACAAGTCTAATGTTGTAAAACTCACGTGGGCAATGTTGTCAACAGTTATAATCCACGTAACAATGGTTCAACGGATAAGTTTGGTTGATGTGTTAAACTGTGGGATGTTAAACACCCACACGTGGACTTCAAAGCGTGGGTTGGAGTGGAGTTTTAACGTGGTTTACGTGTCAAGGTCAAGGCACGTGGTCAATTAAATGGTGGAGCGGATTTTTAAACCAGCAGAGTTCAAATGGTTAAGACATTTATTGTAACAGTGCCATGTGAACCATTTAACGTAACTGCCGGCGGGATTTGACATTACGGTTTTTAAAACCGTTTGATTTAGCATAAAACGTGGAGGGTGCATGTGACCACATAAATGTGACATTTAATGTTTCAGTTAACCACCCAACAGATTTGGAGCGCGCCCGCTAAATATTGGGTTGTTGCCATTTTTAACTGGAGTTAACTCCAGTTCTCCACAGTTAGCGGAGCTTTTGAAGGGCAAACTTCAGTTAGCCATAACTTTGGCTAGGAAAGTCCTTTTTGGACGAAATTGTTTTTGATTTTGGGTGTAGAGAGAATTCTGGAGCTGTTGGAGGTGTTTGCGGAGCCATCAGGGTGCTCTAACAGAGAATTTACCAGTGTTTTTGGTCGTGGAGCCACCAAGGCCTAAGGGAAGAAGAGCTGTTTTGGACTACCTTTATCCAATGGAGGTGGTTGTTTAGTCATTTTATACTGATTTGAGCCTTCTGAATCTATTTTTGCAATGTATTTTGCCATTTGAGGCTTCTATATAGTTTTATTCACATTTTTAGCATTTAATCAAAGAGGAAAAAGCCTAATTAGAGGCTTTTGGACCCAGCGGAGGTAGCCCAAGAGAGGGGTGAACCGCTTAAACAATTATTTGCTGTCATACTGTATAATTTTTCTGCATATTTTCAGATTCTGCTCCTTTAAACAGTGAGTTTTTATAGGCTATCTTTTCCCAAGCAGGTTTAAACAGTGAACAAAACTTATTAGTTCCTCTTCAAAACACTACACTTCATTTGCAGAATATGTAGACTTGCCTATTCACACATTAAAGTTGGATCAATGAATACTTTGCAGTTAAAACAAATACTTTCATTGATCGGATCTTTGTGATTACTTTTTATTTCTTTAGGCAGAGTCTGTAGAAGGGCCAGATAGCCTCTGGATTCATCCTTTCTAGTAAAGGTGAAAGATCAGGTGAATGCCCCTACAGTCAATCTCTGTATGAGAAATACTTTGTTCTCACAATTTCAGATCAAAAAAACAAAGGATTTGGGCCAAAGGTGACAACATATAGACAAAATGAGTTACATGGGCCCCTAATGGGTTTTCTGAGACTGGTAAGCAGATCTTGACATGATGGAATGATGACATAGTGAAAAATTATCTTAAGGATGATGAAGGCAGTGAGATTTCTAGAACTCACAATGTTCATGAACTTTGTTTCTAGAAATCTATGGAAATCATTTAGTCATCTATGAAGGAAAAAAATTACTGATGACTCACACAATCAACCTATACTCTCTCTCGATAAGGGTCTCTCTCTGCTCTATCTCACACCAGCTATATCAGATTGTTTCATCTATTCTCCAAAATGTTCAACTTACCCAAACCATTCAGCTAGCTGCATCTATGTGAGAGACATGTATTTATAGAAGTAGAGGAGGAGGTTGGGATCCCTAAAATGGTGGAACGGAGGCATTATTCTTTGGGAGGTTTCCCCAAATGTAGGAAACAAGAAGCCAAAGGAGGGTGCTTGAAATTATTCAGTTGAACCACCCATGCTGACTTTCTCACAAAGTGGTTGGAAATGGAAACTTTGCTTCTATATTTAAAAAACTTTCCAAAAATAGCTCGGCGCGGGCAGTCCACTGAGATAGAGTGCCAATGGGCACGGGGCCCAGTGCTAATTTTCCTTATTGGCTTGAGGTCATAACTCCCTGCCAGCGCCAACCCAAAATCATGTGTTTTTGATGGTCTGTTCCAGGAATAGTCAACAGGGGAAATGTTATTCTCATGAAAATGGATGCAATGACTGTTTTTGCAAGGCATGACACTACCTATAAGTCACAGAAATGGTCCTCCAATGCGCAGTATGGGGATTGCAGGGACGGTGAAAAAAATTTGTGTAACAGGGGGGTTTCCCCCAGTTGGTGCAAGTAGACGGTGTTGTTGGTTATTGCCCCCTTGCATGGATTCCCCATTTTTTTTTTCTTTCCTCTCTTATTCTTGGAAGTTGTATGGATTGAGGGTTTCAAGTGCCTGCTATTCTTGGGGGAAGGAAGGTTGCACAAATTTAACCCTAGTGTTTGGTTGAGGTGGGGGGTTAGGTTTTTGAGGTGGAGTAAAAGGGTAAAAGGGTTCCCTTATCTTGGGTTGGTGTAAGTACTAGTTTACGAGGTCGACATAGTCTCCGTGATTTGTGGAGGGTATTGGCTACCCTGCATGGAAGGATACTGGCTACCATGCATAGTAGGGTACAAGTTTCCCTACATGGAAGGGTTTTGAGAAACCAAATATTATAGGTTTGATCCCGAGTGGAGTAACCATTTTGCACTTATGTGCTTGTTGATGAAGGATCCTAAAAACACCTTCCTTGTAGTTGGTTGTTACCTACAAGGAGCATAAAAACAATTGGATGATGTTAGTTCTTAAACAAGAACCAACATAGTGAACATAATGAGAACAATGCATGAAGAGGATTCAAACTAAAACTGAACTAAACTAAATAGCATAAAACAAGCTTAATGAAACAGAAACACATCAACAAGGTTATAGGAACAATATCCTATTTATTTATTGTTGGTGGTCGAAGAGCTACAAATAAGATATCAAGACACTTGAAGAGAGTTGCTTAAGCAATGGTGCTCAAGAGCTCTCAGCCAAGATTTCCCTTCTTCAATCTCCTTTGCAAACTCACTATCTCTCAAAGAAGAAAAGATAACTCCCAATAGTGATGGAACTCTCTCAACAATAAAATGTAGGATTTCTTTGAATCTATTTTTCCAGCATAACAACACATAAACTTCTTCTTCTCAACAATGGAATGCAGGATTTCTTGGGAGTAATTTTTCCAGCATAACATTGCATCCACTTCTTAGTCTTCAAATACCTTTTTTGTATAGAATTTGAACTCCTCTTTCCCTCCCTTATCACATCAATGAGAAAATGACTTGAGAGAAGGACAATAGGATTCCCTTGGGGGTTTCATATCTCCAAATTGGCTCAAAATCAGATATCCTTGGGTAGTACATGTTAGGGAACCCCGACTCAAATCGTGTGGAGTGGTCTCGAACGGCTGAGTGGACTTTGGGCGACCCACGTGACCATCGAAGGAAAATTCATGTGCATTAGAGGAATTTTCATCCTAAAAGTGCCCATGAAAATTTAACGTACATAACATGTATACCAATAAAAATCCTTTAAATTTAAAAAGAGGTACATGTAAATATTTCGCAGGAAAAAAAGACCACTTTTTTTAATTGTATTTTTGGCTTATCTCCTTATAGGTTTACTCAAATTTCAAGTGTAGACACTCATTCGATGTAGAAAAATTCCACATCCATTGAGTACCCATTATGCACACTTTTGCGAAGACCCGCATTAATAAAAATTGAAGATACATTAAAAAAGTGTATTCAACACACTTTTTTAATGTATATTCAATTTTTATCAATGTGGGTCTTCTTAAAAGTATGGATAATGGGTACTCGTTGGATGTGGAATTTAATTTTGCATCCAATGAGTGTCTACACTTGAAATTTGAGTAAACCTATAAGGCGATAAGCCAAAAATACAGTTTAAAAAAAAAAAAAAAAAAAAATCTTTTCCCTCCAAAATTCATCACTCTTATTTTATTATTCTCCTATTATTTTATTATTTTTCCTTAAGAGGCCACTTTTAGGCTGAAATTTCCTTTAATGATAGTGAGTATAAGACTTTAGAGAGACCCTGCAGGTTGATTTCTTAAATTTAACTTTTGAAAACCTTTGATTTTTTTTTTTTCGTGATGTTTCTAGTTGGAAAATATTCAACTATACATGTTTTCTAACTCTGGGTGTCATCTAACCTGTACAAATGTGTGCACAATTTTTCTATAATAACAATTTCAGATCAACCCTAAGGGTAAAGTTTAAAGGGAGTATATTTGAGAAATATTTATATTGACGAGAGTTGGAAATTCATCAACCAAGGGGGTATCCCTAATGTGAAGTCCCAAGTAGAACTCACACCATTTACAATAAGAGCCCCATCGATAGTATTAACCTGGTTTCCATGTATTATTATATATTTTCGTTGACTCTAACTGTCAGAAAGAGAGAGGAATCTGTGTGTGCCTTCGAAAATCAAGTAAGTGTGCCTGGTGAGTGTTCGGTTGTAGGTGTGTCAAGCTTATTCTATTGCGGAGAGGGAGAAAAGTGAGCCCCTAAGAGAGAGGTAATAGGACTACCCTAGTGGAGACACACGCAAATAATAAGGTTTTGTCTAACATCTAGTGGAATAGTCCACAAAGATTTGAAGTTCATTGCAACCAACACAAACACGAAAGGTATATATAACATCTAGCGGAATAGTCCGCAAAGATGCGACAATCATAACAAACATTACAACACATTCTCAATATGATAAGCGCTAAAATAACCGAAATAGTTTGTAATATTCCCAATTAATCCTAAGCTAATTGGAATATTCAATTTTGTTTTCTTTCTTTGTTTAAACAATAAAAGTGTAAAGGAGGTTCATAAAACTCCTAATAAAGAATAAATCAGAGCCAAATGTGAAAAAAGCTAAATCTTGGCTGCAAAATCAAGCACCCTTAGGTGTGAAAAAGGGGTTAGACATTTTGATTGGGTCAATCTTGACCAAATCTACAGCGCTGTCTTGGAGGAGTGGCCATCAATGAGGCACAAAGCAGTTTTAGATGGAGCTACTTTGTGTGAAAGGAGTGTTTTCATTGAAGGTGGTTTAGGCTTTGCAAGCTCTCAAATTATAAAAGGAAGAGGGTGGCAGCATGAGAAGGTTGTTGATGATCATTGGATTTCTGAATATATTATCTGTTTAGACATATATCATTCTCTTGTTTTTTAGCTAAGAATAGTTTTGTTTAACACTGTGTGTTCTTGATCAGGAATCCCATCTCTTTCCTTGAGAGGCCTCTTGGAAGAGTTTGCATTGTATATTCCACTATCTGGTTGAATTCCAAGCTTCTTCTTCCACCTACACTGTAGATCTTGTTGAGGGTTTGGTTGTATTTAAAAGTTGCGGCAAGTGAAGGCTAGATCTACTCAGATCTAGACCATTTCAGTGCTCCTTTTCAGTGGGGAAGGCTTCTATCCCATTGGCAAGAGAGTGTCGGATCATTGGAGCATCATTTTCAGATCTTGGCATGTGGCCAACTATGTTCTAAACCCTATAGCGTAGTTTTACTTCCAGATCTGTGTTATTACTGTAGGTGTTGATGCAGGGCCTTTTGGCATACCATCTGGAGAGTTGGTTTTCAAGTGTTGGGTATCATCCCTTCACTTTAGAGATCCATTGGAGGGATCATTCTCTTGTTTCATATCAGATCAAATCCAATTCTAGATCTAAATATTTCTGTAGATCTGCAGTCTTAAAACTCAGATCTAAAATTTGTACATGGTGTAATGCTAAAAACCCCAAGGGGATTCTAAAGAAGAGCCAATATAGTGCATGGATCTATTATAGATATGATTTTTCAGGCACTTGTTTGCTCTAGATATGAAGTGTAATTAACAGCTATTGCAACCTAATAAAATAATGTTGTCAAGCTATTTCCAGTCTTAATACATGTTTGCAGCACCTCTTTTTGAGGATTTTTTTCTATTGGTGACTTGTATTTCCAATTATGCATCTTATCGGCCTCATTATACATCTATTTTGCTGCTGTAAATAAATTTGAAAGGTATCCATATTGGCCTCATGTTTTTTCTTTGATGATCTGCGTTATTTTCCTGCATATTTGTCTTGTATTGATGCATTCCCTATTTGGGAATATTACAGTGGTATCAGAGCATCATCTTGGCACAGCCTGTGCTTTCTAAGAAGCCAATATGTCTTATGAAGAAGAGGAACCTCTTACTAACAAATAGAAGAGGTATATAAAGAGAATACAAAAGAACAAATTTGATTACACAAATGAAAATGAAGACAAGGGTAAAGCCCCTATATCTGGAAGTAGATAAGAAGAAAAGTATTTTCCTAAGATCCTTCTTAGATCCATGCAAGATTCTTGCTAAAGAAATCAAAGAGATGATAGTGGATAGAATCAAAGAATCCCCTAAAGGATTCCATATTGGAGAAGGCTCTGGCATGTCTCATCACTAGAATGATCAACCAGTGCATCAGCCACAAGGTTCCCAACGCTCTACCATGCCTACTTTTTTGGCTGTGGGAAATGAAGGGTTTCAAGAGCATGAATCCCTTGAAGATTATTTTGAAGAATATGAGTCTCAAAATCAAAGATTCAAAGATCACTTGAGTTTTTAGGAGTCCTGTCACTTAAAGGACAAAAGAATACCAGGCAATCATCATAGAGGTGGTGGATTCATTCAGAATCATGATCGACACCACATTGTGGGCAGATTATTTTTACCCAATTTTGATGGGTCATCCAAGTGTTCTACCAAATCTTGGGTAGAAAAACTTAACATCTACTTTCAGTTGAACAAGGTTCCATAGATGGAGGCTATCAAGATTGCAGTGTTGCACCTTGAAGGTGAAGCACATGACTAGTGGTACCATGGCTTGTCTACATTGGTTCATGCCAATGTGATTGCTTATTCAGAGTTCACTAGAAGGCTGGGGGAAATTTTTGATAGAAGAGATCAAGAGGAACCATTCATGAACCTTGCAAAGTTGAAACAATTTTTGAATTTTTAAGATTATCTGTTATGGTTCCTGATTTGTCTGGAGCAAGAAGGGTGTACATGTTCATTAATGGTTTAGATGAACCTCTTCATGGGTTGGTTAAATATACCAAGCTCACTACCCTGCATGATCCTATTGAAAGGGCTAGAGACCTTGAAGATGCCTTGCCAAAAGCAAAGGCAACTTTCCAGCACAAGCCCTCTTTTCCTTCAAAGGGAAAGGAAGAAAATGTTGCTCCTTCAAAGGAGAGCTCATACAAGAAGCCTCTTGATGATGAAGTCTGGAGAGATCTAAGGAGAAGGAATTTATGCTTCACATGCCAAGAATAATGGGCACCTAGACATAAATGTGCAGCTGGAAAGGCACATTACATAGAATTCTTCTCAGATGATGAGGAGGAAGAAGAGGATGAACTAAGAAGAGGTCACAGCGCTGACAATGTAGGAGGTGAGCCAACACCATAAGGAGATGGGAATGGAGCTTTTGATCCTATTGGAGGGGCTCTTCCATCTTTGAGAGGATTACATAAGTACTTGACCTTAAGAGTTCCAGGTTCCATCTTGAATCAGAGGGTTTCTATGTTTATTTATAGTGGGGCTACCCATAATTTCATTGATGCCCATCTAGTGCAAAGGAGGGCAATACCCACTGATACTTCTGAAGGATTCTCTGTTTTGGTCCCAGGAGATAGAACAATGCAATTCATGCATTATGTTACATCACTTTCAGTCACCATGGGCACATATACATTGGTTGATCACTTCTTTGTGGTTGACATACTTGACACCAATGTGATTTTGGGTGTTCAATGGCTAATTACATTGGGAAAAGTCACCACTGATTGGGAGGATTTGAAAATGGAATGGGTGGACAAGAAGAGTGGTGAAACTCAAATGATCAAAGGCATGCATACATATCCCTCACATACAACGTCCACACAAAGAAAAGAGATCGATTTGTAAAGTGGAAGCAAGGACCTTATAGTCCCATCTAACATGCTCATGAGATTTTTGCATGGGACACTTTTATCTAGTGGAAAACCACTTGGGAGGCCACCTGATTCAGATTTTGTGGGAGATGTCTCACAACTTGATGCTCCAAACTCAAATCCAAGAGGGATAGGAGCATTCGAAGACAATGATACAGTGCTGGGAGTCTCGGGTAGGCTCAAGGAGGAGGGATATCTTCTCTCAACATCATCATTACCCACTCTTATTTCTGATTCTGCGTTGTGGGAGGAGAAGAATGGAAGGAATGGCCTTCCAACATATACCTTTGGCATGGGAGATGTCAAGGAGGAGATCAGCAACATGACAGACATTTCAATTGATAGATTATCATCACTGTCATTAGTGTTGGGGAGTTTAGATCCATATTGGAAATCCCAACTGTTGTTGGATTATTCCAAGGATCTTCACACTTGTATGATACTTGATGACCAGCTGCATGAAGAGGGATATTCATTCCAAGAAGGGGTCATCTATCATCATGGTAGGATCTTCTTGTCTAGAGCCTCCAAGCTCAAGGATAAGTTTCTAAAAAGAGCCTATGGAGAGTTCTGTTTCAGCCACATATATTCCATGAAGATCTACAACATCATCATGAGGAGCTTTGATTGGGAAGGCTTTGAAGGAGAACTACATCAGCATTTTCAAGAATGCATGAACCATCTGGAGTTGGGACAGCTACATGACTCTATGAAAGAGTTATTTTAGCCATCTCTTCCTTCTTTTGAGAGAGGAGATATATCTAAGCACCACTCCATTTTTATGAGGAGGATTGTTGGTGAGGAACATACTCATGTAAATCATGTTTTATTTTCTGATTGTATGTATTATTTCACCATTTTTATGCAGGCCATGACTCCAAGGAGGATTATTGTATCTTATAAACTTCATGGCCAACCTTGGGCCATACAAATTTCTGAACTTGGTCGCTCCCTTGGTGGACAAAGGGAGATTTTGTATCATGATGGATGCATTCCTAAGGCACCAAATATATCTCACACTTTCAGCCATAGTGAGATGACATGGGCAGCAATTAAGTGGTGGGGAAACCACTTGCCACATCTTCATCTAATGCAGACAGGAGATGCACTGCGTTGGTTCCACATATGGGACTATGATCCACCTCCATATGCACAAATTTCTGTTTGTATATATGTTGTCTTGATCCCCTACATTGATGATATACTTGTACTTTTTATGGGGATGTATGGAGGAAGGAGGGAAGGTATGCATGTGCCCTATGGGATGGAAACTCTCCATGTACCTTATGCTACATGTTTCAGGGAGAACATTGGCCAAACCATGTTTGTTTCATTTGAACTTTTGTCTCCTTATGGGATGGACTATTTGCATCTCATGAGAACTTTGGAGGAACAATTCATGGAGGGATGGATTGGTGAAAACTTAGCTTATGGAGGAAGCTTATCACATGTTGGTGTCACCAATGGAGGAGGAGAAGAGCTGCAACACTCACCTTATCAGTTGCTTGAGGACAAGCAACATTTGGGAGGGGAGGATTGTAATATTCCCAATTAGTCCTAAGCTAAGTGGAATATTCAATTTTGTTTTCTTTCTTTGTTTAAACAATAAAAGTGTAAAGGAGGTTCATAAAACTCCTAATAAAGAATAAATCAGAGCCAAATGTGAAAAAAGCTAAATCTTGGCTGCAAAATCAAGCACCCTTAGGTGTGAAAAAGGAGCTGGACATTTTGACTGGGTCAATCTTGACCAAATCTACAGTGTTATCTTGGAGGAGTGACCATCAATGAGGCATAGCACAGTTTTAGATGGAGATTCTTTGTGTGAAAGGAGTGTTTTCATTGAAGGTGGTTTAGGGATTGCAAGCTCTCAACTTATAAAAGGAAGAGGATGGCAACATGAGAAGGTTGTTGATGATCATTAGATTTCTGAATATATTGTATGTTTAGACATATATCATTCTCTTGCTATTTATCTGAGAATAGTGTTGTTTAGAACTGGGTGTTCCTGATCGGGAATCCCACCTCTTTCCTTGAGAGACCTCTTGGAAGAGTTTGCATTGTATATTCCACTATCTAGCTGAATTCCAAGCTTCTTCCTCCAACTACAACACAGATCCTGTTGAGGGTTTGGTTGTCTTTGAAAGCTGCAGCAAGTGGAGGCTATATCTACTCATATCTAGACCATTTCAGTGCTCATTTTCAGTGGGGAAGGCTTCCATCCCATTGGCAAGAGAGTGTTGGATCATTGGAGCATAATTTCCAAATCTTGGCATGTGGCCAACTATGTTCTAAACCCTATAGTGAAATTTTACTTCTAGATCTGCATTATTACTGTAGGTGTTGTTGCAGGGTCATTTGGCATACCGTCTGGAGAGCTGGTTTTCAAGTGTTGGGGATCTGCCCTTCACTTTGGAGATCCATTGGAGGGATCATTCTCTTGTTTCATATCAGATCAGATCCAATTCCAGATCTGAATATTTCTACAAATCTGCAGTCTTAAAACTCAGATATACAAGTTGTACATGGTGTAATGTAAAAAACCCCAAGGGGATTCTGAAGAAGATCCAATATAGTGCATGGATCTGTTATAGATCTAATTTTTCAGGCACTTGTTTTCTCTATATCTGAAGTGTAATCAACAGCTATTGCAACCTAATAAAATAATGTTGTCAAGCTATTTCCAGTCTTAATACATGGTTGCAGCACCACTTTTTGAGGATTTTCTTCTATTGGTGACTTGTATTTCTAGTTATGCATCTTATGGGCCACATTGTACATCTATTTTGCTGTTGTAAATACATTTGAAAGGTCTAATTATTGGCCTCATACTATTTCTTTGATGATTTGCGTTATTTTCCTGCATATCTGTCTTGTATTGTTGCATTCCCTATTTGGGAATATTACATAGTTCAACTACTTTAGCACAAGTGAAAAACAACCATGAATTAAAAACATTCACAAAACAGTCTTACAAATATTCATAATCCATGCATGAAGAACGTGTTGGCCATTAGGATTCTAATATTAAGTCTCAAGACACATGTATTGATCCGGATTTATGCAGGAACGCAACAAAATAAACATATAACCATAAATACAGAGATGCAGTGGAAATAACACTTCATTTCATTAATATCAGAGAACTGAAATTTGCTTACAGACAGAATGGAAATAAAACTAGCTAGGGCGCTGGTAGCTATCTCTGAGAAGAGATGTGGCGACTCTGGGGCCTCTAAGCGGGATTCTGATGAGGCTCGGGGGCTATTTATTATTGAGAAACAATGGAGAACCCTAAACATCCAAAAACCTAACCCTAGGAGATAGACGTAAGGCCTTAGATTTCCGTTTGGGTAAATTGGTGTTTCAACTTCCAGGACGTAACTTTGGCATACTATCTCCGTTCCCGCACATGATACATCGTCAAAACTCTATCAGGAATACAACTTTCCACCATGAATATCATTAGAAATGGAATGATATTTTCTGAAAGCGATGCCCAAAAAACATCGTTTAGGGCCTCAAAACGGCTCCGGAAGTTCAGGACCCGAAAAACTGCTAAAAATAGTAAGTTATGCCAAAACGGAAAAACTGAAAGAGACAATGGTGGGGGCCCGAGTGGAATAGGCGGGTGGCCACCAATATCCACCTGGATCATTCCTCCCCCCTTAGGAAGCAATGGTCCCCATTGCGTTAAGTTCCTCCATGAGATGAGGAAATTTCTACTAAACTTGGTCCCTGGTGAACCACTTTCCTTGGTGCAGGAGTTGGCTAGCTTTGACAACCCGATACAGTTGGATCTTCTGTTGGCACGTGTTCTTGATTTGCATGTCCATGATACAATCTTTGATGGCCTATTCCATGCAGTCTGGGTTTAACTCTGTTGGTGTGAGTTGTTTTGCAATGTTCGAGGTGTCCAGTAGAGGTGGGAAGTAAGGACGAAGGTGATCCACATTGAAGACTGGGTGCAGACCAAGGAATGGAGGAATACTAAGCTCGAAGGCATTATTCCCTACAGCCTTGGTGACGGTGTACGACCCATATCGGAGCGGGCGAATCTTGCGGTGGGGTCCAGTGAGGCGCTCCTTCTGCAAATGTAGCCATACTTTGTCGCCCACCTGGAAGTTGTGTGGCACCCGGCGTTGATCATGGCGCTGCTTGTACTTCCCATTGGCTCTGTCCAATATATCATGAACCTGTTGGCGGATGTGTTGAATGCTCTTGATGAAGCTACTTGCTTTGTCAACTTCAGACTGGACATGAGCTGAATCAGCCTAAGCAGCTGCAAATGGCATGGCTACGTCAATGGGACATAGTGGCTGGAATTCCAAGCCCACCTGAAAGGGGATATGGCCAATTGAACTGTGGAGAGCCCTGTTATAATTATGTTGTACATAGGGGAGGCTCTCGTCCCATGTGCATGGATGCTTTGAATTGTACATGCGCAGAATGTGTACAATCATTCTGTTGACGACCTCTGTCTGGCCATCTATTTGGGGATGGAAAGCTATGGACTTGGTGAGCTTTGTGTCCAACATTGACCAGAGGCTGGACCAAAATGTGCTGAGGAACCTGCTATCTCGATCTGATATGATAGACTGTGGGATCCCGAAGTGCACCCACACTCGTTCAAAGAAGAGTTTAGCAGTGGCTTCTGTTGTGATATTCTTCTTACAAGCCGCCATAATGGCCATCTTCGAGAATCTGTCAACGACCACGAAAACACAGTCATTTCCATTCTTAGTAGAAGGCAGGACCGACATGTAATCCATGGAGATGGATTCCCAAGGTCGACTAGGGGTAGGTAGTGAAGTATATAGGCCTTGCTTCTTGATAGTCGGTTTGGCAATGGCACAAGCAGTGCAGGATCTGATGTGCTTCTTGACATCCTTTCGAAGGTTCGGCCAATAGAAATACTTTTGTAGCACTGCTACTGTTTTCTCGACCCCGAAATGCCCAGCGACTCGACTGTAGTGTGCTTCTCATATCATCTTGGCACGCTCGTTTGAAGGAACACAAAGGTGTCCAAGGTGACATAAAAGTGCATCTTGGAGGTGAAAATTTGGAACTTGCGTACCCCCCAAGAGTGCCTTGTAAGTGTGGCCGAATTCTGGGTCACTCTCATAGAGAAGCGACCAATCAGAAGTCTCGTGCCCACAAGAGTTGAGCACAGTGGTGAGCGCCACGATCGGTGGTCGGCTGAGGCAGTCTGCAACATTATTGGTGCTACCCTTCTTGTACTTGATGTTCAAATGAAATTGTTGCAGATATGTGGACCACTTCTGATGGCGATCATTATGCAACTTCCCTTGTGTTTGTATGAACTGCAGGGGCCGGTGGTCTGTGTGGATGATTGTTTCCTTCCCCAAAATGTAATGCTTCCATTGTCGACAGGCTTGCACAATGGAATACATTTCTTTGTCATAGGTGGGATACTTGCGAACTGTCTCAGACAATGTCTCACTGTGATATGCCATTGGATGTCCTTGTTGAGTAAGAACTGACCCAATAGCATAGTCAGAGGCATCTGTCTCGATCTCAAATGGCTGCTGCGAGTCTGGTAAGGTGAGCACTGGGGCAGAACAGAGGCGATTTTTCAATTCTTTGAACGCCTTCTGTTGAGGTTCTGACCAAAATAATTTTGCTCTCGCTCCTCCTTTGGTGACTTGACTCAAGGGCCAAGTGATATGAGAGAATCCCAGCACGAATCTACGGTAGAAATTAGCAAGACCCAGAAAGCTGCGAAGCTCTGTTATAGTAGTCGGGGCTGGCCAATCCCGAATGACTTGGATCTTGGCTGGATCCACATGCACCCACCTTTCATCAATAATGTATCCCAGATATTGAACCTGGGTCATGCCAAACGTGCACTTCTCCAAATTGGCACACAACTTGTGTTGCCGCAGTGTTTGGAGGACTTGTTGGATGTGGTGAAGGTGCTCTTCCCAAGTCTTGCTGAAGATCAGAATGTCATCCAAGTACACCACTACAAATGAGTTGGTGAATGGCTGCAATATGTCATCCATCATCCTCATGAAGGTTGCGGGAGCATTCGTCAACCCGAAAGGCATGACTAGCCATTCAAAAAGGCCTTCCTTGGCTTTGAAGGTAGTCTTCCACACATCAGAGGGTTCAATTGGTACCTGGTGATACCCAAACTTCAGGTCAATCTTGCTGAAATATTTTCACCTTTGAGTTGGTCCAGAAGGTCATCAATCCGTGGGATTGGGTACCTATTCCAGACAGTGATCTTGTTCAGCACCCAATAGTCAATACAGAGTCTCCACGTCCCATCCTTCTTTTGTACCAACACGATCGGGCTCCCACAGGGTGATGAACTTGGTCTGATGTGACCTTTCCAAAACAGCTCCTGAATCTGCCTCTTGATTTCATCATTCTCTAGAACAGAGCGCCGATATATCGGTCCATTGGGTAGTGGCGCACCTGGGGTCAGATCAATCGGGTGCTTGACCTGACAGTGCAGAGGAACCCCTGTGGGTGAGGTGAAGATGTCATCGTACTCCTCCACAACCTTATCCATTTGTTGTTGTCATGCAGAGGAGCCCTATCTAGAGGTCGTGGCCATAGTATTCTTCTTGATTTGGGGGCGGATCATCAGGAAAAGTAATTTCCTGGTTTGGGAAATGAGCTTACTGCATTGTTTTGCAGTAACCAAAGAGATAGCCGCAGGAGGTGGTACCTCTGGTATCCTGTACAACTTATTTCCCAAAGTAACAATAACAGCATGAGGTCGAGACTCATACACAGCATGATGCTTCCACAAGTATGGTTGTCCTAATAATACATCAGAAACATCAATAGGAGCAACGTCACATAATGCCTCATCCGTGAAGGGCTTGATGCTATAGGGAAGGCGGCACTGCTGGCTGACGCGGAGATCTCGTCCTTGGTGAAGCCACCCGATGGTGTATGGATGTGGGTGAGTTGTGGTCGGCAAGCCCAACCGCTTCACGACGTCTGCTGAAATGAGGTTCTTTTGGCTCCCATTGTCGACAATGAACTGTACAGGGGAGCCCTTTACCCACATTTGGGAGTGGAAGAGACGTTCCTCTTCCTCTGGATCTTCCGGTTCCTCCTTCTGGATCTTTGTAGTGGCAACAGTGGCATTGGGCTCCGCATCAATAATCTGTTTCCCTTTTTCATTCCCCTTTTCAGGTTCTGATTCGGAGTCGGAGCATGCATCTGACTCAGAAGCCCTCATCTCGACCACTAGCAACTGCTTGGCCCGACACTCACTTGTGTTGTGAGTGGAGCTCTTATGGAACTCACACCACTTTCCCGTGTCCTTCTTTGGCTTTATGGTGTTGTTCTTTTCTTGTGGCTTTGATGGGTTGTCTTTAGCCACCATGCCTTGTCTCTTTCCTTTGTTCTGCGGTTTGGAAGCACCTTTTCCTTGCTTTTGATTCACAGATCCAAAGTCTCGCTTCTTCTGTTTGAATTTCTGCTCAATCTTGGCAGCATACCGGTATGCCGTACCAAGCGAGGAGATGTCGGGGAACTCCATTTCCTCCTGAATGTATCTATGCAGACAGCTGCGATACTTTAGCACCAAATGTTTCTCTGAATCTTTGATACCCAACTTTGTGCGCAGGGTATGGAACAGATTCGTCAGCTCATGCACATCTTGATCCCTTTGTTGTCGCAACGTGGTCCATTATATGTACTTGTCCTCATAGCTCCCCACGGGATAGTACTGTTCCTTGACGGTGTCTCGGAAAGAATTCCAAGTTGGTACGGCCGAGAACAAAGAGGGTTCTGTCTGGTCCTTGTTCTCACAGTAGGTTTCCCACCAGTCCTTAACATGGGGGGTATCTTTGAGGAGTGCAAAAATAATCTTCTCCCGGTCTGAAAAGTCATGAACAGAGAAATATCCTTCTAATAGATTCAACCATCTATCTACGGCATCTGCGTCTATTTGACCCTCAAATATGGGAATGTCAAAATTTATTTGTACCTTAAAGGGAGTCGCAACTCCAGAGTGGCTACTGGATGTAGATGCGCCGCCGGTGGGTAGTCGTTGAAGGATTTGAAAAAAGTTATCCATCATCGCGTTCCTTTTTTTTTCAAGGGCCTCCTCGAGCAATATTTTGATAGGATCTCCTGCTCCCTCATCTTTCTTTTCGTCCCCCATGGGCGTCCGTCGAGGTTTGCGAGGCTGATCTTGCAAAGGTTCCACCAGATCAAACCCTCGACTTCAATACCCAGAACCTCGTTGGGTACATACAAGCGAGGATCAAAGAAAAACGGAAACGCCTCGATACCAGCAGTCGGTTACATGCGGGGAACACATAATAAACATATAACCATAAATACAGAGATGTAGCGGAAATAACACTTCATTTCATTAATATCAAAGAACTGAAATTTGCTTACGGACATAATGGAAATAAAACTAGCTAGGGCGCTGGTAGCTATCTCTGAGAAGAGATGTGGCGGCTACAGGCCTCTTAACTGAGTTACAATGAGGCTCGAGGGCCTATTTATTATTGAGAAACAATGGAGAACCCTAAACATCCAAAAACCTAACCCTAGGAGATGAAGCGCAAAAAATATGGGCCCCGTTTGGGTAAATTGGTGTTTCAACTTCCCAGGGACATAACTTTGGCATACTATCTCGGTTTGATGCACATGATACATCATTAAAAAGCTCTATCCAAGGAATAAAACTTTCGCCACTAATATCATTTTAAAACGGAATGATATTCGCTAGAGGAGCGATGCCCAAAAAACGTCGTTTAGGGCCTCAAAACGGCTCCGGAAGTTCAGGACCCGAAAAACTGCTAAAAATAGTAAGTTATGCCGAAACTGAAAAACTGAAAGAGACAATGGTGGGGGCCCAAGTGGAATAGGCGGGTGGCCACCAATATCCACCTGGATCATGTATACAAAAAAAACCACTAGCTCCAATAGTGGAGCATTGGTGCCACTCCTTACTCCCCAAAAGAACTATCTTGTCCCTCCAATGCCTTGTGGGAGGAGCCAAGGTAGAAACTTCCTTTGCATGAACAATGAGGGTGTATATATAAAAAATGGGGTGATCCTTCACCTCCCTTGTGTCTCTTGGGCTACCCTCATGATTGTTTGACTTCTCATGACTTTTCGTCTTCCTACATGACTCCTCACATTACATAGATGACTCTTGGACTTCTAATTCACATTACATTTTCTGATATAGAATTACATAATCCACAAATAATGTGGCACATGGTGACTCATAGCAAGACATGATATGACACTAATGACATGGACAGCATGATGATGTGGCGGTTCCAAGTCATCCTTCTTGTTGTTTATTTATTTTTGTCTTCAATAAGAGATGTATCCAATGCTTCATCTTCATGATATATATGCTTTGTTCTTCACATCCACCCTCCAAATTTTTTTGAATCATATGGAGTCTTCATGTGGTCATCATTAGGGGAATTTTGAGATCTAAAATGGGCCTCCTAAGGAAATTATAAAACAATAGTGGAAATAATAAAATAAGATTTGATTACATCATCAAATTATAGAGGGAAAAAAGAAAAAACTACTTTTTTGAACTCGTATTTTCAACTTATATCTCAAATTTCTAGCGGGAGTACTCATTTGATGCAAAATTTAATTTCTCATCCAAGGAGTACCCATGTTCCATACTTTTGATGGATCATGCTACGTGAAAAATGAGAAATACATGAAAAACGTGATTGCAATCACGTTTTTTCATGTAGCAAGGTCCATCAAAAGTATGCAACATGGGTACTCCTTGGATGAGGAATTAAATTTTTCATCCAATGAGTACTCCCGCTCAAAATGTGAGTAAAAAAATTAGGAGATAATTTGAAAATATGAGTTGAAAAAATAGTTTTATTATTTTATTGTTTTTTAATATTTTTACCCTTTTACTTAAAAAACAGTGAATCATCCCCCATGGTTGACATCATCATCTTGAATCCTATTTGTTCTTATAAAGTTTATTTTGGTTGTACATTTTTCTTAGGAAGCCCATTTTAGACCTCAAAATTCCCCTAATGGATATTCGGTCTTCTATTGCAATCTAGTGTTCCTTCGTCCTTTTTTTTTATGACCATATTATCTCCACAACTCCTTAGGTGTGCTCTATCATTTCCTCCTTCTTCATCTCCTTATTCATCATCTTTCCATAACATGATAGAGTTCCTACATCTGCAATCCACTCATGAGAAGGTGACATCAATTCAATAAAACCCTAGTCTAAAATGTTGCAAGATGATCCACTGACTAAGACGGAACTGGGTGATAAACCGTGGGATAGGCTCGATGACTGTTGCATAGCTCAAGTAGTCAATGGTTAGACTTGAGCCTTGAGACTGCGCAATACGCAAGTTAGGCTTGGACTGAGCAAAAATATTGCACAGTTGAGGGGCTCAACGAACCATGATAAGGGCTTGAAAACTGATTTTTCCCACTACGCAGTTCTATAAGATAGAAGAACCAGGTGATTACAAAAGGCAGGTATTAACTTCACATTGTGCAGTTTCAAAAGGCAGGATTGCAGCTTGATGGCTAGTACTACGCAATGTACAGTTCAAGAAGGTCGGATGAGGCTTAGTTGCTGGGAATTTTTGAAAACCTGCCTAAGTGTGAGATCATTGAAATTGATGTGAATAGTTATAGGAATTGACATATATCACAAACTTAGACACTTGAATACACAACATATATTATTTAGAACACATGAACACATACTTCCCTTAGTGTGACAACCTTTGCGATAACTTATGACAAGTGTGATAGTAAAGATACACTTTGCGATGACAATGACAACACTTGTGCGACAGTACGTGAACCTTTTGGAAATGAGTGTGAAACATGCCTACATGATAAGAACAACTCATTATCACAAATACTTCCCGTTGAAATAAACGAAAACTCCACTTTTCATGATAAGAAAAAATTATGACACCAAAAGTGACACTTTTTGTATGAAAATAAAAGTGTGAATGACACTTGCAATATGCAAATGATGGTGAAAAAAAAACATGCCAAGGTGAATTTAACATGAAAATGACACTAATCAAAGGGAAAGCAAGCAAATGTGACAGTCACAAACATGAAAACAACATTTGCGATGGTGAAAGTGCGCAAAAGTGATATAAGTACAATCGCAAACAAAGTGAGGGATTGTTGATGTCAATGCGCATTGATTGTTGACATGGATTGGACATCGCACAGGCATAGTCTTGATGGATCATGCCATGATTGTTCAATATTGCATAAAATAATGTGCTCATGGAATTGTTGCAGACTAAGCATGTGTGAGAAAGTGACTTCGACACTTATAATACAAGAAGCGAGCTCAAAATGATCCGCTGACCAATAAGTGACTACGGAACGACCGATCGTAAGATCCATAGTAGGCTCCAAAATTCGAGTGTAGGAAAAATTTTGGAGGGTGTTTGTCGTAGCGACACACTGGTAGAAATCAAGCTTCACTGCATTGGTCAATTATTTCGTGTCGGGTCCATTTATTCAGGAAGTATTGATTCATCACTGAGATTACCATGGCTTCCCCACTTACCCCATGCATAAACATATTCTCATTTATTCCTTTACTCGGTTAAACACAAACATAAGATCAACGATCACACAATGTTTTGAATCAGTATAGGGTAATGAAGTTTGCTAGCTTTAGATTTTCAAAGTATATTTTTTCATCTCTAGTGTTTCTATGCTTCCAGTAGGCCTAGACAATACCTCGGTGGGGTCACTTCAGGGACACAAACATTGCTTCACTACCAACAGGCCTGAATAGTGCCCTGATGGAGTTGCTTTCTTTACCTCTCTACGCAGGAAGCCTTTATCTTATTTTGCCTTTATGTATTTATTTTATATAGGATTGTGCATTAGCACTTATTTATTTTATGGGTGGAAGAGGAATCTTGACTTTAAATTGAGAGCAGGAGAGGTTGTCGCCTCAAAGAATCATATATAAGACCTTTGATATTGGTTTGCTCATTTAGATTTCTGCTTGTCCTTTCCTACTTGATTCGATCATCCTTACAACACCGAAACATAAGAACTTGAGTGTAGGGATGAGGTTTCTAGAATATACATGGAGATCGTGGTTCGACACAAGGATTTATTAACGCAAGTATCGTATTTTCAATCGGAACGTCATCGACCCAAAGATGTAACTAATACAAGGAAGAAGAATAGGAGGGTCAGCCAAATGTTGCATTTTCACAAAATCCTTTTCTATTTTTCCACATTCCGTTTTGAGCCAATATAGCATGTTCATGTAATGTCTCAAAAAAAGAAAGAGAATATAACACACAACAAGGAAATAAAGCCAGAAGACAAGACATAAAGTGGCTAAACCAAAACATGATGCAAAACCAAAACCAAAAAACGCAACACCAACTACAGGAAACAAATACAAGATGAATGTGCAGGTAAAATCAAATGAAACTATACCTCCTCCTAACCTAAGAATCTATAAGGGTGGGGTCACATATAATTGAATTTCCAATGTAGCCACAGTAATTTTTCCTAACCTGCAATCACAACGTTGTGATTGATTAAGGGAAATATAAAATAGTGTGCAATGGAAAGCATAAGAGCTTGTATAACTTACACAAAAAAAATGAAAGTCTTGCTTGTCAGCAAAAACATATGTCATAGTTGATACTTTTAACAAATTCTCATTCTTATCCTTTCGATCAAGATCACATCCAAAGAAACCTTGGAAACATATTGCAAACGTACCGTCATCTTCTTCATCCCTTTTAGCAAGCATGAGAAAATACTGAAACGTGTTATTAGAAAAATGTATTTCTAAGTAAGATGCTTCCCACA
This sequence comes from Pinus albicaulis, assembly GCA_034641835.2. Taxonomy (NCBI): domain Eukaryota; kingdom Viridiplantae; phylum Streptophyta; class Pinopsida; order Pinales; family Pinaceae; genus Pinus; species Pinus albicaulis. The sequence continues at coordinate 1,902,454,471 of CM076578.1, forward strand.
ATGATATATTGGATCATGAAACTTGAAACAATCCTCTTGAAAACCCCAAAATCCCTGAAAATATTGATTTTCATCTAGAATCATGGGTTCATTATGATAATCGTGTGAGAGACAATTGATTTGATCATATTCAATTGGCATGTCAAGATAGTGAGGACCCGACATGGCCATCATCGAAGACTGAAGTGCCTCGACAAGTATTTGAATAGTGAGATGTTGAACCATGAATATTGAGGGATGTAAAACAACTGTCATTGGATATGTTGATGGGAAAATGATAAGTTGAATAAGTCATCGAAGACAGAATCATGATTAGATGGGAAGATTAAAGCATCATATTCCCAGTTTGTAATAAACAAATATAAATCAATTTTCACAACTCTATGAATGCTTTGAACAAAAAAAACCAACTTCCTTGCATGTCGAATGTGACAAACCTTTTTCCTGTAACTGGTGATAAATTGTACAAGCATCGTAATCATCGAAATAATTTAAAAATAATGTCAACACAACAAACACATGATACCAATAAGAACATAGTGAACGAAGAATAATTTGATTCGCGCAATAACTTGTGCATTCATTATTACTCAAGAGGGTTTCAGATGCGATGAAGGGAAAGATTCGCAATATAACATTCGCAAGAAGAAACAGGAGCTGAATATTAATAAATGAATTCTATAGGCATGATTCCTTCAACCAAAGATAGTCTTTGAAATGATCAACTTCGTAATTCCATGACTCTACAAGAGAAGATATTCCAAACCTGAGTTTGATGCAAGATATTTTCATGAAGATGAATGAATAGAAGGAGATTCTTGAATTAGATTAGAAACCAAATTTCGAAAGTTCAAAATATTACATCTAAAATACCAAACATCTTTCAAAAATAAATGTTAGTGTGAATTCTAATCACAAGCGTACGAAAAAATCCCACTTTAGTTCTACATAACAAACAACCCTAACATCAAAGATGGCTGCCAATTTCTTTAGATCTGCAGTTAGTTGACTAAGATAAATGTTACAAAATCCAGATCTATGCAGTAAAAGACATTAAACATTAAATACAAAGAAAGAGTTTCTCCATGCATCCAATAGACCATACAAGAATATTTTTAAAGAATTTTTGTATTTATGACACCTGGGAAGGGAACATAGAAAGATGTTATCAGTCCCCCTTAATGGGATGGGTTCTTGTATGTCCTCAGCGCTTCAGATCTAAGATCTCTCTCTCTTGATGGTGTAGAAAACCCAGACAAAAAATGGAACTCAAAGGGAGCTCACAAGCAAACTGGTAGCAAAATATGACAATGATGGAGGATCAAAGTCATACCAAAAGTATAGATCTAGAGTGATCTTTAGGCAACAAAAGGTAGTGAATGAATGGAAAAACCCTTCTATTGATAACAAAATATTGAGTTATTCTAGATATTGGTGCATAATTAAAATATTATTAACCAAATCTAGATCCAAATTTTATGGAATATTTTATTATTTTTGTTCGAGGGAAAAAGAATTTGAATTTGGTCAAATCCCATTATTTGTAAATAATAAATAAATAAATGATTTATTTGTTATTTTAAGAGTGTGGTTGAGCAATAATTAAATAAATAGTGATTTATTCAATTATTTATAAATTATTTAGTCAAATTTAACAAGGAATATTATTTAAATAATGTTTAAATAGTTATTCCTAGAAAATTTTGAGATTGCAACAAGATGATGAGCTTTGTGGAAAGAAGTCACCTTCACTAAGTAGGCCCGCAGGCTATTTTTGGCGCAAAGTCTATTTTTAGACTATGTCTATTTTTAGACATGTCGATCATATTATATGAGTTGCAGGATGCTATTTGTGGATGGTTGGTCAAGTTGGAAAAATAGATGTACTTCTATTTTTAGACATATTGGGCAGAATCTATTTTTAGATTGCCAGTCTAAAAATAGATATGTCGAATATTATTAGCTCTTAATAATATTTGGACTATAAACATTATCTTATTCTCTTGGGGCACTTCAGTTAAGTGCACAGATGTGGCACAGGAGCTGACAGAAGGAATTACGCTATTCCTGAGGGTTAAGTGGAGCTATTGCATGGATACTTCAGTTAGAACTCATGTGACAGAGTTTGGTGGAGTTGATTGAGGAGTTAATGGAGTTGTGTTAAGTTTAACTAATCTAAACATAGTTGAACTAGTTGTATTTAGTCTAACTGATTAATACACTAGTGAAGAGTGGTGTGAATTAATTATTAATTAATTCACTAATTATAAACTCATTAATCAACTAAAGAATACATCAGTTAACTTCAGTGCATGGACAGTTTCAGTGGAGACCAGTGAAGAGATAGGTGAAAGAGAAGTGTGACTATCAGTTGTGACTATACTGTTGCATGATTTGCAACAACCAGTGATTGGAGATGCCAATGAGGATTGCGCAGTACAAGCCAGGTGGTTCGAAGTTATTTATGAGCCATTCTTCAGCATTGATTGCGCAGTAGAGGTAGGCTATCAGGTGGCAGAGATTGGAGCATGTGATTTGCTAGATCTAGCTTGATTAGTGTGTAGCAATTGGAGATTGTACTGAGAGCTTGTGAGGAGCTTTGTATGATGATTTTTACATGATCTCTATGACATATAATATACAAATATTTGAGGGTTTTCAGCTTTAAGATTTCCCATAAAATAGTGTGTTCATATGTGTGATTGTTTTTGGTTTTAATGTGTGCATGCAATTGATTTTATTTCCGCATGTGATGATCAATGGTAGAAGAGATTCTGTATTATGCATGAAGCTAAAATAGTGTGTGATCAGGAGAATCTCGGTGAATAATATATCAGTTATTCAAATTTCTACATGGTATCATAGCGATATTGATCATTGGAGCAATTGCAAAACATTGAAGCGGTTGAGTTTTGTGCTGGTGGAATTCGAATTTGCAGCAGTGTTTTCTTGGTGTCAAAGTTGAGATGTCTTTCAACGGATTACGATTGGAGTATGCCCTTGAGGGCAGCTCAAATTATATTGCATGGAAGGACAGGATGGAGGCGGTGCTGGATGACAATGGGTTGAAGGAGTTCATAGATGCAGAAATTCCAAAGCCTACTTCTAGTGATGTTGTCGTACTTGACGCATGGCAAAAGAAGACAACAAAGTGTCGAAGGATTCTGTTGGAAGGTGTGAAGGATCACATAGTGTCCAGCCTTCATGGTAAAGTTTCTCCATTCTTGATGTGGAAAGCTTTGACAGATTTATTTCAAAGCAAGAGCGACCAGAGGAAGTTGGCGCTCAAGGATAAACTCAGGAACATAAAAATGGAGAAAGGAGACAGTATGCCCAAGAACCTCACGAAGTTCATCCAATGTAGGGATGAACTGGGAAGTGTGGGGGTTATTGTTGATGATGAGGACTTGGTGAGCTTGGCTCTCCTTGGGATTCCAAAGAGTTGGCATTCCTATCAGGACTCTGTCAATGGTCGGGAGAAATTGCAAGGATGGGAGCGACTTTGGTTGGATCTTGTGCAAGAGGAGATAAGGTGAAGTACCAGGGATGGATCTTCATCAAAGAACTTAGATGAATAAAATTTCGCTTTAGCTTCCAAAGCAAGGAAGGGGAAGAGCAAGAATAATGCTTCTCAATCCGATGCGAAAGGCAAGAAGCAAGACATGTCCAAGGTGAAGTTCTTTCACTGTCACCAACATGGACATTACGCCACTAATTGTCCACAAAAGAAGAAAAATAAGCAGGCTGCTATATCTACAGCTGGAGAGGCCTTAGCCTCGCAGCTTGAGCTAGATTTTTTTCTGATCGCATGCTTGGTCTCAAGTGTGATGGGTTCAGTGTGGTTTCTTGATAGTGGTGCGTCTTTTCATATGACCGGAGACAAATATTTTTTTATTGATCTGGATGAGAAAGATCTTGGAGTGCACATCGATATGGGCGATGATGGTAGATACAGTGCGACCAGTATCAGTACCATTTCCTTTGAGAGGGAGTCTAGTAAACCCTTCATATTGAAGGAAGTGATGCATGTTCCAGGATTGAAGAATAATCTTATCTCTATGGCGATGTTAGAAGACAAAGGATATGATGTTGTCTTTAGCGAGGGAAAGGCTTTCCTGCGCAGTAAGGCAACTAGTGAGACCCAGAGGATAGGGGTTCAAGTTAAGAACCTTTATCAATTGTAGGTAGATCGTTGCGCAGCAATGGCAAACAAAGCAGAAGAAGTGGTGAGCCGGGATGATGGCGAGCTGTGGCACCGGAGATTGGGCCACCTTCACCATGGAGATTTGAAAATATTGCAGCATATTTCTACCAGGCTTCCCAAAGGTACACTTGTGAATTCGGATCAGTGAAAGGGATGTACTTTGGGAAAATTTGTGAAAGACACCTTTCCGGAGAAGGATAGTCGTGCCACGATGATCCTTGAGAGAATTCACACAGACGTGTGTGGACCTTTCTCAGTAAGCCCGGCAATGGCTACGAGGTACTATGTGATGTTGTTGATGATTTTCTCGTAAGTCTTGGATCTTCTTCATGCGAAGAGGAAGCGAGACATGCTAAGGGTCTGTGAGTTCAAGGCTTGGGTGAAAAGAATTGGGGAAGCAGGTGAAGGCTCTTAGGAGCGAAAATGGTGGTGAATTCATCTCTGGCGAATTCAAGGACTTTTGCAGCACAGAAGGAATTCAAAGAGAGCTCATAGCACCTCATAACCCACAGCAGAATGGGGTTGCGCAGCGAAAGAACAGAACAATTGTGGGTGTTGCATAGGTGATGTTGCATGATCAGGGCCTTCCCATACACTTGTGGGCTGAGGCATGCAATACTATGGTTTATGTGCAAAACCATTGTCCTCACAGGATACTTGGCATGAGTACACCCGAGGAGGTGTTTTCTGGTAAGAAGCCTGATATTTCCCATTTGAGGATTTTTGGTTCACCTGTTTTCATTCATGTGATGAAGGATGCTAGGAAGAAGCTGGAGCCGACTGCAGAGGTTGGGATATTTTTTGGGTACACTGATACACCCCACAACTATCGTGTGTATTTTCCAGACAGTCGCAAGACTGTTGTGTGACGGGATATCAAATTTCATGGGGAGAAAGCCATGAAGTGTTCGCTTGAGAGGGAGCCACACTTGCATGCAGATGAGGAGCTATTAGTTCCTAAGGATGAGTCTCAGGATGTGGATCAGCCACAAGATGAGGTTCATGGAGTGGAAGAGACCACTCAAGCAGTGCCAACCATCAGAGGGCGGAAGCGCACTACAGAAGTTGAGCGACTAGCTCAAGATGCAGAGAAGGTTGTAGGAGCACCTACATCACAGTAGCAGAGACAGAGACGATCACGACGTTATCTTTTGGATACATGGCTCTTATGAACAATTGTATCGTGACGGAAACCATCCCTCTTTCGAAAATTGTGGATGATCCCTCATGGTGGTACCATGAACGGAAAATGGACCAATTGTTAGAAACGCTAGAAACGATGCACATGGGAGATTGTCCCAAGGCCAGAGGGGAAATCAGTGGTGGGTTCGAGATGGATCTACAAAGTGAAGCAAGCAGCTGACGGGAGTGTGGAGAAGTACAAGGCAAGATTTGTTGCCCGAGGCTTCTCACAGATTGAGGGGATCGATTATGAGGAAACCTTTGCACCTGTCGCAAGGTATTCTTCCATATAGACGATTCTTGCTCTCTCAGCGTAGATGGGGTGGCACATTCATCAGATGGATGTGAAGACTGTGTTCCTCAATGGGATGATTGAGGAGGAGGTGTACATAGAGCAGCCCAAAGGTTTCGATATCTTCAGCAGCGAGTCGCATGTGTGCAGGCTCAAAAGAGCATTGTATGGGTTGAAACAAGCACCTTGTGCTTGGTACACACGGATAGACAGTTATTTCACCAGACTTGGATTCTCCAAGAGTGAGGTGGATTTGAACTACAGTTGGTCTAGGGTAGATTTGCTAAATCATTACTTTATGTAGATGATTTGATTTTACGGTGATGAAGCTGATACACTCATCTTGGTGATCTTGCAAGGAGTTTGAGATGAAGGACTTGGGCCTCCTTCATTATTTCTGGGATTGGAAATTTGGCGACGTAGTGATGGAATGTTTGTTTCTGTTAGTATGCCCGGAGGAGATCTTTGAAGTTCAACATGCATGGCTGGCCGTTATTCTCCTCTTTACGGTGGTTGGAGAAGGAGGATGCTACTTCGAAGTGAAGTGGATGCACTATTTATCGACAGGATTGGTGGGGTCGCTTATGTGTAGAATACACGACTGACATATGCTATGCGTTAACCAAATTTCACTTTCACAAGCTATGGTTAAGCCTACCAAGATCTTTTGGAAGGCAAGAAAGCATGTATTGAGATATCTCAGAGGCACATCGAGATATGGATTATGGTACAGACAGTCGGATGAGGTGAAGCTGTGTGGCTTCACGAATGCAGATTGGGTATGGAGCCCAATGGACAGAAAGAGCACATATGGAGGGATTTTCAGTATCGGGTCGACAACAGTTTCTTGGTACAGCAAGAAGTAGAGATCCGTGGCACTCAGTTCAGCAGAGGCCGAGTATATGGCAGTGAGTATGGCTGCATGCGAGGCTATATGGATGAGGAAGATCCTGGTCAGGTTGTTCGGTTCACACTTAGATCCTACTATGATTTATTGTGATAATCAGAGTTGCATTAAAATCTTGATTAATCCAGTATTTCACGATAGATATAAACACATTGACATCCGGTATCATCATATCAGAGATTGTGTGCAGCGGAAGATCATGTTACTTTCATACATTCCCACGGAGGATCAAGATGTTGATATCTTGACGAAGGCGCTCACAAGGAGAAAATTAGAATACCACAGAGGCAAGATAGGGGTGGCAGATAATCCTTATCTTGTTGAGAGGGAGTGTTGAGATTGCAACAAGATGATGAGCTTGGTGGAAAGAAGTTGCCTTCACTAGGTGGGCCCGCAGGCTATTTTTGGCGCAAAGTCTATTTTTAGACATGTCGATCATATTCTATGAGTTGCAGGATGCTATTTTTGGATGGTTGGTCAAGTTGGAAAAATATATATGGACTTCTTATTTTTAGACATATTAAGTAATCTATTTTTAGATTGCCAGTCTAAAAATATATATGTCGAATATTATTAGCTCTTAATAATATTTGGACTCTAAACATTATCTTATTCTCTTGGAGCACTTCAGTTAAGTGCACAGATGTGTCACAGGAGATGACAGAAGGATACTTCAGTTAGAACTCATGTGAGAGAGTTTGGTGGAGTTGATTGAGGAATTTAATGGAGTTGTATTCAGTTTAACTGAGCTAAACATAGTTGAGCTAGTTGTATCTAGTCTAACTGATTGATACACTAGTGAGAGTGGTGTGAATTAATTATTAATTAATTCACTAATTATAATCTCATTAATCAACTAAAGAATACATCAGCTAACTTCAGTGCATGGACAGTTTCAGTGGAGACCAGTGAAGAGGTAGGTGAAAGAGCAGTGTGAATATCAGTTGTGATTATACTGTTGCATGATTTGCAACAACCAATGATTGGATATGCCAATGAGGATTGCGCAGTACAATCCAAGTGGTTCAAAGTTATTTATGAGCCATTCTTCAGCATTGATTACGCAGTAGATGCAGGCTATCAGGTGGCAGAGATTGGAGCATGTGATTTGCTAGATCTAGCTTGATTAGTGTGTAGCAATTGGAGATTGTACTGAGAGCTTGTGAGGAGCTTTGTATGATGATTGTTACATGACCTCTATGACATATAATATACATATAGTTGGGTATTTTCAACTTTAAGATTTCCCATAAAATATTGTGTTCATATGTGTGATTGTTTATGGTTTTAATGTGCGCATGCGATTGTTTTTATTTCCGCAATTAATGATCAATGTTAGAAGAGATTATGCATTGTGCATGAAGTTAAAATAGTGTGTGATCAAGAGAATCTCAGTGGATAACATATCAATTATTCAAATTTCTACAAAAAATAGTAAGATAAATAATGATTTATCTAATTAATTTTCCTATTTTGGGTTAAATATGACCATGAATATTAGTTAAACTATTGTTTAATTAATTATTCCTTGAGGAAAATCAAACAAATATGGACTTATTCAATATTTCCTCATGGGGTTTCCTGTTTAGACCATAAAAAACTTAATAAATTATGGATTACTAAGTTATTTTTCATAGTGAAAGCAATTTTACTTAGGGTAAAATTGGTCTTACATGTTGTACTTTGGTCCATCTAATAGTAATAGGTTAGATAACCAAAAATTGGTGTAACAAATTTCCCCCCAGCATGTGAGCGTTAGGAGCTAACCGTATGATCGAAGTACGTTGTAAGAACTCAATCACCAGACACCGAAGGGGGAGTCAGAGAGAGAGAAATATAAGGTAGACTAAAGAGCTAGAGGATAAGACCCTGAGGAGGCAAGACTTACAGGTGCAACAAGTCTCTTTTATGAGTGAGTACCTATTCTACAAGAGGTGGGGGAGGCATACCTATGCCCACCGAGATAACAAAGTACAAATAATAATGCATCTAGTAAACAAGGGACTGAACTATATATTACATGCTGGCATAAACATGGGCTAGATAAAAGCATGATAATGGATCCCACATACATACTATGCCTGGGATAACAACCAGGACTTATACAATAATATCTAAGTACATGAGATATAAGTACAACCAATGAAGCCCTGTAAAACAGGAGAAGGCTCTGAAAATCCGAATGATACATGAAAACTAAAAGGCGATGCAAGCGGTTGAGGCCGAAACCATCAAATTTATGGAGCTGCATCGAAGGTTGTAATGGAGAGGTCATCTGGATATGTGGGGGGCTACCTGAAGGGCCACCCCCTCATGAGGTTTGAAACATCTCAAACACACCTGGGAATCATCGGTACAATCTGCTGCATCACTGAACCATCAAGTATATGGATCTCGATCATGCCGTAAGTAGCTGGAGCTGAGAAACAATCAATTCAAAGGGAAATAAAGAGTCTCTTTGCCTGATCTGAGGCATCGAACAAGAGTGGAAGATAGAACCAAGGTAAAACTCCCTCTAGACATGTCTTCTAGAATGAATGAGCTAATGTCGACAGAAGGAGGTCCGCCATAGGTGAGGCAATAAGGGATCCTAAACTAAGGCATGAGAGATAATAGTAAAGTGACCGATAGACTGGCACCAGGGATGATGGTGGAATGGAGGTACTGAGTAGCAGGCTGATGACTTCCCTTGTTAGAGCATGAAGGGCATGGATGACCTAGCAGCAACTAACACAATCTCAAAGGGGATATCGGACAGTATGACTGAAGGCCACAATGTGCGATAGGAACCAAGAAATGAAGGATGGAGGACTATATCGGGATACAAAGGGGCTCGAGATAGACTCCATGGATGTGATGATGACTTGAATCAGATGCTCTAAACAAGGGCGACTCGATGATGTTGCCACACAGAAATGATCTAGTGGGGACTATAAAAAGATGAGTACAAGATGGTTACTCACGAATAAAATCGACATGAGCATGGAAAATTATGGAGGCAAAGTGGTGCCCCAAGTACAAGTGTTGCAAGTGAAGAAATTCGGCTTTGAGGAGTGGTGAAGTGACCCTTCTTGAAAGAAGGTGTTGAGGTGAAGTATCAAATCACAAAAAACTAAAGAGTACCCATTTGGGAGCTCAGTGAGAGATCTCCAACGGTGTTGACGGTTTGTCAAAAAGAGCTACGTTTTGGTCACAACTGGTGAAATAAAAAACTAGGTTTTCTCTTTTAATAAGGCATTTTCCCTCCAATTTGATTCATTTTCTAGTGTAGTTGTGGTGAATGTAGAGAGGAAAAAAGGCCCTAAATATTACAGCGATTGTAGCGGACAAACCGACCATTGGAACCAAGATCCATTAGTTACAGGTAAGAGGCATGACCTTACTCTTTTGGTTCAAAGGGTCAAAATTTCAGTTTTGGAACCTAGAGCTCATGAACAGGTCAGGTCACAGTTTTTGGGCTCTGTTATGTGACCTGGGTAGTAGGTACGAGGAAGAAAACTACAACCTGTCCAAGGAAATGACCTGAAAAGTGTGACTTGTCAAAGAAAGGGGGTTTCAATGTTGTTTTTGACTGAGAGCTGGGATTTTTGTGGTTGAGGGGCATAGGTGCCCCCAAGCATGTTATGTTCATGCCAAAATGTATTTAGAAAAGGGGAATCTAAACACATTTTTATGATGTGGTGTGTTATTTATTTTCGTTATGGTTATGCAATTAGAGAAAGGACTAAGCTTCTGGGTTGGCATACGTGGTGTCACTATCCCAAAGAGTAGATTTGGAGATAATGAATTGATGCTCACCTAGAAAACACACAGGTTGGTCAAAAACAATGTCTAGGGGACTAGGTCACTAATTTAAGTGGAAGGGATGATGAGAGGGATAATCCCTGATGCAACAAAACTAAAATTCTACCCCAAGGAGAGCTGGTCCACAATTAACATGGCTCTGTTAGCCAACCCTTTTTAACCTCGTTCCTTTCCTCCATAGTCTACCTTCTCTTTTATATGAAGTTGATCTATCAATTTCGAAGAAATTGATAGATAACTATATTTCGCAACTTTCACAGTTATTAAACATAATCCTGTACCTTAATCTCCCAATTTCGTAGCTTGGATTTATATATCTCCGTCGAGCCCACAATACAATCGCGGGGTTCAATTAAATGCTCCAACGTTTATACCTCCCGAACTTTATATTAATAGTCAACATTTACAAACAAATGTTTTCGTAATAACCGCTTGCCCTGGACCCCACATTATGTCAACCGACCAATCAAATGTTTGCGTCATACCTTTTTAAACGTCGTGCATCTCCATCACGCGAAGACCGTCCGATGGCCTTCTCTCGAATCAATGGCATGTACACATTTCGCTCGGCGACCTCGTATTGACGTTAACGCGCGAAAAGTACGGGAAAGTGGTTTTTTTGACCGGTTCACTCCGCCACGTGTCGATTCCTCTATGGAATCACTCCTCGACCCATGAATACCGCCTCCGTACCAAAAGCGGTGCGAAATGGGGCAATCCACTTTTGAAATCTACTTCTGGTTTTTGGTACAGGGCTTGACCCAGGTTACGTCAGGTTGTGATCGCCTTTGTGTATTTTAACTCGGGTTTTAGTCTCAGGTTCCGGACTTCTATTAATAAAACAAAGTTATTCCTTTATATGGGAAATCCACCAATATTACCAGGATTCTTTATTCAAACAACGCCTACGAGTGGTTTGAATACTACGGGATTATCCGAATTAATTTAAGGTAAACAACCGACAGAGATAAGTGGAATTCACACAGGAGTTCAATTATTCATACACAGGGTCCATCACTTCGCAATTAAACAATCTCCTCACACTTAAAGATTCGAACTACTCTATGGTGAATGCGCACAGAAACTATTTAATTGGAAGCAACTGTGAGCAAATTTTATTACACAATCTCCCTTCTCCTTGCTCTCTCCCTCAATGCATCCGAGGATTCAATTTATATACATTATAGCGTGACTCTTCGGTTCCTCTATGAGGACCGTTTCAGGAAACCAAAAGCCTAATTACAATTTATTCAATAACTGAACTGACAGTTGGATCGAGCCTAACTGTTTGACTCCTACAAGTTCTAACTAATCTAAACAATACAGTCAACTGAGGTATTGACACCTAGCTATTACAATTCAGATGTTTTGTACCCTAATAGCCACAACATGTGGACAAAACCTCCTACATTGCTGGCTAGTGTCTAATGCCCCTGCATCAGACTCCCGAGGGCAATCTCCTTCATGGGCTCCTATCCATGAGCTCTTCCATTGATCTGCCTATCTTCTGCAACATTCCTTTAGTCATCCAAGTGGCATCTTCCTCTAGATTTTCCTTCCATTTGATCAAGTACTGAAAGTACTCTAGTCCTCTGGTCCTTCTGAACACTCTCTTGTCCAATATCTTCTCTGGTTGCAATGGTTGTGCTAGAGGTAGTTGTTCTTTCCACTAAATTTGTTCCTTGTCTGATGATCTTTCCTCTGCACCATCATCTTCGTACTTGTACAAATCTGCAACATTAAAAATAGGAGATATTCCAACATCAGGAGGTAATTCAATCTCATAAGAATTTGCAGAAAACTTTCTAAGTATCTTGCATGGCCCAATCTTTTTGTACTTCAACTTGTTGTACTGCTTCTTTGGGAACCTCTCCTTTCTCAAGTGTGCCAAAACCTGATCTCCTACTTCAAAATGAACTTCCTTTCTGCTCAAGTCTGCTCTGCTTTTGTATTTGATGTTGCTGCCTTGTAATTGTTGCTTCACTTGTTCGTGTATGGCCTGGATCTCTGAAGCAAATTCCTCACCATCTGCACTTCTTATCTCTGCTCTTCCCAGATTTCTTAATTCTGATATCCCTCTGGGGTGCATTCCATAAACAATGTGGAATGGGCTCTGCCCTGTGCTTCTATTTGCTGAGTCATTATATGCATATTCTGCCTGGGGAAAAATATGATCCCACTGCTTGGGATGCTCTCCTGCAAGACTTCTCAATAAATTTCCCAGACTTCTATTCACTACCTCAGTCTGTCCATTAGTCTAGGGATGATAAGCTGAGCTGAAACTTAGTTTGGTGCCAATTTTCTTCCACAGTGTCCTCCAAAATTTTCCCACAAATCTGGTGTCTCTGTCTGAAACAATGCTCCTGGGTAACCCATGCAATCTAACAACTTCTTTGAAAAACAAGTTAGCAACATGGGTGGCATCACTAGTTTTATAACATGGAATAAAATGTGCCATTTTGGAGAATCTGTCCACCACAACAATGACTACATCATTCCCTCTCTAAGTCTTGGATAATCCTAGAACAAAATCCATACTCACCATGTCCCAAGGCCTGTCTGGAATAGGCAAGGGAGTGTACAATCCGGCATTCTGACTCCTTCCTCTAGCATACTGACAAATTTTGCAGTTCTTCACAAACTTATCCACTTCTGTTCTCATCTTGGGCCAGAAATAAAAGTGACTCAGCTTCTCATAAGTCTTATCAGTACCAAAGTGTCCAGCAAGTCCTCCACTATGCTTCTCTTTGATCAAATTTTCTCTCATGGAAAATTTTGGTACACATAGTTGGCTTCTTCTGAATAAAAAGTCCTCCTGCAGGAAATAATCCAGCCACTGGCTTCTATCTGTCAAGACAGGGTTACTACATGCCTCAAATGCTTCTTTAAAATCTGGATCTGTTTTATACAATTCCCTAAGAAAATCAAATCCTGCAACTTCAAAATTAGTTTCTTGCACAAGCATGTGTCTCCTACTCAAAGCATCAGTTACTTTATTGGCTTGGCCACTTATATGTTTCAAGACAAAATTAAAACTTTGGAGATACTCAACCCATTTAGCATGCTTATGTTTCAACTTGGGTTGTTGTACAATATACTGCAAAGCATGATTGTCAGAATATAACACAAATTCTTTGGACATCAAGTAATGTCTCCACTTCTTCAGTGCCTGAACAATTGCATAGAATTCCTTCTCATAAGAGGAATACTTTCTTCTGGTGTCATTCAGATTTTCACTGAAATAGGCTACAGGCCTATCATCCTGTCTCAACACAGCTCCAATGGCCTCTCCACTGGCATCACATTTTACTTGAAATGGTTTAGTAAAATCAGGAAGAATCAAAACAGGCTTCTCTGTTACCTTTTGTTTCAGCAGCTTAAAATTCCTTTCTGCTTCAGCAGTCCACTTAAATGGTTGTTTTCTCTTCTTTATTGTTTCAATTATGGGTGCATTAATCTTACTGAAGTTTCTTATAAACTTTCTGTAAAAACTAGCAAGTCCATGGAAACTTCTTACCTCAAAGACATTCCTGGGTGAAGGCCACTCCAAAATTGCCTTAACCTTTTCTGGGTCCATCTTCAATCCTTCTGCAGAAACAACAAAACCCAAATACACCAACTCTTCTTTCATGAATGAGCATTTCTTCAAATTTATCAGCAGTTTCTCTTGGTGCAGCTTCTTCAAGACATGATTAAGATGCCTTAAATGTTCTTCCTTAGTTCTGTTGAAAACTAATATATCATCCAGATACACTATCACAAATTTACCAATGAATTCCTTCAATACTTCATTCATAAGTCTCATAAAAATACTAGGTGCATTTGACAACCCAAAAGGCATTACCATCCATTCATACAGTCCTTCATTTGTTTTAAAAGCAGTTTTCCACTCATCACCCTCTCTTATTCTAATCTGATGATATCCACTCTTCAAATCTATCTTTGAGAAATACTTAGCACCACTCAAACAGTCCATTAAGTCCTCAATTCTAGGCAAAGGGAATATGTACCTGATTGTGATCTTATTGATTGCTCTGGAATCAGTACACATCCTCCAGCCTCCATCTTTCTTTGGGCTCAATACTGCTGGTACAGCACATGGACTCAACCTTTCTGTAATCAGTCTTTTGTCCACCAATTCCTGTACTTGTCTCTTGATTTCTTAATTTTCCTTGGGATTCATCCTATAGGCTGCCTTATTTGGCATATTTGAACCAGGGATAAAATCTATCTGATGGCTGATCTTTCTCACAGGTGACAGCTCATCAGGTAAATCATCCACAACAATGTCACAGTAATTGTCTAACATCTCTTGTATCTCTATTGGTAAATCAGAAATCTTTGTAGAAGTAAGAACTACCTTAGGTTTTCAAACCAAAGCAAATCTTACCTCTTCATCTTCTATCTGCTGCAAATATTCCTTTCCGCTCAGCAACAAGGTCTTTGGATCAATCACTCTACTAGATGGCTCTCCTTCTTCCATGGGTATCAATGTATGGTGTACAACATCCTTGAAGAACTTGTAAGTGTTCTTCTTGCCATCATGCACTGATGCTCTGTCAAACTTCCAAGGTCTACCCAGCAGTATATGACACACATCCATGGGCATTACATCGCACAAAACTTTGTCCTTGTACTTGCCCATTTGCAGCTCTATTTCACACTGTTCTTTCACAACCAGCTGGTGCCCTTTATGTAGCCAGGACACTCTGTAGGGATTTGGATGCTCCCTAGTCCTCAGCTTCAACTTTTCTATCACCTCAGTGGAAAACAGGTTGTCTGTGCTGCCACTATCAATGACTAGCTGGTAGCATTTCCCTTGTACTTTTCAGATGCTCCTAAACAAAGTCTTCCTTTGCGCAGGCTCAATGACCTCTTTAGCTTGCTTCAACAGGAACTTATTTACCACCAAGGATTCTCCCGTCTCTGGAAGAATTTCTTCTTCAATTTCTGCCTCTTCTCCAGCCTTGGCAACAACAGCATTTCTTGGACCAGCACCCACATTCTCTGGACATTCATAGTGCTTGTGTCCCACCTGCTGACATCTATAACACCTCAATTCTCAACCTCTGCCTCTGTCTCTGCCTCCTCTTCCTTTTCCTCTGTAAGAACCCCTTCTGCCCCTTGCATCATCCTCTATAGATGCATTCTGAGGTGAGCTACTGCTAGCTCCATCCTTGGGTGTAGCAGGCTTCCCCTACCACCCTGAATTCCCTTCCCACAGAAATTACCTCTCTTCTTGGAAGATTGTTTCCTTAGGAGTTTCTCCTCTGCTTTCAAGGCCATATGATAGGCTTCTTCCACTGTCTTAGGAGACAGAAGACCAATCTCATCTTGGATCTCCAACTTGAGACCATTCGCATATCTGGCAGTCTTCTCTGGTGTATCTTGGAATTTCCCAGCTCTTATGCTACTCTATAGAATTCCTCTGTGTATTCTTTTACTGTCAGCAACCTCTGTCTCAGGTTCTGCATTTTCCTATATAATTTCAGCTGGTAATCACTAGGCAGGAATTTACCTTTCAATTTAGCCATCATTCTGGTCCAGCTCTTGATAGGTTGCTTTTCAACTCTCCTCCTCTCTGCCTGCACTCCATCCCACCAAAGTGCAACATGTCCCTTCAACTTTTTTACTGCAAACTTGACTTTTTTATCTTCACTTATTTCTTCATAATCGAAGCAATTGTTTAATTCATTTATCCAGTCCACCAGCTCCTCTGGATTCAGTCCCCCTGCATAGCTTGACACTTCAATTCTGGGTTTAACTGCAGACCCCAGAACAGTTCTGAGAAGCCTCAAGTCAGGAGGAATTTCAACATTTTCTTCAGCTTCTTCTGTCTCAGGTTCGCTGATGTCTTCAGGATCTCTGGGTTGTCTTTGCTCCATGGCATCTATTCTGGCCTCGACCCTCTACAACATCCCAACACCTTAGCGTTGGCAACAGGTCTTCTTCTGCCAGCACCTCTACCAACTCGGATTGCCATGTCAGCAAAACAACTTCAGACAATGGCTCTGATACCACAATTGATGCAACAAAACTAAAAGTCTACCCCAAGGAGAGTTGGTCCACAAATAATGTGGCTCTGTCAGCCAACCCTTTTTAACCTCGTTCCTTTCCTCCATAGTCTACCTTCTCTTTTGTATGAAGTTGATCTATCAATTTCGAAGAAATTGATAGATAACTATATTTCGCAACTTTCACAGTTATTAAACATAATCTTGTACCTTAATCTCCCAATTTCGTAGCTTGGATTTGTATATCTCCGCCGAGCCCACAATACAATCGCGGGGTTCAGTTAAATGCTCCAACGTTTATACCTCCCGAACTTTATATTAATAGTCAACATTTACAAACAAATGATTTCGTAATAACCGCTTGCCCTGGACCCCACATTATGTCAACTGACCAATCAAATGTTTGCGTCGTACCTTGTTAAACGTCGTGCATCTTCGTCGCACGAAGACCGTCCAATGGCCTTCTCTCGAATCAATGGCCTGTACACATTTCGCTCGGTGACCTCATGCTGACGTTAACGCGCGAAAAGTACGGGAAAGTGGTTTTTTTGACCGGTTCACTCTGCCACGTGTCGATTCCTCTATGGAATCGCTCCTCGACCCATGAATACCGCCTCCGTACCAAAAGCGGTGCGAAATGGGGCAATCCACTTTCGAAATCTACTTCTGGTTTTTGGTACAGGGCTTGACCCAGGTTACGTCGGGTTGCGATCTCCTTTGTGTATTTTAACTCGGGTTTTAGTCTCGGGTTCCAGACTTCTATTAATAAAACAAAGTTATTAATAAAACAAAGCTATTCCTTTATACGGGAAATCCACCAATATTACCAGGATTATTTATTCAAACAACGCCTACGAGTGGTTTGAATACGTCGGGATTATCCGAATGAATTTAAGGTAAACAACCGACAGAGATAAGTGGAATTCACACAGGAGTTCAATTATTCATACACAGGGTCCATCACTTCGCAATTAAAAAATCTCCTCACACTTAAGGATTCGAACTACTCTATGGTGAATGCGCACAGAAACTATTTAATTGGAAGCAACTGTGAGCAAATTTTATTACACAATCTCCCTTCTCCTTGCTCTCTCCCTTAATGCATCCGAGGATTCAATTTATATACATTATAGTGTGACTCTTCGGTTCCTCTATGAGGGCTGTTTCACGAAACCAAAAGCCTAATTACAATTTATTCAATAACTGAACTGACATCTGGATCGAGCCTAACTGTTCGACTCCTACAAGTTCTAACTAATCTAAACAATACAGTCAGCTGAGGTATTGACACCTAGCTGTTACAATTCAGATGTTTCGTACCCTACTAGCCACAACATGTGGACAAAACCTCCTACATTGCTGGCTAGTGTCTAATGCCCCTGCATCAATCCCTAGAGTGATATGAAGTGATATGGGACTCTAGAGGTTATTCTAAATGGGGAAGAGTGTTGGTACTAGAGTTGACACAACTAGATTCACTATGAGGGTTGTGGAGAATTTCTTCTCTTGGACTGTCAAATATGGGTCCCCCCTTACCAAAACATTGTGTTTCAATGTAATGACCACAAGGTCTATGTGGTTCGAATGTATGGTTTCAATGTAAGGGGGGATAGATAAAGTTAGGGCTGGTGATTGCTTCCATAATGTCATCATCTTAATAGAAGATGGAAAGACTGGTGGAAGAAAAACCACGCGAAGCTACTTGACTCATCATCATGAGAAGAAAGGTCCACATGTGCATTTTCAAGGGGGCGACGGAAGAACAAGCAGATAATGGATCCACTAATTTTGAACCTAGGGTGATCACTGGAGGGAGGTCAAGCAAAATAAAAGGGGAAGTCTCAGAGGGAGCTTCCACTGTGGATCTCATGGATGATGACAGGTAGAGGATGGTGGCCGAAGACTCCGTCATCTCGACATCAAGAGGGGGAGTGTCAATGGGAGAAAAGGTATCCTCAGGTTGTCCCGAAGCATACTGCGCAAGGACAGGAGAGGCTAATTGGTTCTATTCAATCTCGTACTCCTGAACTACCTCCAAAGAGGTGCGGTAATGCGTGAGGCGAGGACAAAGGTGGTTATAATGGCCATGGATATCACACAAAGCACAGGGGTGATTGGTGTGAATAGTCTTGGGTTTCTTAGTTACAGTTAAGGAAGTAACAGAGGTTTCTGGGACAATAGACTCAAGGAACATGACGTTGACCATTGGCTTCATACAAGGCAATTCAGGACAATGATGGGTGGCATGATCGACAACATCACACAAAGCACATAGGGGGGTATTCTTTGGAGGCTAAGGAGGAGCAGGGTTTGTTGGGGCGGCGTTGTCTTTAGGTGCCTTCTTGTGAGCTTTTCCCCCCTCACTCAAAGCTGTCACAACAGGAGTAGGTTCCTGTTGAGGTGGCTGAGGCATGGAAGCAAAGGGAGGGGTCATGGGGACCGCTTTAACTAGGGTCAAAGCAAGATAAGGTTTGGGCTGACCAGGCAGGATAGTGGCTGGGAGATCGATGTACTAGACTAGGATCCCCAGGGTCATGTTAGGAAGGGAAAAGGTAGCCATAATAGGTACCGAAAAATACTCCAGGAGGGGGAGCTAGAAACGGTATCTAACTGGAGGGGTAATGGACAGGCGGGACAACTCCAAGATGGTTAAGGCTAGGAAGAACCATTCCAGGAGGGTAGGGAGGCTCATGGATACTGGCTGCAGATGCGGGGAATTGAGGAGGGGGTCCTGAAGGCTGAGTCGAGGAGCTAGGAGCAGGTTGCGAAGGGCGGGGATGCTGACTAGTCGAAGCGGGCTGCTTGAGGTAGGACTAGTACAATTGCATCATGAAAACGTTCGACAAGCTGGGATCAGAGATAGGAGGAGAAAGACCAAGGAAATAACCAAGCAAAGAGGAGTCTTTGTATACTCTAGGTGAAAAACTGGACAAAGGTTCTACTATTTTTTTATTGGCCACTGAAGAGATGATGGACTCAGGGGAGGCCTGAGACTTCGGCTCGTAATATGT
Organism: Pinus albicaulis; assembly: GCA_034641835.2. NCBI lineage: Eukaryota > Viridiplantae > Streptophyta > Pinopsida > Pinales > Pinaceae > Pinus > Pinus albicaulis. The sequence goes on from CM076578.1 coordinate 1,902,473,885, forward strand.
CGACTGGTCAATGGTGACAATCTTTCCATTGTGAGGAAAGCACATCTTACGGTGAACTGCAGATGGGATAGAATAAATCACATAAGTGTAGCTACTACCCAATATAATGTTGTAATCTAAGGGGGCATCTATGACTTCTACATCAACACAAAAAGTCTTGCCCGCAAGAGTAATAAGACAATTGCGAAACAGGCCTATGGGCTGGGAAGAGTGGCCATCCCACGCTTGGAGGGTGATAGTGGAATGGGCCAATTCAGGAGATTCGAGTTGCCTCCAAACCGAAGCATACATCACACAAGAGGATGCCCCCTCATCAATGATACAATGGGAGACGTTGGCATTCTAGATCTTGATGGGGATTTGGAAGGCGATGGAAGCAGGAAGGGGGGGATGTTCTGATCGGTCAACATTGAAGATGATCAAGAGATCATCTGAAGGATCCACAACACCCATGGAAGTTAGTATAGCTTTTCATTGTGAAAGGCATGACTAGAGGAGTTCGAACATTGAGATAGCAGCAAGGGATTGCACCAAATCATCTACTATATTATACGAATGGGTAGCTTTACCAAAAGCAGTGTTTTGGCATAATGGTACCTTGGAGATCTTGTTATGAACCTCTGCCTTAGGCTAAGGGATCAGTAAAGGATCATTGGATGTCGAAAGAGGCTTTGTGGAACCTGAAGAAGGGGGCTCGGGGGTATACGTAGCGGGAGGCTTGTTGTACTGACGGGACCAACTCTAAAGGTTGAGGTCAACGGTAATGGGTTGGTCAGAGTTCATCATGAGAATCTGGTAATCAGAGGTACCAGATGGAGGAGGTTGAGTGGCCACCTGACCTTCAGGGGGTTGGGTAACCACGAATCCTTGCTGGGGGAAAGGATTGGTAAACACAGTCGGTTGGATAGGTGCATCATGGGGAGGAACTAAAGGGGAGGCTTGTTTTCCTCGAGATGCTACTTGAGCATCTCACATCTACCGCATATGAGGTAAAAGAGGACAATAGTGGGTGTAGTGACCATAGACACTGCAACAACAACAAGGCTTATTTGTGCGAACAGGCTTGTCCTACTTGGGCTGAGTGCCCTGTTGCTGGTTAGAAGTGTTAGGTGCATTCCCTTGGGGATTAGGTCCTGGATTACCTGGGGTAGATTGATTTTGGTTGCCTTTCCTCTTCTTTTTGGAAGTAGGAGGATTAGTCGCGCCTTGTTGTGCATACACTTTCCCCTGGGGGGGTGATGGCTGTTGTTGCGTGGGTTGAAAAGTCAAGGGAGGTTGAGGTTCTAATACTAGAGGAGTTGGAGCACCAGGCCCTGGATACGGATAATAAGGAGGTTGGAGAACATTGTGGTAAACAGGTTGAGAAAAATGAGCAGGTATGCTGTATCCTAGATACATGCTACTGGCAGGGGAAAAAGTGTTGGAGGAGATGGCCTCTCCCTAAGGGAAACCATAACCCATGGGAGAATGAGTGTACTGATGAGAAAGGGCTCCAATGAAACTGTCAAGGGCATGGGATGCCCCCCGGTGCATTTGCACCACGGGGTCTAGGGATATCAGGTAAGATGGTATAAAAATAACCACATTGTGCATATATCAGGTCATATTTCAACGCAATCTGAAGGGAGGCTTCTTCTGTCTAAGGTAAATGAGATTCAACATATTTTCCAATTGCATGCGAAAGGGATCTGAGAAACCAGTCCATGTAGACATGGTCTTCGAAGGTTTTAGTGGCTCGACATAGGATCTTTCTTCTCCGCCATTCCTGGACATGATCGGATAGGCGGGTCGCAAACGATTGATGGAAAGAGGTCAAAAGTTCAGTACCAGTGTCATAACGAAGGGGGAGCTGGAAATAAGACAGAAAATCCCTGGCAAGTGTCGCAAATGTAGTATGAGAGAAGGAGGTCTAGTCAACATACCACTTAGAAGCTTCTCCAGTAAGCATACGTTGGAACACCAGAATATAGACAGAGTCATCAGCAATGGAGTTAGATGAACACCACATATGGAAATATCTAACATGGTTTTTAGGATCTTCTCCAGCAAGACCTTCAAACTTGGGGATGTCGGAAGGGAGCTTGGTTGGCATAGTCGGCCAACCAGGATCATGGTGTATAGGGTCATTGATCAACTGTTTAAAATCAGGAAGACTAAGACCTACCATATCAGGGAGCAAGGGAGCAATGGGGATAGTTCCTGTTGCGGTCCCACTAGTAGTATTCCCAGCATTAGGGTTGGGGCTACCACCAACGTTAGGTTCTGAACCAGACATAGTGAAGGTGACAGAAGGAGAACCAGGGATAGAACCAGAATGGGAACCTGATGAACCAGAAGTAGATTTAAAATGGGGACTAACTCGAATCCTACGTGGAGGAGTAAGTCTTCCTAACGGAAATTGAGGATAAAGGCCAAGAAGTCTCTGGGATAAATGCCTTATGGGCGCAATGATGGAAGAACATACACGGATAACAGAAGGAAGAGAGACCAACAAGGGCAAGGAGGTGCAGGATCAAATGATTACAATGTCGAAACAAGGGTAGAGAGGTTCGGTATCAAATGATTACAATGTTATAGTCTTGGCCTGGAAGTGTAAACCAGGCGCTCTTCACTTAGGATGTGTGTGTTAAGTGTGTTAATTTTAATTTTTTAAACCTAGACGTGTGTAGAGAAAAAGAAAAAATGTGTTTTATAACTATAAATAAATCTGCAAATAACTATAAAGTAAACTGAATATGACAGGAAATAAACAGCTAAAGATGCATCAATCTAAACCCAAGGAGGCGGGCTTCCCAACAACTAGTCTATGGGTGGGAAAAATCTAGTCAAAACACACAAAAAATGGCCAACATAATGAAATTCGAGAGGGATAGGGATCTAGAGGTCAGATCTGCTGGAAATAGGTGCAGAAAACAGCAAAAAACTAGAGGGAAAAATAGTGCAAATGAGGTGGCGAAAGGCTACAACCTAAAGAGAAATGGAGGGAACCCTAGAGGAGGACCAAAAAAAATTGAAAAGATGTGTTTTGGATGGATGAATAACCAATCTAAAATGGATCTGAAGGTACAGGATCAGATCTGAAAAATGGCTGAACACACTGGAATCTCAGACGGCTTGCTTCAGCTAAAATCCTCCTTGAAAGGTGGAAGCGTATTGAAGCCCTAGGGGACTTGGTTCCTACTTTGACGAGTAAAATAGAGCAATTACAAGTCCAAAATAGGTGGAGACAGAGGTCAGACAACCCTGAACAGTAGCCCAGACAAACCCAGAAAAATGACAGAAAAATTCCCGCAAAAAGTACAGGTCGTAGTTTCTGACCTGTATTCAACAAAGGTTGCAGGTTTTAGGCAGTTTTCTATGCTCTAAAGGTGGAGGTCGCAGGTGCCCAAAAAGTGTGACCTGCACTTCTGGCACTCTCGGGAGTAGGTTTCAGAAAAACGTTTTGTCTTAGCTACAGCTGATGCCTGTCACCTGCGCAATAGGTCCGGAAGCACACGGAAGTTATACTTTTTACTGTTTTAGGGTTTTTAAGGTTAAAAGCAACATCAAGAAAAGAAAAAACCTAGGGTTTGAAGAAGCCGGTCATGCAGGGATCTAAAAAAAGATAGTGGTCATAATGATAAACCTTTGTGGAGTCCCCAGTTGTTAGCGTGAATTCTAATCGCAAGTTACGAAAAAAGCCCACTTTAGCTGTGCATAACAAACAACCCTAACATCAAATATGGCTGCCAATTTCTTTAGATCTGCAGTTATTTGACCAAGATAAATGCTACAAAATCTAGATCTATGCGGCAAAAGACATTAAATAGTAAATAAAAAGCAAGAGTTGCTCCATGCATCCAATAGACAAGACAAGAATATTTTTAAAGAATTTTTGTATTTATGATACCTGGTAAGGGAACATAGAAAGATGTTACCAATCCCCCTCAATGGGATGGGTTCTTTTATTTCTTCAGCACTTCAGAAAACCTCTCTCTCTCTTGATGGTGTAGAAAACCTAGACAAAAAATGGAACTCAAAGGGAGCTCACAAGAAAAATGGTAGCAAAATATGACAATGATGGAGGATCAAATTCAGACCAAAAGTATAGATCGAGAGTGATCTTTAGGCAACAAAAGGTAGTGAATGAATGGAAAAACCCTTCTATTTATAACAAAATATTGAGTTAGTCTAGATATTGGTGCATAAGTAAAATATAATTAACCAAATCTAGATCCAAATTTTATGGAATATTTTATTATTTTTGTTGGAGTGAAAAAGAATTTGAATTTGGTCAAATCCCCTTATTTGTAAATAATAAATAAATAAATGATTTATTTATTATTTTAAGAGTGTGGTTGTGTAATAATTAACTAGATAGTGATTTATTCAATTATTTATAAATGATTTAGTCAAATTTAACAATGAATGTTATTTAAATAATGTTTAAATAATTATTCCTAGAAAATAATAAGATAAATAGCGATTTGTCTAATTAATTTTCCTGTTTTAGGTTAAATATGACCAGGAATATTAATTAATTTGTTGTTTAATTAATTATTCCTTGAGTAAAATCAAACAAATGTTGATTTATTCAATATTTCCTAATGGGGTTTCCTGTTTAGACCATAAACAACTTAATAAATTATGGATTACTAAGTTATTTTTCATAGTGAAAGCAATTTTACTTAGGGTAAAATTGGTCTTACATGTTGTACTTCGGTCCATCTAATAGTAACAGGTTAGATGACCAAAAATTGGTGTAACAATAAATTTACATCGAGCGAAACCATGCAAATAGAAGTATTGTGGGAGAGAAACTAGATCTGACTTAGTTCGAGGGGCTTGCCAGAGTCACGAGATCCTGACATAACCATCAACGGAACTTGAAGTTCCTTTACTCCCTGAAAATTCCTGGAACTTTCAAGGATTGTAAAATCTCATTTTGAAGATTGAACCAGAACATGCATGATGTGAGGGTAGCTTCTACAACTGGTTTCAGTAAGACCACTACTCATTGGATGGAAGCCATCTCTATCATTGATTTGACCGGATTTCTCAACTTCAACAACCATATTAGTCAAGTTGAAAGAATATTTTAATCGCAAATGTGAATATGTATGAATCAGATAAATTTCATGAGCAAGCTGATTTGAAGAGTTTTCTTCATGAGAAATAAGAGACGATGAGGGATGGAAAGAACAGGCAATGATTCGATTATTTCCTTTCATGTTATGGATAACCTCTCTACCTTGTTCCAATTGTGAATTTAACTGATTGGTTAAATAACTTGAAGACCATGGAGTATCTCCATCGCAAGTAGATGCATCGAAAATGGTAGAGCACAAGGGATAGTGTTAGGACCTCACAATGTACCATTTTTACCATACATTTTGACACCACCTTACTCTTTATAGCTATATTTAAAAAGGTTACATTATCATTTTCATCCATTTTATCCAAAGGTATGTGAAATCCTTCTCTTTACTATCTATTTAATCTGTTTACATATAATTCCACATTACTCTTATATTTCATCATTAATCGAAGGTAGATCGTTGCTAACACAAGTCTAAAAGATCGCAGATTATTTTATGATAAGGAACGTGCTGTTGCTGAAACAATCGGCCGTTGCTGAAACAGTCGACTCCGTTGCTGAAATAGTCAAATCTGTTGCTGAAACAGTCAGCGGGCACGTACATTCCGTCACTACTCGTGATTTGCGATCTTGAAAGAGTATTTCAGGAACGATGGCAACAAGACGAAGACAAGCAAGGAAAGTTGTTACACGGATTGTTCTGAAGCCAGTACCTTTTTGTATTTGTTGTAACAATATTTTTCTATGGAAGAATAGAAAGACCCTGTTTTAAGATAGAAAAACAGATTTGGATAAATATAGGATTTCTCTGATGTAACTGTAATAGATGTCTCCTCTTTAAAAAGAGGAGACATCATCATTAGAAGGGGAGTTAGAGACTGCAGGAGAGACATTATTTTTGAGCGGAAAGGAGAAAGACTCCATTGTAATGTATCATTCCTTTTTGACAGATGAATAAAGGTTTATTTTGAGTGCTTCAATTTAACTCTTTCCTCTGGGGAATCTTGTGAGAAGGAAAGGGCCCGCCTTCATCACAAGATTCACCCGATCGCTCCTGTAGTTTCTTAAATTTATTTATGTTATTTTCACCTTAATTTAACTCTGTTTACTGAAGAATCATTTACATAGTTTTGTAGCTCTTTAAGCACTTTGTTTTCTTTAACACTACATCAGTTCTGTATCATTCATTCTTAAAGAATTCAAGAGATCTTTTTCCGTTATTTGTTTGAATGTACCGTGAAACAGGTGCTGAAGATTCCTGTTCGGAGGAATAGGGTCCTGTTCCCCGTAGCTTGATTCTCTTTTTTTGCAGTGTTATTGATATCAGGAAATAGGTGATGAAGATTCATGTTCATGGGAATAGGGTCCTATTTTCCTTGATTTGATATTTTTCTACAGTGTGCTTAGTATCAGGCAACAGGTGCTGAAGATTCCTGTTTGGAGGAATAGGGTCCTGTTCCCTGTTATGGTTGATTGATTTCCTTTTCTGCAGGGTGATTTCCTTTCATTATCTTTTCTTAGAATTATTTTAATGAAAGACTGCAATAGAGGAATTGCTTCTGTTGTAACACAAGTAGGCTTCAGCTTTGTTAAAACAGGGTGTGAATAGCTAGATCTGTATGATTGTTAATTGTGTGATTTCTACTACAACATTTCCTTGCTTTTGGAATTGAGCATATCCAGTGCATGATTGCCTTTGGAATAAACAGACCTTCCCAAGTTGACAATTTATGTGGTGCTTGAATTGTTAAAACAATTGAAGCGACCAACATTTTGGCGTCGTTGCCGGGGAAGGCAATTATAGATTTCAAAAGCATTGATATTTTCTTTCTAGATGTGCAGATTGTATGAGAGGATGCGGAACCCAGAAGAAAACTAATCCTAGAGGTGGCAAGGGCAAAGGAAGGGGAGGAAGAAAGAATTTTATTGACGAAATTGTATCAAAGGCTAAATCATCACAGAGATTAAGTTCTCGAAGACCAAAACCTCAGTGCTCCCCTCAATCAGACTACCAAACAGAAGAAGTTGTGAGCCCTGAAAACATAGAGGAACCAGTAACGGATATTAAAGAACCAGTGTGGGAGAATCAGAAGAAAGTGCTAGCAAATCAACAGAACACGTTGAGGAACTAATAGAGAGTATTGGATGACCAGTGGAAAACATTGAGGAGCCGGTAGAAGATCTTGAGGATCGAGAAAGTGCAGTAGGAGAACAGCCAATGGAAGGAAACAACAAAGAATTCTTTGGTGGAGGATGGGTAGATCCTGAAGGAGAAGGAAGGGATGAAAATTCTCTCTCTACCTTGGGATTTCCTATCAGTGATCTCCCTAGAGGAACAACTCCTATGAAGAATATTCCATTGTCAGCTTTACCCAACTTCCATGGTTTATCCTCTGAAGATCCGGATGAATTTCTTTTTGAATTTGATATATTATGCAGAAGTTATGATTATGTTACTAATGCTCAGAAGTTGAAACTGTTTCTAGCAACATTAAAGGGAAATGCTTTAAGATGGTTCATGAGCCTTGGAAGTTAGGTAATCACAACATGGGAACAGATGAAACATAAATTTCTACTTAAATATCAAGACTATTGTCGGACGAGAGAAAAGAGGGAGGAACTATTCAACATGGCACAAAAGCCGGACGAGAATCTGGAGGACTATGTGGAAAGGCTGCAGTATAATCTGCAGAGATCTGATCATCCGAATGTAAGTAAAGAAATTCGTAAAACAATATTACTTAGAGGATTAAGGGATGATTGTTTAGACATGTTAAACATGCTTGGCAAGGGAGATATATCTAAAGAATCATATGATGAGATTGTTGAACTTTGTTAAAGATGTTCAAGAGGAGCTGCAAGGAATAGAGTAAGTAACAGAGATCCCACCTATTCAAGAGTGTAGAAATCAGCCAGTGGGGGAGCAACAAGAGCTGAAATAGGTAATTTACTTGAAGAATTTAAAACTGAGATGTTAAGTTCTTTTGCTTCACAAATTGACACCTTGCAGGTTAAAAAGAAGCAGGCTGAAGCAGAAGCATCTCTGGCTGTCTTTTTCCCTAAATGCAGAGACAAACATCCACTAAGGGAATGCCCATTGGAAAAAATACCAATCTGTACCCTTTGTGAGAAATATCATGAAACACAAAAATGTCCCTCTCTACCGGGAATAAAGGTAGCATTGCAGCCAACGAAAGAAGAAGCTGAAGCAGTTTACCTGCTAACACAAAGAAGACAATGGAAACCAAAAGGACAAGGTATGAATTCTAGTATGCCATTTAATCGTTGGAATAATTATTCTGCTTTCAGTCAGACAAATTACCCTCCCTTTAATCAAATGCAATACCCACCCTTTAATCAGATGAACTACCCACCCATGCAACAAACAAACCCTCCCTTTGTTGATCCTACAATGTGGACTCCTTGGCCCCCACAACAGCCATCTTCTTTTAATCCTTGGAATTCAAATTGGAGAAGCCAACAACTCCCGTATCCAAATCAATTTCCTCAATTTCAACAACCACTTCCTCTACCATCAAATGCTCCACCAAATAATCAAATGAGACCCCAGCTACCTGTGCAACCAAATCCTAACCCCAATAATAAAGTTGTGCAAGTCATTGATATTGAGAATCAGCCTACATTTCCTACTATGCAATGTAATGATATTCATTTGAGATCCGGGAAAATAGTAGAACCTATCATCGATGATATAACCTCTTCTGATTCTGATAAAGAGGAAACTGAGAAACATAAAAAAGCACAACCACCCTCTAATAAGGGTATTGAAATAACAGAACCACCATTCCCCGAGCGTTTAGTTTTAACCAAAACGCCTGAAACACCTGCTTTTAATCTTTTAGGGGAATTGCAAAACTTGTATGTTAAAATTCCACTTTTACAGGCACTGAGAGATGTACCAATTTATGCCAGAACCATAAGGGACATTTTTGTTAAGAAACCTGGTAGGAAGACTAAAGACCCCCTTACAGTTCATGTTATGGGTGATTTATCTACATTAATGTCTAGAAAAACCCCTCCTATGAAATATGGTGACCCCGGCCATCCTACCGTGACAGTTCAAATTGGTAAAACAATAATTCCTCAAGTTCTGGTAGATCTAGGTGCTACAATAAACATTATGACTCTTGAAACTTCACAGTTGTTACAGCTGAATAACACAATTAGAGATACACCAACCATCCTAGAGTTAGCTGACCGTTCTACAATTAAACCAAAAGGAGTTGTTGAAGATCTAGTTATCTCGGTTGAATCCTGGAATTACCCAGCTGATTTTGTGGTATTACAAACTAAAACAAAGTTGGGGGGACACCCTTTAATTCTAGGAAGACCATGGCTGGCCACAGCCGATGCCTTTATAAGCTGTAGATCTGGTTCAATGACAATTTCTAATGGTTATGAAACTAAACATCTTACTCTTTATCCTCATGCTACACCCATAACTAATAATGAAAATTCTGTGTGGATGGATTATGATGATAATGCTATTCAGCCCATTTTAACTATCGGACAAGCTTTAACTCTTAAAGACAATACAGAGGATGAAATAATTAATAATTTTATTTGCGAACCTTCCTCTGTAATTGCTGAAACACACAATCAATTGACTGCACTTTTTGAAACGGATACCCAGGAAAAGATTGAATCGGAAGATTTATCTCAGACATTAACCACCATCTCATCTAAAAGCATAACAGTCGAAATCAAACCTGGCAAGACATTAAATATAAATCTTGATCTAACAGTTGCTGAAACACAGCATTTAATGAAGTTATTACTAGAAAATAAGGAAGCATTCGCATGGGATTACACGGATATGAAGAGAATCTCTTCTAAATTATGTACTCACCGAATTTATATTAAAGAAGGATGTCGACCAGTCTGTCAACCCCAAAGATGAATGAACCCTAATTTAAGAGAAATTGTTAAAGAAGAACTTCAGAAATTGCTTAATGCAGGATTTATATACCCATATCTGACAGTGAATGGGTTTCCCCATTGGTAATAGTTCCTAAGAAAAATGGGAAATGGAGAGTGTGTGTTGATTACAAAGCCTTAAACAAAGCTACTCAAAAGGATCACTTTCCTTTACCTTTCATTGATCAGGTGTTGGATAGTCTGTCAGGAAAGAAATTCTTTTCTTTTCTAGATGGATTCAGTGGGTATAACCAAATTAGAATTGCACCCCAAGACCAGGACAAGACCACTTTTACTAGTCCTTGGGGAAATTTTGCTTATAGAGTTCTTCCATTTGGGCTATGTAATGCACCAGCAACTTTTCAGAGGGTTGTTATAGGAATCTTTTCTGATATGCTGAATGACTCTATGGAAATATTTATGGATGATTTTACTCCTTATGGTGTGTCTTTTGAAGATGCATTACAAAATCTTGAGAAGGTAATTAAACGTTGTATACAAGCTCACCTCTCCCTAAGTACTGAAAAATGTCATATGATGATGAGTGAAGGAGTAGTGCTTGGACATTTTATTTCATCTCAAGGTATTCAGGTAGACCCATCTAAAATACTGGTCATTCAGAATCTTCCTGTTCCTAAAACACAAACTAACGTGAGAAGTTTTCTAGGACATGCTAGACATTACAGAAGATTTATTAAAGATTTTTCTAAGATAGCTTCTCCATTATTTGTGTTGCTTATGAAAAATGTTGAATTTAAGTGGACTAATATTTGTCAGAAATCCTTTGTAGAACTCAAGCACCAGTTATCTATTGCTCCTATTTTGAGAGGACTTGATTGGGCCCTCCCCTTTCATATATCTTCTGATGCTTCAGACACTGCAATTGGAGCTGTCTTGGGACAAGAGGAAAATCATCTTCCTTATGCTATCTATTTTATCAGTAAGAACATGACCCCTACTGAGCTTAATTATACAGTTACCGAAAAGGAGTTTCTTGCAGTAATTTATGCCATTAATAAATTTCAACATTACATCATTGGTTATTCTACTTTTGTCCACACTGATCACTCGGCTATTAAGTATTTAATGAACAAATCTGTCACAAATGCTCGAGTTACCAGATGGTTATTGTTACTATAGGAGTTTGATATTACAATTGTAGATCGGCCTGGTAAATAAAATGTTGTGGCTGATTTCCTTTCACGGTTAAAAACTGATAATAATATTCCAGTAGATGATTCCTTTCCTGATGAGTATTTATTTGCAATCTCTGCTCACTCTCCGTGGTATGCAGATATTGCCAATTATTTGGTTGCAGGAAAATTACCATCACACTTGTCATACAGGGAAAAGAGAAGAATTGTTCAACAAAGTGCCAGGTATAGTTAGATAAGTGGGTGTCTTTTCTATACAGGGCTTGATCAGGAAATCCGAAGATGCATTAGGGAGGATGAAGTGTACGACATACTAAAAGCTTGTCATGATGGCCCCTGCGGAGGGCATTTTTCTGATAAAAGAACAGCACACAAAATTTTCAAGATGGGTTACTATTGGCCCTCATTGTTTAAGGATGCAAAGAAATATGTGAGGGCTTGTGACAGCTGTCAGCGAATGGGTCAACCCAATCATAGAGACCAAATGCCATTAAACCCCCAGGTAGTATCTGAACCATTTGAAAGATGGGCCTTGGATTTCATAGGACCCATTAATCCTCCATCCAATCAAAGAACTTATATATTAGTCTCTACAGACTATATGACTAAATGGGTGGAGGCCAAAGCACTTATTAGAGCCAATGAAGAAGCTGTCATAGCTTTCTTATTTGAAGAGATCTTCACTAGATTTGGAATTCCTAGAGAGCTAGTTACAGATGGAGGACCTCCATTCAATTCTCATTGTTTTAAATCTACCGTTCAGAAATATCATATTCATCATAGAATGACTACACCATACCATCCCCAGGCCAATGGGCAGGTGGAAAGCACAAATAAAGTATTAGAAGCCATTCTAACTAAAACAGTGAAGGATAACCGAAAGGATTGGTCTCAAAGGCTCCCTGAAGCACTATGGGCTTACAGAACTACCTGGAGAAACACTACAGGATTTTCTCCCTATGAATTGGTTTATGGGAAAAATGTTGTTTTTCCTGTGGAATTTGAAATTAAAGCTTTAAGAACTGCTTTAGCTTTTAACCTTGATTTGACTGATGTGCAGACAGCTAGGTTGCACCAGCTTCTTGAATTGGATGAAAAGAGATTAGATGCCATTCACCAAACAACCATCATTCAACAACAAAGAATGAAGTGGCATGATAAAATTATCAAACACAAGCAGTTCCAAAAAGGTAATTGGGCCTTATTGTATGACTCTTGGTTTGAAAAATTTCAGGGTAAGCTACGTACACGATGGACCATATGAAGTAGATGTTGTTTTTCCTAATGGAACAGTAAGACTTTTAACAATTTATGATTCTAAAACACCTCTACTAGTAAATGGTCATAGGCTTCGTTTGTACCAGCGCCCTGTTTCTAAAGAAGATTTCAAGGCTGCTTGCATGACTGATACACATTATCTTTTTCTAGGGGAGTCCTCTGCTCCTCACAACATTTAATTTTCTACACTATATTTCTAGCATTAGATTATATTTAAAACTAATAATCCATGTCAAGGGTTGGCATGTTACAATTGTATTTTGCATAATAAGGGAGAACTCACTAAGGAGGACAGTTTCATCACAGGAAGATCTGAAGCTTCAATCATAGAAGCTTTGTTCCCTTCATTTCAACCCATTTCCCAGCAATATCCCTTTTATCACTTATCCCATTACTCCATATTTCCTTTTTTCCATTTTTCCCCATTTCTACCTATTCCTAAAACACCATCTTTCAGCCAGTATTTCCCATTCCTTACTGCTGAAATTATCCCTCAACAAGTACTTCTCCCAGTTTTCTTAAATGAAAATCATTACATTCCATTTTAATTATTTTTCCATTGCTGAAACACCACTTTCAGCAACATGTCATTCATTTTTCCATTGCTGAAACACCACTTTCAGCAACCTGTCATTTATCTTTCCATTATTAAAACACCATTCCTTCCTCTGCTACACAATTTTTTCAGTACTCCACTTTTATTCTTCAGATCCCTTGGGTGAATATTATCCAGTATTGAGCAGATCTTGATATGCTCCTATTTCTATATTCCAGATAAATTTAAAGATTCTTCCATCAGTATCAAGCCATTATGAAGCACTCCACACTTCGAATTATAAAAACAAAGGTAAAAATATAAGGTATGCGGTTTTTTTATGTAATACAGTTAAATAATATTTTAAAGAGAGGATCTTGCTCATTATGATTACAATCCCCGCACACTTAAAAATCATTTCATCATACGTAAGGGGGGGAATTTCTAAAACTGAATCATCATTCCACACCATCCAATCCACCATCACTCTTCATATCCATTATTTCCGCCGTCATTGATACTCCATATCCTCAGTCGCAACGATTAGCTTGATCAAGCCTGTGTTTATGTTCTCTGAGCCTCTGCATTTGAATCAAGTGAGTAGCTATGGGAGGCTTGGCTATCAGACATGAGCCTGGCTCGATAACTCTTCTCGAATTATTTCCGGAGGCTTACCAAATTTTTCAGCAGGCAGGTTGGATTACATACTTCGAAAGGCTAGGAGAATTTGATCCTCAGCAAGTTTTAGAGTTTGCGCAGAATTTTCAGGAAGATTACTCCGTAGTCCAAGGGGTCTGAATTTTGGTCACAGAGGAAGATATAGCACAAGTTTCAGGGTTGCCAGTTACAGGTGCTCGTTGGTTTAGCAGGAAACAAGTCATTTTAAACGCACAACAGGACTTCCTTCTTCCAGATGAACAGGTTGAGATTAAAGGCCGCGACATAATTCTGCATTCATTACCTTGCCCATGGCCAACAGTAGTTGAATTCATCAAGCACTATTTGACTTGCGAGGGGCGTTACCAGGTAGTTTATCAACACGAATTTGTTTTAATGAGTCATTTGCGGCATGGTCGATTAGTCAACATTCCTTATTATCTGCTTGGATGCATTAAAAACATGTCATATTACTGTAGACGGTTAAAATTCCCATCACTGTCCCTTACTCATCATCGCTTATGTAAATTATTAATTCAGAGGGGTTTTGCTCAGAAAAACCCCCCTCTGAATAATCTACCCCTACTTCTCCAACAAGCCCCTGAAATTCCCCAAGAAGCCGAAATTCCCCAAGAAACCCCCAAAAGTTCTTATGAACGGAAACTGGAAGATATCCCTGATCCCCCATTGATTCCATCTTCAGAACCAGTTGCTCTGCCCCCAAGTTCATCCCAATTAGCAGAGTCACCCCATCCCACTGTCCACATCTCTAGCGATGACTCTCAAGCTAAAACACTCCCATCTCCCCCTACTCATAAAAGGAAGAGACGAACTGCAACAGTATCTGTCTCAAAAAGGAAAAAAAGGGCCACATCCCAAGCTGCTACCTCTTCCGATAGTCCTTCCCCTAGGAAAGAACCTTCTCATAAAAAAAGGGAAGCCACCTTTTCTGCTTTCCTACCTAGGAGGAAAATGAAAATGACTGTTGAATCTGAAGTCACTCCCATTTCCCCTGACCCCACAGCTATTTTATTAAAACTTCAATCCTCATCACCATTCCAAATTCCCAAATCATTACCCGTCTCGTCCTGTGGCGCTGCTCCACAAGAACCAGATGCCCAGGGTAATATGACATCGTTTACTACTCAAACAGTAACTGCTCCACAAGAACCAGTTACTCACTCAGCAGCTGAAACACAAGAACCAGCCGGTGAAGTCCAAAAACCAAACACCAAGCATGATAATATAAGGAAACCAGCTGTAGCTGAAACACAATAACCAGCTACAGCTGCGGATCAGCAATCCACTCCAGCAAAAGCAACCAACACACAGGGTTCACCCACCATGGCATCTTTATTGGAGGAAAATTAATTTTTGAAGTCGGAATTAGAGGCCTATAAAAAAGAGTTGGTAATGGCAAGGGAAGCATTTGATAAAGAATTAAATCTCTACATGTTGGCACATACAGCATCAGTACAAAAGAATGACCCATGTAAAGAATACATGTGCCATGAATGTGGAAACATTTACCAACAGGCCAGATACAAAATAGTTAAAGTCCCAGTGCCTGAGGCATCCACATCAGTTGCAGCCAAAGAAGAATGCCCCACTGCCACACAAGAACCAGTGGGGCCCTTAAAAATTTTGGAAAAAGAAACCAAGCCACAGATATCTTGCCCTGTGTTAGTCAGCTCAGCTACTCAGACTATGCCCCAACCCAGTACTTATAATACCGGGACACAGACTCCACCATGGAAAGAATTAGAGATAATCAATAAGTGGAAGAAGCAGCATGCTGTTGATCAAGATAAAATGTTACAACAGCATAAGTTGGCCTGGAAAAATCAGATGTATGCCAACTAGGATAATTGCGAGCAGACACTTCAGCAGTTTAAGGATTCCAAGAAAGAAATCAAGGAGTTAAAAGACAAATTGGTCCTAATGTTTTCATTAGTACAAAAATTGTTAGCCACCAGGAAACCTTCCTTGAATTATTCCTTGTTCCTTTCTGAACGCCTTGTTTATTTTCAGTTAAAAGCAATTAAGGATGGGATACCTCATGAGTTGCTCACAGCCGAACAATTTGTCAAAACATTTTCTGAGGCCCCCGCGAGTGATCAACATTTGTTATGTGAACTTTATCTTCATAATGAGGCTATGCCTGATAATAGAGAGGTCAACCTAAATCCAATTGTTGGTGATATACAAATTAGGGCATTTGTTTCATTTCTTGCCAATCAAATCACATGGCAAACTGCTTTTATTGCAAGTAGGCATAATGAGGATAATCGCCTCCTGTGGATAAGACCAGAACCTTCAAATCCGGCCATTTTTGTAGCAGAATACCATCGATTTTTGCAGAAGCCAGGAATGCGCAGGTACATACAGCAATTGCAATCCTCAATACTCCTCAAGTGTCATCAGTTAATCAGAGTCAAAGAGACTGCTGCCTTGAAGGCCAACACCATGTTCTGGCAACATTCCTGTAAGGAAAGACAAGAATATAATCCTTTTAGCCCTGATAATCTTCAAATTGCACTATCCAGGGTACCAAACTATATCAGATGCATTCAGCAATGTGCCGAGAATTGGATTGGTTATCATTTTCACTTCCCTGTCTTATGGATGCCGGCAGAACAATATCAGCCTCACTACAAATTGGCTAACAGGGATGAGGCAGTAGCATGGCAGAAACTGCAGAGTAACCAGGGATTCAGATCTTCGACAGAAACCACCTTCCATAGTTATTGCTTGAGTAACTTGCATGCAAAGAGTCAGTACTTAGACTCTGACTCTGACTAAAAGTTGCCTGAGGACATGCAACCCTTTCAGCTGGAGGGGATGTTAGGACCTCACAATTTACCATTTTTACCATACATTTTGACACCACCTTACTCTTTATAGCTATATTTAAAAAGGTTACATTATCATTTTCATCCATTTTATCCAAAGGTATATGAAATCCTTCTCTTTACTATATATTTGATCTGTTTACGTATAATTCCACATTACTCTTATATTTCATCATTAATCGAAGGTAGATCGTTGCTAACACAAGTCTAAAAGATCACAGATAATTTATGATAAGGAACGTTCTGTTGCTGAAACAATCGGTCGTTGCTGAAACAGTCGACTCCGTTGCTGAAACAGTCAAATCTGTTGCTGAAACAGTC
This sequence comes from Pinus albicaulis, assembly GCA_034641835.2. Classification (NCBI taxonomy): domain Eukaryota; kingdom Viridiplantae; phylum Streptophyta; class Pinopsida; order Pinales; family Pinaceae; genus Pinus; species Pinus albicaulis. Next base: position 1,902,490,697 of record CM076578.1, read on the forward strand.
AGCGGGCATGTACATTCCGTCACTACTCGTGATTTGCGATCTTGAAAGAGTATTTCAGGAACGATGGCAACAAGACGAAGACAAGCAAGGAAAGTTGTTACACGGATTGTTCTGAAGCCAGTACCTTTTTGTATCTGTTGTAACAATATTTTTCTATGGAAGAATAGAAAGACCCTGTTTTAAGATAGAAGAACAGATTTGGATAAATATAGGATTTCTTTGATGTAACTGTAATAGATGTATCCTCTTTAAAAAGAGGAGACATCATCATTAGAAGGGGAGTTAGAGACTGCAGGAGAGACATTATTTTTGAGCGGAAAGGAGCAAGACTCCATTGTAATGTATCATTCCTTTTTGACAGATGAATAAAGGTTTCTTTTGAGCGCTTCAATTTAACTCTTTCCTCTGGGGAATCTTGTGAGAAGGAAAGGGCCCGCCTTCATCACAAGATTCACCCGATCGCTCCTGTAGTTTGTTAAATTTCTTTATGTTATTTGCACCTTAATTCAACTCTGTTTACTGAAGAATCATTTACATAGTTCTGTAGCTCTTTAAGCACTCTGTTTTCTTTAACACTGCATCAGTTATGTATCATTCATTCTTAAAGAAGTCAAGAGATCTTTTTTCGTTATTTGTTTGAATGTACCAGGAAATAGGTGCTGAAGATTCCTATTCGGAGGAATAGGGTCCTGTTCCCCGTAGCTTGATTCTCTTTTTCTGCAGTGTTATTGATATCAAGAAACAGGTGCTGAAGATTCCTGTTCATGGGAATAGGGTCCTGTTTTCCTTGATTTGATATTTTTCTACAGTGTGCTTAGTATCAGGCAACAGGTGCTGAAGATTCCTGTTTGGAGGAATAGGGTCCTGTTCCCTGTTATGGTTGATTGATTTCCTTTTCTGCAGGGTGATTTCCTTTCATTATCTTTTCTTAGAATTCTTTTAATGAAAAACTGCAATAGAGGAATCTCTTCTGTTGTAACACAAGTAGGCTTCATCTTTGTTAAAACAGGGTGTGAATAGCTAGATCTGTATGATTGTTAATTGTGTGATTTCTACTACAACATTTCCTTGCTTTTGGAATTGAGCATATCCAGTGCGTGATTGCCTTTGGAATAAACAGACCTTCCCGGGTTGACAATTTATGTGGTGCTTGAATTGTTAAAAAAATTAAAGCAACCAACAGATAGTAATATGGAGAGGAAATTTCGATAAAAGAATATGCTTTGACCGAATCAGATTATAAATATAAATCATGAGAAACTGAAAGATTAGTTGATGCACGTGGATGTTCCTGATCGCACACATCAACACATTCACCATAATTGGAATGATTGTTTCCCAGTGATACTGATTGATTGGAAGAATTGATTGCATTTGATTTACTACCGAGATCAGTAGATTGGAAATCATCCATGAATAGAAGCACATTATCTTGACATGGGGGACTTTGAAAAGGGGAAGAGAGGCCAAGAGTCTCTTCACTTTCCTCCTCCTCTACCAGTGTAATGTTATTGCCTTGTAATTTATCATAATTTGAACTAGCAACTTTAAAATCAAGAGAGCGTGAAGAGCTAGTTGGTGGGGAATATGGATCAAGAAGATCATGATAAGCAGATTCATAACACGTAGATGATAGAGGATGACAGGCATCCCTTGAAAAAGTAACAGTTTGAATGAAACTAGATTCAATATTGTTGTTTAGAGTGTTAATATCGTCTTGAGGAATGAACGGATTAGCCTTCACCCTAGGCTCCATGAGCCATTCCAGGGTTTCTTGCATTATATATGAATCATGAAAAGTGGGAGGTGGATGAAGATATGGATTAGGAATTTGATTTGCATATTTCCCGACTTTATTATCATCTTGAGGAGGCACCCTCATCGAAATTGGAAAAGGAGGAGGACAAGGAACAAAAGGAGTAATAGGTTCATCCTATGAAATTAGGGGTGTCTCTTCATTTACAAGAGTTAGGGAAGTATAAACATTAGTTGGTTTGGATTCACCCTACAAAGAGATATGAACCAAACACTTGAACTTATGTTTAAATAAATTCCAATCTCTATTTTCTCCAGGAAATTCATAAAAAAGGTGAAGGAAATGATCAAATAAATCCTCAATTTATTCATTAGGCATCAATCTTAGTTGATTAATTCTTTTAATAACATCTCAATAATCACATATATCAAATGATTTATGAATCCACCTTGCAAGTTGGTGTAACAAATGGACAGATGTAGAAGGTAATGTATTACACCATCGATTAACGTGACCTTAAAATGTGAGGGTGAGTAATCTATTCATGATCTGGTGGATCAATTTTATGCTCAAAATTCAAAGTTTTTGGAAGGGCTCAAAACCAGAATGACCACATAGATCTCATTGTTCTGAATTTGGTGTAACTCATTTCACACAAAACCTACAATGTATGCTCCTATAATCGAGTTTTGTTCGTTTGTGGAAACAAAAAAAATTTATGTTTCTGGGTTTACAGGGCTGCACAGTCAGTAATTCATACAACTGAATCGACCCTGCCTGTACAAGATAATTGTTCACCATCGGCCTATGACAACTTGAAACTTGGCGCAATTGGATTGAATTTGAAATGGTCAATTTTTATTGGTTTTCAGGTTTATGAGTTGGAAAAACTAGGAGGGACCACGTGGCCTCTTGGCAGCCATGTAAAATGTGTTAAGGGTCGAGTAGAAGCCCCAGGGAGTCGAATGCGTGGCCTTGAACAATACTTCCAAACCTCTTACCATTTCCGCTACATTTGGCTCTTAACCCTATAGTCTCAAAGGCATATTTAAGGTTTGTTGAAATTACAAGCAGGGGTTGGGACTGGGGTTAAACCCCGACCCCAATCTTCAGACTAGGGTTAGGGGCTAATCCCAACCTCGAAATAACCCAAATTTTGGGCTCCATTGATATGATGGAGAATAATACAACCAACCAAACCTTACATATAACCCATAGCCAAGGTCTAATGGTGGAGGTTAAGCCATGGTGACGGTTTTAGAACTGAATAAAACGTGTGAAAAGGTGACGGTAAAATTTTGATGTCACTATTTGTGCAGTCGGGGTTGTTAACCATCAGAGTTATGCCGACATTTTCATGCCACCATCAGTGTCTAACCACTGTAGGATAGCAAAACCTACTGTGAAAATTTCTAAACATAAATCCTATTGTAGTGTCTTGATTTACTTTTCCTACTTGCATTAAATTACAAGTTAATTTTCTGAATTATTCAGTAAAATAAGAAAATTAAACACAACTGCATCCTACACATTTATAGATCATTTACCAAACATCATGCACACATGACAATGACACACATATTTTTCAGACAAATGTCCCCAGAAAAAACCTAATGCGGGAAAACTGGTGTAGTTAGCTCTGGAAGGTTTTATTATTATGTAGAATCTAAATACAACAATATCTAGGCACAAAAATGGTTCGCCCTACAGAAAAATTTCGCGGCAATAGTACCTATTTCACTCGGAGACAGAAAATATGGTTGATTCACACCCTCAAATGGTATTTACAGAACTCGATCCCTTTCTGTCCCACTAGAAACCCTAGCGTTGTCCCTCATCCCTCTGCGTCAACCTCTACACTGCCTTGGATGGGCCTGTGCTAGCCTCTCAGGGGTTATGCTACCCCTATGCTGCCCTAGTTGGGCCTGCGTCGCCCTTGAAGGGTTGTTTTTGCCTCTGTGCTACCCTTTGCGTGGCTCTAGGTGATCTGTGTATCTTTGGCTGGCCTATGCGCTGCCTAGTACATTGCCTCTATGTCTCTGTTGTATTCTTGGCCTCAGATCAGATCATCCCTTGCCAATCTCTGCCCCTCACTGCACTGCAAACTCGATTCAAAATTCTTAGCAAACCATGCCCTATAATTTCGACTTAGCTTTAGTGCTCTGCCAATGTGTGTATTCTCCAACTGACCCCAAGCCCTTCTCTTATAATTTTCTCGTTGGAAAACCAACAACCATGATCTAATCTCTAATCAACAACTAAGATTAGAAGCTGCTTGATCCATGTCACTTAGAACATTCTCATCACATATTTAATTTAATTCACTTTAATCTTTTAATTTTCCTAAGTTAGACTTAGGGTCCTTAATTAAAAAGATTAATTATTTGAATAACTATCAAACCAGATGGACTTTCTCCAAAACTTTTATGGATCTTGGAGATCTCATGTACTCCAACTCCTCCACAAAGTTTCAGAGCTAGAGCACATCCAATGCTACCCCAAAATCTCAACACTCCCTCTTAACGAGGAGTGTGCTCTAGAAATACTTCCATATTGAAGCATTACCCTGATCTCTAGCATCGGTCCCCACGTTGATGCTTGGACTGCTACCCTCCATCACTGCACTGTTTTTTCTCTCTGTACTACTACCCGTGACTTTGCCACAGTCACTGCCACATCTATATTATAGCTCCCTCTCAAATTCTTGCATTATGCTGCCAACTGTTGCACTGCAACTCAGTTGCTAAGAAGTAAGAAACTGAATGACCCCTCCCCAATCATTGATAGACAATTCATTCGAGTTGCACCTCATCACTGAAGCTCCCTTGGTTGCTGCTCTACACTGTCCTCCTGAATCCACTACATTTCTACAGCTTTGCACTGCATAAGCACCGCTTCCTCTGCGCTGCTGAAGTCCCATCAGCCCCTCTGCATTGTTTCTTCTAGGATGTTGATTCCTCTACACTGTGCTTCTCCCTCTACAACGTCCCAACAATACCCTCTGCTTCACTGTGATCTCCTGCACCCACTGCTCCACTTGTCCTGCTACTGTATTAAGGCTCTCGTGGCTCGTATGTGATCCAAGAGTTGGGCACCTCAAGGATCCTGCCTCTCCATCTGTAGCTACTCTATAGATCAATATCACCCCACCTCTTCTCTTGAGGTTCATGAGCATTCATGGCTACATCATCATCAGAGTCATCGTATCCTTTAGTTTTCATGGCCTTGGAATCAGCTTCCTTGTCCTTCTTCCTTAGAGGACAAGTGGTGGCGAAGTGTCCAAGTTCACCACACCTAAAGCATCGGATCTTGGATAGATCCCTCTTCTTATTCCCTTGCTGCTTATTGGATGCCAAGGCTGCATATTCCTCTTCCTCGTTCTTCACTTTGCTAGATTTGGTGTTCTTTTGTCTCTTGGTCATCCTGTAGATTTCCTCTTGTTCGAGGATAGCCCACATGTCATCCCATCTTGGAAGGTCCTATCTGCCTAAGATAATTTAGAAAAATGTTTCCCATTCATCTGAGACTACATTTAGAGTAGTCCTCACCATGACATCATCCCCCACTTTAACCCCCATAGAAATCAGTTGATCCTAGATTGACTGCAACCTAAAGAGGAAATGATTGATTTCCTCCCCCTTATTCATTAAAAACAACCTCATCTGGTTCTCCAGAAGCATCTTTTTCTAGACGGATTTCCCCTGATACATTGTGGTCAATGCTTTCCACATAGCATTCATCATATTCTTCTCAACAATGTGTGGGACCACATGATCCTTGACCCCATCCATGATAAAGTGCTTAGCATGTGCCTCTACTTAATTATGCTTCGTGAGAAGAGTAGTCTTGGTTGGTGTAGACAAGACATTATTTGCATGTTCCCATAGTGCGTATGCTAGTAGGACTGTCAGGATTCTAGCCTTCCAGATAGTAAAGTTGGACAAGTCGTCCAACCTATCCTGATCACGTAGTCCGTACAGCACCGTCTAGTTCAACACAATCTGTCGAAATAGATACTCCCCTCCATGTTGTTGTTTCTACTCTCAACAGAAGTATGGACCTAGGGTCCTTGGAGAAAAGGCACCCTTTATAGCAACTACTCCCTCTGACAACTGATTTACCTCTTCAAAAATCTACCAAATCCCTCAAATCAGCCCTCTTCGATCTCCCTCCTGATCGATCCTCATATTTATTTGGAAAAAAATCTACAGAGAAGTTGTTCTCCTCCTGCTCTTTGTTCTTAGCTAGGCATTATTCTGTACCGATAGAACCTATGCCACATCAACAACCTCTGAAGATCTGAGGCTCTGCTTCTGGACTCTGGAAAATATGCACAACAACCTCAAGACTGGATTGTGTCCCTCTAGCTATCCTATGTGCAACGACTACGCAGCGTAGGCTGCTCCTGCGTCATTCTTGAAGGCACTGCACTGCCTCTATGTCACTCATTTTGGACTGCGTCAGACCCTGCGTGACCTCTGTTCAGACGATTCCTCCTGGTGTTGTGTTGCCCTCTCTAGAACTTTTTTGCTTCAACTGTCTTCTCTGCAGTGAAAAAACTTCAGTCGTTTTGTTAGTGATTCATCTTGATCTGCAATCCTGTGATACCATGTGAAAATTTCTAAACATAAATCCTACTGCAGTGTCTTGATTTACTTTTCCTACTTGAATTAAATTACAAGTTAATTTTCTGAATTATTCAGTAAAATCAGCAAAGTAAACACAACTGGAGCCTACACATTGAAAGATCATTTACTGAACATCACACACACATGACAAAGTGACACACATATTTTTTGGACAAATTTCCCCAGAAAAACCCAATGCGGGAAAACCGGTGCAGCTAACTCTTGAGCGTTTTATTATTATGCAAAATCTGAATACAAAAATATCTGGGCACCAAAATGGCTCACCCTACAGACAAATTTCATGGAAATAGTACCTCTTTCACTCAGAGATAGAAAACATGGCTGATTCACACCCTCAAACGAGATTTACATAACTCGAGCCCTTTATGGCCCACTGGAAACCCCAGCGTTGTCCCTCAGCCCTCTTTGTTAGCCTTTCTGGCCTGCGGTAGCCTCTACACTGCCCTGGATGGGCTTGCGTTGGCCTCTCAAGGCTTATGCTGCCCCTGTGCTACCCTGGCTAGGCCTGCGTCGCCCCTGAAGGTTTTTTGTTGCCTCTATGCTGCCCTCTGTGTGGCTCTGGCTGATCCTTGTATCTCTGGCTGGCCTCTACGTTTCCTGGCACACTGCCTCTTTGTCGCTATTGTATTCTTGGCCTCAGATCAGATCATCCCTTGCCAATCTTTGCCACTCACTACACTGCAAACTCGCTTCAAAATTCTTAGAAAACCATGCCCTAGAATTTTGACTTAGCTTCAGTGCTCTGCCAATGTGTGTGTTATCCAACTAACCCCAAGCCCTTCTCTTATATTTTTCTCGTTGGCAAACCAATTGTCGTGATATAATATCTTATCAACGACTAAGATTAGAAGTTGCTTGATCCATGTCACTTAGAACATTCTCATCATATGTTTAATTTGATTCACTTTAATCTTTAAATTTTCCTAAGTTATACTTAGGGTCCTTAATTAAAAATATTAATTATTTGAACAACTATCAAACTATATGGAATTTCTCCAAACGCTTTATGGGTCTTGGCGATATCATGTACTCCAGCTCCTCCACAAAGTTTTGGGGCTAGAGCACATCTGATGCTATCCTAAAATATCAACACCTTTTGAGGGGCAAGGTTCCGCTAACCCAACCCAACATAAACCAGAGGTCACCGCGTGGAAACCAGGTCAGGTCAAATCCACTGGAAATAATTTGTGAAATTAATGGTAGATTTATGCAGCGTGGCAATAATTTAGCTAGGTATAGGCCTAACTAATGCAATTAAGTAGGCAACATTTTTCCTCCTTGCCGACGTGAATCCCATTGGCGCGGGGCTAAAATGTCACCCCACGTGGCTGGAAAAGTCGCAATTTGTCACCTAGGGCCAAAAAAAGGAAAATTGCAAAACGGATAGAAGAGAAACTTTGGAAGAGGATAATTTTTTCATTTTTTGGCCTTTTTGGGAGCAAAAAGAGGCTAGATAGGGGTTTTTGATAGTTCTAAAGCCATTGGAGTGTTTTAACTTGATGTAAACACCATTTTTTTAGCATAGTGAAAGAGGCCCAACCATTGGAATTTGGACCAGGAGATGTAACCTACGAGGGGTGAACTCTTTCATCATTCATTTTTTTTTGTTTGTTGTTATGGTGATGTTATCACATATTTTCTGGAAAAAAGATTAAAAAATAAAATAATTAAATAAATAACTTTTAATTCATGTTTATGTGCTTAAGAATTTGACATAAGAGGCTAAAAAATCCTAATTTAATGACTTGAAAAACTTGACATAATCCTCAAGCTATCATATACAGATCAGTTTGGTACTAGAGCTAGATGTATTTGTTATTGTTGTGGTTTAATTTTTTTGCAAGTGTTTCCGATGCTTACAAGGTTGAAGCTCAAGAGAGGAGAAGGAATTCTTCTAGTTGCAAGTCCTCAAGTTAGGTTAAGTACAATGAGAGAAATTTTTCCACAATCTCCACCACAAATTTCACCTCAAATTGTACCTGAAGCTTTAGCAAGTATTTCACATGAAGGAGAGCCTAACAATATGTAAGAGGATGAAAAATATTTCAAAAAATCATTCTTTGATATGACACAACTGGTGAAAGCTCTCTATGAAGAGAGAAACACAAGGTTGTAAGGTGAGAGCTCCAATCCTCCAAAGGGAGAAAAGTTTTCAAAAGGATATGGAGGAGATGGAGACAAAACTCCAAAAGGTAATGGAGGGAATGGTGAAAAATTTAATATCCCAAAATAGGGAAAATCAACAATAATGGGAATATCTTATAATATCCCAAAATTGGAGATACAGCAATACATGAACACAAAACTGGAAATAGCAGTGAATAACATCATACCAAAATGTATGGAAACCATGGAGCCATTTTATTATGTAAATCAGTAGCAAACATGTACAATACAACTCAAATAATCAAGGCAAACAAGCCTCCCATGAATACATATGCCAAAAAGTGGAATGCTGCTATATTGCAGAGTGATCATGAACATGTACAACGCAGTCATAGATGGTAAACTACTACATGGGAATGTGAAATAACGTAAATATGAAAATAGATGGCTCATACAACAATGGGAGTGAAGATCTAAGCTCCCAAACACAATTTCAAGACAATCCTGGAAGGATTGGCTGAAATATCCAAAAGTGAAAAAATGTCGAAGTTGCAGTCTCAAGACTGAGTAGCAGCTACAACTCCAGAACTGGATGGAGATGGTTGTAGATGATGCACAAGCTAAAAAAACCTCCTCCAATGGATCTTCCAAGTGAAAGGCTGATCCTAACACTGAAGATCTCACCCTCCAAACAATCACTGCAACCCTCACTGCAGATGCTCACTGAAAATAACGCATTCAAGGAGAGGGACTGCGCTGTAGATGTTGGAAAATGGTTGGCCTGATGCCAAATATGGTGAAATCAGCCCAGATGCTTCCTCACTAATCCTCCAAAGGAAAGAAGGCTTCCTCCTCTGAAAAATAAGCTCCAGAAGTGGTGTTGAGTAACCTCCACTGCAACACCTTGCAACACAACCCAGCTCTAAACAAAAACTGTGTTGTAGCTGAAGAAGGATGCTTGGCCTGAAGCCTGAATGTAAAGAAATGAAGAGAAATCTCCCTCAAGAGGCCTCTCTTGAATGGAGAATGAATTCCTAAACAGGAATGCCTTGTGCTAAGCAGCACAGCAACTCTGCTAAACAGCAAGAGAATGCACAAGAGTCTAACTAAACCATAAAATCAATAATACATAATATGAATAAAAATGACTGTCTTGCCCTCCTTTTAAACAAGTGCAAGCCCTCTCCCCATGGGTCCCACTCATTAGGGTTTCCTCCACCAAGGAATCTTCCTCCCATTCACACTGCGCTGCCTCTCAAAGTGATCTCCACCTCCTATCCCAGCGCTGTTGACTTCGTCAAACTTGACCTTGTCCACATGAAAAAGTCTCTTTTCACACATGAGGGTGTGAAATATAGCTCCTATGATGATCCCTTTTCATACTATGAGGTATTTTATTCATATTTTTAATATGCATGGGCCTCCTTACTCATTTATTCAACTCCTAGGTGATAAAAACAAAATTCAATATTCCGATTAGCTACAAGCTAATTTTGGAATATTACAAAAAACCACCTTTGACACCACCATTCTCTTCACCTCCATCATCACCACCATCTTCTTTCACAACAATCCCTTCACAATGATCCAAAATCTTTTGTTTGAGATGTGTTAAATAATTACATGTGAAAATTGTAGCTTAAAACAAGAAATGTTAAAGGCATAAACATAAGAAGAGAGAAGAATTCAACATCATGCAAGAAGACACAGAATTGATGTCGGAGTTCATCCAGGAGGGACTACGTCTCCGAGCCCTGCTCAAATAGTGGGGAGGCCCTTTTATTCATTAAGTGGAAAAAATGAAAGTACAAGTATAAAAATGAGAAATAATACCCTTATACCTCCATAGCTGAAAGTGCTTGAAAATTGAAGACCTGTGATGAATAAATGGACAACACCGTTGGATTTGTGGCATCGAGTAGTGTAGAATCCATATAAAAATTTCCTTAATCTGACCCCTCTGGAAAATGGCTCAAATCATGGTTTCACCCCCCTCCTGCACACTGCTCAAGGTTCCACTGACTCGGTTTTCATGCCCGCTCCTAACTTTCCTGGGCACACTATAGAAATGAAGGTTTATATGAGTGAAGGTGAGCGGACTCCCCAAGGAAGTCCACTTGGCGTGGTGGTTGAAATCCCAAATATGAGGGAGGGGGTCAGGTGGTCAAACCTCGCCCCCTCCAAATAAAGGTCGGAACTCATTTTAAAAACCAATACCAAACCCTTTTTTAAAACCACTGAATATATTAATACATAACAGTGGGGGTTGGGCCCGCATTGGGCAACCTACCCCAGATTTTCCTTCACGATATATATATATATATATATATATATATATATATATATATATATATATATATATATATATATATATATATATATATATATATATATATATATAGTGTAATGGGTTACGTCATACGACTGCTGGTCTCTAATTCTTTTAATATACATGGATTTCATAATGTATGGGGGCAGTGGGGTTATGGTTGTTGACCCCCCTTTAATTTAATTCAATTTTTTTTATGTGGTTTAGGATCCTTAAGGTAGGGCGAGGCTCATGGCCCACCCTGTCTTTTTAATATATTTTATTTCTTTATCCTTTCATTAGGGTAATTTTGAGGTCTAAAATGGGCCTCCTAAGAAAAATGTACAAAAAAAACAAAATTTATAAGAACCGATAGGATTCAAGATGACGATGTCAACCATGGGGGATGATTCACCATTTTTTAAGTAAAAGGGTAAAAAGATTAAAAAATAATAAAATAATAAAACTAATTTTTCAACTCATATTTTCAATTTATCTCCCAAATTTTTTACTCAAATTTCGAGCGGGAGTACTCATTGGATGCATAATTTAATTCCTCATCCAAGGAGTACCCATGTTGCATAGTTTTGATGGATGCCACTACATGAAAAATGATAAATACATAAAAAAAATGTGATTACAATCACGTTTTTCATGTATTTCCCATTTTTCGTGTAGGAGGACCCATAAAAAGTATGCAACATGGATACTCTTTGGATGACGAATTAAATTTTGCATCCAACGAGTACTCCCACTCAAAATTTGAGAAAACAATTTGGGAGATAAGTTGAAAATATGAGTTTAAAAAGTATTTTTTTCTTTTTTCCCTCTAAAATTTGATGATGTAATCAAATATTATTTTATTATTTCCACTATTATTTTATAATTTCCTTAGGAGGCCCATTTTATACCTCAAAATTTCCCTAATGAAAACAAACTATCGTTTTTGAAAATTCTGGAAATTGACCGAAGGAGTCAATTTAATCATCCTACAAATTCGTCTGGAATCCAACCATAGTTGGCCGGAATCCGATGGTCAAGTTCCAGAAAAATTTTTGCCTCCTAAATCTGCCACATCACCAAGTCAACCCTCGAACTTGACTGCTCCTAACTCCTCCATATGGACTCGGAATTGAGTGTCGTATGCGTCATTGGAATTAGAAAGACGAGATCTACAACTTGACCTTAAGTTTGACACATTCCTTCCTGGTGTATCTGAGCCCTGCATGACGCGTCAATTCCTCGACTTGGATGGGGTTTATGATTCCTTGGCCATTGATGTCGAGGCCCTTTCCTTGATACCCCATCTTCTTCAGCAATTTGGACCGGATCCTTGTAGTATGTTTTTCAAAAGAAGCAAATTCATCATCATGAAAAACACATGAAATTGAAGGGTTTCTTTTTACCTCGAGTTGGTTATGTCACAATATTTCCAAGGCCTCATCCTTAGCTTGTAACTAGCATAGTAACTTTTTTTTTCTTCCCTTTCTTTCTGTAGGAGCCTTCTTAGCTCAGCATTTTTTTCTTGGATGCCTTGGTTAATCTCTTCAAGTTCTTGGAACTCCATCGCAGTAAGTGTTCTTTTCTTCTTTGGTACACTATCTGTTGATATTTTTGTTTCATCGCCTGAATCTGAACCCAAGTCTATGGGTCCTTCAACCACGATCCCAAAGGCTGCAAGCTTCATTTCATCGCCTGAATTGGACCCCGGGTCAATTGGGCGACCTCGTGCAAATCCTGCAGCTGCGACCGTTTCATCTTCCTCGGATTCAAAATCTTTAGAATCTTGGTTTTTTTGTATGGTGGTGGTGGTCTTTTGCTTCCCCTTTTTGTCATTTCTCTCAGGTCTCAACTCAGGGTGCAGCTTCCAACAATTTTCTTTGTCATGTCCCTCTTTTTCACAATGTGTGCAAGAGCGCTTTGCTCCCCTTCTTTTGGATGCGACATTCCTTTTTGAGTGGTAACTTTTCTCATGTGCCCCCCTACTTTCTATGTGCATGGCCTTCACACTAGCCTCATCGATGGTAGGAGGCTCAAACAGCAATAATGAATGTCTTATGTAACTATGTAATGACCCAATGTACTTAGTTACAACTTCAAGTGAATCTAATGAAATGCCCAAACTTAGTGCTTGTTTTCTAAATTCCTCGGTAAATATTTGCATGTTTTGTCATTTACCTTGCCTTAGGTACTGCCACTCCATTAAGGATTTTTGCTTATAACCCAAGGGATAGAATTGATCTTTAAGTGCAGTAATGAAATTTGACCACGAGGAAAGGAGGTTACCCAAATTATTTCTGCCTTGAATTTTTCTCTCCCACCAGATGAGAGCGGTGCCATTCAGTCGAAGAGAATCCAACTGGATCTTTGCCTCGTCCTCCACAATCCGTTGAATCCTGTAGTAAACTTCAAGCTTCCTAATCCAGTTGTTAAGTTTCTCTACATTACTTTCACATTATACATGGGTAGATAAAATTTTACATCTAACTTAAATAAAGGTTTATTAGATGCATTTCCTAAATTCCTATGATGATGGTGAGAAGAGGAGGAAGAACTTTCACTTTCTAGAGGAGAAGGAAGTGGATCTTCTCCATTACCTCCATGCCCTGAACCTTGTCCTTCTGAAACATTCTCCCCTGCTTTATCTAACTTCTCAAGTCTAGAGAACAATTTCTCAACCCGGTCTGCATGGTGTAGAAGGTCTTGCAGAAGTTGTGCTCCTCCTCATGTCAAACATCGTCATCCATGTTTATCTTCTGATGTGCACGTCTCGCTTCGGGATCAAAAGACTGCAGTGTCCCTTCACCTCTTCATAGCATGTTTCTAGTTAGAATACAAGCATGTGATTCACATCTACAAACACTTGCTCTGATACCACTTGATCCAAAATCTTTTGTTTGAGATGTGTTAAAGAATTACATGTGAAAATTGTAGCTTAAAAGAAGAAACTTTAAAGGCATAAACATAAGAAGAGAGAAGCATTTAACATCATGCAAGAAGACACAGAACTAATTTCAGAGTTCATTCAGGAGGGACTACGTCTCCAGGCCCTACTCAAATAGTGGGGATTACCTTTTATCCATTAAGAGGCAAAAAGGAAAGTACAAGTATAAAAATGAGAAATAATACCCTTATACCTCCATAGCTGAAAGTGCCCTAAAATTGCATACCTCTGATGAAGAAATGGATAGCACCGTTGGATTCGTGGCGTCAATTAGTGCAGAAGCCATATAAAATTTTCCATAATCTAACAAAGAGAAAATCTGACCCCTCTGGAAAATGGCTCAGATCATGGTTCTGCCCCCCTCCTGCACACTGCTCAGGGTTCCACTATCTCGATTTATGTGCCTTCTCTTGACCTGCCTGGGCGCACTGCATAAATTAAGCTTTATATCACTAAAGGTGGGCGGAATCCCCAAGGAAGTTCGCTTGGCGTGGTGGTTGAGATCCCAAATATGAGGGAGGGGTCGAGTGGTCAAACCCCACCCCCTCCAAATAAAGGTCGGAACTCGTTTTAAAAACTGATACCAAACCTGTTTTTTAAACCACCAAATATATTAATACATAATAGTGGGGGCTGGGCCTACATTGGGCGGCCCACCCCTTATTTTCCACTGACCACTGATATATATATAGTGTAACGGGTTGGGTCTATGGGATCACGACCGTCGGCCCCACCCTTTTTAATATACATGGATATCATAATGTGTGGGAGCGGCAAGGTCATGGCTGCCGACCCCCCTTTAATTTAATTCAAATTTTGTTATGCGGTTTAGGATCTGTAAGGTAGGGCGGGGGTCATGGCCCACCCTGCCTTTTTAATATATTTTTTTCTTTATCCTTTAAAACAAATTGTTTTTTTTTTTTTAAATTCTAGAAATTGACCGAAGGAGTCAATTTAATCATCCTACAAATTCACCCAGAATCCATCTTCGGTTGACCGGAATCTGGTGGTCGGGTTCCATCAAAATTGTTGCCTCCTTAAGCTGCCACATCACCAAGTCAAACCTCGAAATTTGACTGCTCCTAACTCCTCCATATGGACTCAAATTGAGTGCCGTCTGCACCGTTGGAATCATAAAGACAAGATCTACAACTTGACCTTGAGTTTGACACATTCTAAACACTTTTATTTTTTAGCCTTTGTACTTGGACCTATTCGATCCACCTGGATCACACAAACACCTCCACATTCTCCAAAAGTTCATAGTAAAACTCCAATTCTGAAACTTGACATAAAGTTTTATTTTCCTATGTATGATGGAGAGATAAATGCTGAAATATTAAATAATTGGGTACGTCGGCTTGAAGTGTATTGTAGGATACAAAGGATCAAGGATGATAACACCAAGATTCAGTTGTCTTCATTGACATTGTAAAGTGTAGCACTTATTTTGTGGGAAGCCAAAACTCAAGAGGACATGAAGAAACATGGTAAGGTCTTAACCTATTGGAATTATTTTTTTGTTGCCTTGAGAAGGAAATTTTATCCATTATCATATGTGCAGCAAGCTATAATGGATTAGCAAAACTTTAGGCAAGGAAAGGGACAAAGTGTGCAAATATATATTCAAGAGTTTAGGAAAAGAGCACAAATATTGGGTGTAGATTTGAAATCTTAATAAAATTTTCTAAAATGCATTGGAGGTTTGCATAGTTACTTAATACATACTATTCTCATGTTTAATCCTACAATTTTAGATGAAGTTTGTGTAGAGGCCACACATCTAGAGGAAAGATGGAAACATGTTTCAGATGAAACAAGTGAGAATACCTTTGAGTCTGGAGAAAAAGGAAAGAGTAAATTCAAGGGAAAAGGAAAGAATAATGCATCCATCAAGTTGGAGAAATAAAAACTCACTTGCAAGCATTGTTGCAAATATGGACATGATGAAGATCATTGCTGGAAACTCCATCTAGAAATGAGACCCGAGAAGTTGAAAAATAAGAAGGAGTAGACAGTTGCACTAATATAACATGATTTAGGTTTTGATTCCGGAGATGAAACAAAGATCACAACGATGGGTTTGAAAGGTAGGAACATTGAAATTACTAGTTCTTCAAGTTATCTAAATGATACTCAAGCCTCAAGATGAAGAAACAAGAATTGAGCTTTTCCATATTAGAGTTGTTTCAAAACATACCAAGATAGATACACTGTTTGATAGTGGTTCAGAAGAAAATATTATTTCAGAGGACATTGTCAAGAAGTTGAATTAGAGACCATTCCACATCCCAGACGTTATCCTTTAGGTTGGTTATGTGAGAATGCAAAATTTCAGGTTACAAGGAGGGGCATCCTTAGATTTGCAATCACTACAAACTTTCTTGATGAAGTGGAACTTGATGTAATTCTGCTTGTTATTTGTGGTATATCTTTGGGAAGCCCATATATTTATGATAGGAGAGAAATATTTCATCGCCATGAGAATAAGTATCACTTATTCAAGAATGGGATTCAGTACATTGTTAGAGCACATAGTAATAAGATAAGTTTGTCTTTTATGAATGTTGGACAAATGAAGAGAATTGTGAATGTTAGTCATAATTTTGCTTTGTTAATGTTCAAGCATAAAGATGTTGTGAATGAGGATTTTCAAGGAAATAAATCAAATGAAGATTTTGATTTCATCGAGGTTGCTAATGGGTGTGATAAGATGTTTTAGGAGTCTAACATGTTGCCTCCTAAAATAGGTAAACAAGATTTCATTATTGAACCGTGATGTGAACAATATGCTAGTGCTAGAGAGTGCAAAGGTAAAGAGAAAGTGCCAAATCAATTTTAAAAAGAAGGCGTTGGGTCCAAAAGTTATTCTTTTGGGTTTCACAAAGTGTTTTCTTTGAAATGGGATGTCGCATGGCGATGGCGATTGTTAGGACCTCACAATGTACCATTTTTACCATACATTTTGACACCACCTTACTCTTTATAGCTATATTTAAAAAGGTCACATTATCATTTTCATCCATTTTATCCAAAGGTATATGAAATCCTTCTCTTTACTATATATTTAATCTGTTTACATATAATTCCACATTACTCTTATATTTCACCATTAATCAAAGGTAGATCGTTGCTAACATAAGTCTAAAAGATCGCAGATAATTTATGATAAGGAACGTGTTGTTGCTGAAACAATCGGCCGTTGCTAAAACAGTCGACTCCGTTGCTGAAACAGTCAAATCTGTTGCTGAAACAGTCAGCGGGCACGTAAATCCCGTCACTACTCGTGATTTGCGATCTTGAAAGAGTATTTCAGGAACGATGGCAACAAGATGAAGACAAGCAAGGAAAGTTTTTACACGGATTGTTCTGAAGCCAATACCTTTTTGTATCTGTTGTAACAATATTTTTCTATGGAAGAATAGAAAGACCCCGTTTTAAGATAGAAGAACAGATTTGGATAAATATAGGATTTCTCTGATGTAACTGTAATAGATTTCTCCTCTTTAAAAAGAGGAGACATCATCATTAGAAGGGGAGTGAGAGACTACAGGAGAGACATTATTTTTGAGCGGAAAGGAGCAAGACTCCATTGTAATGTATCATTCCTTTTTGACAGATGAATAAAGGTTTCTTTTGAGCATTCTAATTTAACTCTTTCCTCTGGGGAATCTTGTGAGAAGGAAAGGGCCCACCTTCATCACAAGATTCACCCGATCGCTCCTGTAGTTTGTTAAACTTCTTTATGTTATTTGCGCCTTAACTCAACTCTGTTTACTGAAGAATCATTTACATAGTTCTGTAGTTCTTTAAGCACTTTGTTTTCTTTAACACTGCATCAGTTCTGTATCATTCATTCTTAAACAATTCAAGAGATCTTTTTCCGTTATTTGTTTGAATGTGTGATTGATACCGGGAAACAGGTGCTGAAGATTCCTGTTCGGAGGAATAGGGTCCTGTTCCCCGTAGCTTGATTCTCTTTTTCTGCAGTGTGATTGATATCAGGAAACAGGTGTTGAAGGTTCCTGTTCATGGGAATAGGGTCCTGTTTTCCTTGATTTGATCTTTTTCTACAGTGTGATTAGTATCAGGAAACAGGTGCTGAAGATTCTTGTTTGGAGGAATAGGGTCATGTTCCCTGTTATGGTTGATTGATTTCCTTTACTGCAGGGTGATTTCCTTTCATTATCTTTTCTTAGAATTATTTTAATGAAAGACTGCAATAGATTAATTTCTTCTACTGTAACACAAGTGGGCTTCAGCTTTGTTAAAACAGGGTGTGAATAGCTAGATTTGTATGAGTGATAATTGTGTGATTTCTACTACAACATTTCCTTGCTTTTGGAATTGAGCATATCCTGTGCGTGATTGTCTTTGGAATAAACAGACCTTCCCGGGTTGAAAATTTATGTGGTGCTTGAATTGTTAAAACAATTAAAGCGACCAACAGCGATCACATTTGGTCGAGGGTCGAGCCAAGCAGAAGACTAGACATTTCAAGCATTGTAGTGTCAACAGTGTTCATGGTGAGAAAAATTTGAAGTTGTTTAAGTTTCCTTTGATAGACGATAGAGGATGGAATGAGTTTATTCCTTTAAGTTAATTTTTTTTTTCTGCATATTCTAGGAAATTGCAGCAAGATAGTATATCCGACAGCAAGACAAGGTCTCCAAAATCAGGGAAAATGATCAGTTTTCATGAAAAGCTCAAAATGTTGCATTCAAGCAATTTTCAGTGGATTGAGACTGGAAGGGTGAGGGAGATGAACCCTCATATATTTATTGATGGATAAAGAGATTTTGGAGGTCAAAAATATTCTAGTGGGGAGGAATGATCCAATGGATGAAATTTATGCTCAAAATTCAAAGTCGTCGAAATGGCTTGAAACTAGAACAACCATGTAGATCTCATCATTTTGAATCTTGTGCAACTCGTTTCGCGCAAAACCCACACTTTATGCTCTTGTAATTGAGTTTTTTTCTTTTTTGGAAACAATAAAAATTTATGTTTTTGGGTTTGTAGGGTTGCACAGTCAGCAGTCCATATTGTTGACTGGACCCTGACTGTACAGGTTGATTGTTCCCATCAGCCTATGACAACTTGACACTTGGCACAATTGGATTGGCTGTGAAATGGCCGATTTTTATTGGTTTTCAGGTTTATGATTTGGACCAAACAAGAGGGACCACATGAGCCAACGAGAGGCTACCACGTGGCCTCCTAGTGGTCGTGTAAAATTTTTTAAGGGCCAAGCAGCAGCCCCGGAGAGTCGAACTTGCGACCTCCAACAATACTGCCAAACATCTTACCATCTCCGCTACATTTGGCTCTTAAACCTATAGTCTCAAAGTTATATTTAAGGTTTGTTGAGATTACAAGCGAGGGTTGGGACTAGGGTTAACCCCCGATCCCAGTCCATAGATCAGGGTTAGGGGCTAACCCTGACCCCGAAATATGTCATATGTTAAAACCCACACAACCCAAAGTATGGGCTCCATTGATATGGCGAAGAATAATACAACCAACCAAACCTTACATATAACCCATATCAAAGGTCTAATGGTGGAGGTTAAGCCACACTGACAGTTTCGGAACTGGATAAAACTTGTGAACAGGTTGCAGTAAAAGTTTGATGTCACAATTTGTGCAGTCGAGGTTGTTAACCATCGGAGCGACAATAAAAATGTCATAAAAAACATAACAAACATTATAGCACAACCATAACAAACATTACAGCACATTATCAATATGATAAACGCTAAAATAACTTAAATAGTTTAACTACTTTAGCACAGGTGAAAAACAAACATGAATTACAAACATTCACAAAACATTCTTACAAATATTCTTAATCCATGCACAAAGAACGTGTTGGCCATCAGGATCCTGATATTAAGTAAAAATCCCAAGACACGTGTATACAATGAACACCATTAGGTCCAATAATGGAGTGTTGGAGCCACTCCTTGCTCCTGAAAATAATTAGCTCATCTCTTCAATGCCTTGTAGGAGGACATAAGGTGGAAAAGTCCTTTGCATAAAAAATGAGGGTGTATATATAACAAATGGGGTGATCCTTCACCTCCCTTATGACTCTTGGACTACCCTCATTACTTTTCGACTTCCTACATGACTCATCACATTAAATAGATGACTCTTGGACTTATACTTCACATCACATTTTCCAAAATAGAATTACATAATCCAAAAATGATGTGGCACATGATGACTCGTGACAGGACATGACATGACACTAATGACATGGAATGCATGATGATGTGGAAGTGCCAAGCTATGCTTCTTGCTCCTTTATTTATCATGAGGGGAATTTTAAGGTCTAAAATGGGCTTCCTAAGGAAATTATAAAATAATAGTGGAAATAATAAAATAATATTAGATTACATCATCAAATTTTAAAGGGAAAAAATAAAATAAAATAAAATAAAAAAACATTTTTCAACTCATATTTTAAACTTATTCCCTATGGGTTTACTCAAATTTCGAGCAGGAACACTGGTTGGATGCAAAATTTGATTCCTCATCCAAGGAGTAGCCATGTTGCACACTTTCGATAGACCCTACTACATGAAAAATTAGAAATACATGAAAAATGTGATTGCAATCACGATTTTTCATGTATTTATCATTTTTTGTGTAGTAGGGTCCATCGAAAGTATGCAACATGGGTACTCCTTGGATGAGGAATTAAATTTTTCATCCAATGAGTATTCCTGCTCAAAATTTGAGTAAAGAATTAGGGAGATAAGTTGAAAATACAAGTTGAAAAAGTAGTCTTATTATTTTATTAATTTTTTAATCTTTTTACTTTTTTACCCCAAAAATGGTGAATCATCCCTCATGGTTTACATCATCATATTGAATCCTATTGGTTCTTAAAATGTTTATTTTGGTTGTACGTTTTTCTTAGGAGGCCCATTTTAGACCTCAAAAGGTATCTAATGGTCTTCAATAATAGATGTATCCAATGCTTCAACTTCATGAGAGATATGCTTTGTTCTTCACATGTTCCTCCAAAGGGTTTTGAATCAGATGGAGTCTTCATGTGGTCCTAATCTTTGGTCTTCTATTGTAATCCAGTGTTTCGTCATCCTTTTTTCTGATGATCATCTTATCTCCTCAGCTCCTTAGGTGTCTTCTATCACGTCGTCATTCTCCATCTCTTGCTTTATCATCTTTCCATAGGATGATAGATTTATTGCATTTGCAATCCACTCATGACAAGATGACATCAGTCTGATAAACCCATAGTCTAAGATGTTGAATGATGATCCACTAACTAATTTAGAACTGGGTGGTAGGCCTAGGGAGAGGCTTATTGATAGCACAGTTGCGTAGCTCAAGTAGTCAGGGTTCAGGCTTGAGCCTTGAGACGGCGCAATGCATAGTTCAGGATTTGACTGAGCAAAAAGATTGCGTAGTTGGGGAGCTTAGTGATCCAGGAGGAGTGCTTGAGCACTGATTTTTCCCATTGCGTATTTCTGGAAGACAGAGTAGCCCAGGTGATTGCGCAATTGTGTAGTTCAAGAGCTTAGGGCTGAGGCTTGAGCCTTGAGACTACGCAATTCACGGTACTAACTGGGAAGGAGAGAGAAATTGCGCATTTTTGGGAGTCAGTGAGCCAGCTTGAGGGGTTTTGAATTTTCTCAACCAACTAGATAGTTCTGGGAGGTAGAGCAGGCTTGGTGATTGCACAGTTGCGTAGTTCAAGAGATCATGGTTTGAGCTTGAGATCAAAGACTACACAGTGTGTAGTTAGGGCCAAGTAGGAGGGATGAATTGCGTTATTTTAGAGGCTCGAACTTGAACACTAAAACTACACAGTATGCAGTCCTAGGAGTAAGGAACTATACACTGCATAGTGTCAAGAGATAGGGTTGCAACTTGAGGTTTGGGACTACACAATTCACAATTCATGATGGTCGGATGAGGCTAATGTGTTGGGAATTTTTGAAAATTTGGCTAAGTGTGAGATCATTGAAACTGATGTGAATAGTGATAGTACTTGACAGTGATCACACACTTCAGTTGTCGACACAACATAGATAATATGGAATACGTGAACACATACTTCCCTTAGTGCGGCAACTTACGACAAGTGCGACACTAGAGATACACTTTGCGACGACAATGAAAACACTTGTGCGACAGTACATGAAAATTTGAAAATGAGTGTGAAACATGCCTACATGATAAGAACAACTAATTATCACAAATATTTCCCCTTGAAACAAACCAAAAATAAACTTTTCATGATAAGCGGAAATTACCATGCCAAAATATGACACTTGTTGTATGAAAATAAAAGTGTGAACGATACTTGCGATATGCAAACGACAGTGAAAACAACACGTGCCAGGGTGAAGATAACATGAAAATGACACTAATTAAAGGGGAAGAAAGTGAAAGCGACAGTCACAAACATGAAAACAACACTTGCGATGATGAAAGTGCACAAAATCGATAGAATTTGATTGCAAACAAAGTGAGGGATTGTCGATGTCAGTTTGCACTGACTTCTGACATGGATTGGACATCACACAAGCATAGCCTTGATGGACTGTGCTATGCTCATTCAAGCTTGTTTAAAATAATGTACTTATGGACTTATTGTAGGAATAAAATGTGTGAGAAAGTGACTTCAAAACTTCTAATCCAAGAAGGGAGCTCAAAAGCATCAGTTGACCAAGAAGTGACTACGGAATGACCGATCACAAGATCCATAGTAGGCTCCAAAATTTGAGTGTAGGAAAAATTTTGGAGGGTGTTTGTCGCAGCCACAACACTTTAGTGTGAAGTGGAATATTTGAATTTGCATTAATAGTCTTAAACCACATAAATTACACATGGATTTATAGCTACCTTCCTAAAATAACTATTTTCTAAATGTGAAATTTATATTTCATCCAAAGAGTACCTAAGAATGGTAGTTGACCTTGTTAAGTTTGTTCGGATATGAAAACCTAAGAAACTTTGGAGAATAAATGGAACCCTAAAATGGTTCTTCCATTTTTTTTTTTCTCATTTTTTCATTAAGGCATGTTTCATATTTGTTGGCCAATGAAGGCTTCATCTTAGAGAGTTTTAAAATAATTATACCTTAGAAGTTCAAGCTACAAATGCTTATAGAGGGAGCCAATATATAGAAGCACACTAAGAAGGTGATATTTGACCTCACCAATATGTGAATTTGGCCACCCATAACAAGGATGCCAAGTAAATATGAACCATTCTTGGTTTGGTGAGGGATCACCTCATCCCTCACATTGCAAATAATATTAGCACTTTGGTTGGTTTATTTCAAAGTAATCATGTTTCTTGATAGATGCTTTTAAGGAATAATATTTTTACAATTTGCATCACACACACACACACACACACATATATGTGTGTGTGTGTGTGTGTGTTGGAAAATTTGTCATTGATGTCAAATGGAAAATAGGTCGAAATTTGTTTGAATATATGCGTACAAAAGACTAAGAATTTGGATAAACGAACCTCCTAGATTGGTATCACTCGTCATGCCATTTGTTTTGGTAAATGGCACATCTTGTGGGTCCTCTGGTTGGAGAGATATTGATTTTTGAATTTTTTGCCTCGATGATGGGTTTTTCACGAGCACCTCTACTCCAAAAATTTATGACTTTATCACTTCACTACAACTACTAAAAATAGGTCAAAATTATAATTTAAATAGGCCTAAATCCATGGGTCCAAATCAGCCTTGAAATGAATATTTTTCAAAGAATAAGAATTAATTTTTAAAATTAATATAAGACACCTCTTACAAGTTGGATTTTCTCCTTCAAGTCGGCACCAAATAAATGTGGTTTTTCAAAAAAAAAAATATATATTTTGACTCATTTCGGCCCCAATATTGGGCCCCCTCCAAATATATATGTGTGTGTGTGTGTGTGTGTGTGTGTGTGTGTGCATTTGGAGGGGGTCCAATATTGGGGCATATATATATATATATATATATATATATATATATATATATATATATATATATATATATATATATATAATTAGCAAGCATGCCTTTTTCTATAGATATTCAATAATCTCAAAGACTTGGATTACTTAAGATCGTATACTTCTTTAGACAATGGAGTTTCTACTTCAAAAACCCTCGAATATATGACCATTATTCGAGGGTTTTTGAAGTAGAAACTCCATTGTCTAAAGAAGTATATGATCTTAAGTAATCCAAGTCTTTGAGATTATTGAATATCTATAGAAAAAGGCATGCTTGCTAATTTTTTTGGAGTTAATTAATTCATCCTTTTGTGGTTGGTTCAAATCCTTCTGAGGCAAAAATTTTGTTGTTGGTCTGAATCTCTCTAGTTTGTTTTCAGCCTTTCCTGAAGCCCTTATTTGGTCTTGAATGAGGCCCTAATTTGACCCTCCCTGAGGCCTTAATTCAGATTTTTATTAGTCCTTTGAGGCAGCTGAATTTCATCCCCTTTCTTATGTTAGTTCTTGAGGTTTCTGAAGCATATTTCAACCTTCTCCTGAGGCAATCTTCCATTTGCCCTGAAGTAAGGTTTCAAACTAATTTTGCATTGTTTTGTTCCCTTTTCTGAGGCTGAAATTTGGGGTATTCATATGGAACAATTGAAGGATAGAACCATGTCACTTTTAAGGCAGATCCAAGTCTTCTATTGAGGTTGATCAGAGATATTTTAGGGTATTCCTAAAGCTACACTTTCAAGGTCATTCTAAGATTATTTTTTGAGCTTATTCATGTGAAAATTTATGAATCTAAACTAGAAACCCTGTTCTAATAAATATTCTTTACTTCTCCTACTTATTTTATTTTAATTAACAATTTATTTTTTGAATAATTTAGGAAAACATCAAAGTAAATACACTGCAACCTACACAATTATATAGATCAAATGTTGAAAAATAAGTAAAGCACATAGACAAAGGGCACACAAATTTTTCTGACAAATGTCCCCGGAAATACCCAATGCAGGAAAACAGATGCAGTAGTTCTGAGGGTTTTATTATTAAACATATTCCTGAATAAAAAATAAGGTGCCAAATCCGCCTCACCCAATAGAGAAAATCCTCATAAAAAGTACCTCTATCCGGAGACAAATATTATGGTTGATCCAACAACTAGATGAAGAAACCCCAAAGGTGATTTTGCAGCACTTAGTGTTATTGAGCGATAGCTACAACAAGCTAGATTGTGTCACCCTCTCCGTGAGCCTTCCTGGCTCAGAAATTGATCTGGTAGATAGTTGCCTGATCTTCCCCACGGAAACCCTAGCATAACTCTATGAGTGACTCCTAGGCCTGCATTTCCTCTCTGGTGTTGATCTGCCTCTCTGCTATTGTATTCTTGACCTTGGATGCAAATATTGTCGCTGAACTGCCCCTCACTACACTTAATTACTCAGATCTGATCTTCGTCTGAGCATTTCTCTGTTAGAAGAATTCAATCTCTAAATTCAGTCTCTTTGTGTCTCCTCCAACTGACCCCAAGCCTTCCTTTAATACTTTTTCAGTTGACGAATCAACAACCGTGATCTAATATATAATCAACGAACAATATTATAAAAGACTTGATCCTTGTCACTTAGAACATTCTCACCCACATGTTTAAATTAATTCACTTTAATTATTTAATTTCCCTAAGTTAGACTTAGGGTCCCCATTAAAATAATTAATTATTTGAATAAATTAAGCTCTTGGTGGAATTTCTCCAAACGATTTCTAGGTCTTGGATATCTCATGTGTCCTAGCCCCTCCACAAATTTTTGGAGCTAGAGCACATCTGATGCTACCAAAAAATCAACACTCCCTCTTAGGGAGGAATGTGCTCTAGCAACACTTCTCACCAGAAGCATTACTCTGATCCCTGGCATTGGTCCTCGGCATTGTTGATGCTCGGTTGTTTCCCCTCATCCACTACGTTGTTTCTATATATAATGCCGCCCATTTCACTGACACTAACATGGCCTCATCTGTACTGCAACTCCCTCTAAAATGCAGCATCATGTTGGCCATATCACTGTCGCTGCTAACTATTGCACTACAACTCAGTTGCTGAGAAGTAAGCAACCGAAAAACATCACCCAAAAATCCTGACATACAAGTCAGTCTGATTTCACCTCGATACCGAAGCACCCTCTGGTGCTAATCTGCATTTTCCCTCTGGTGCCTCTACGCTACTACTGCCCTACACTGCATAAGAATTTCCTCTACATTGTTGAATTCCATTAACCTTTGTGTTGCTGCTTCTTTTTCTTTGTGTTTCTCCAGTCCTCAACATTCTAGCTCTGCCAATGTTGATCCATCATCCTCACACCAACTAACTCCAAGAGTTTGGGCACCTCAAGGATCCTTCCCATCCACTGCAGTTCGAAAGAACTACAGATAAATTTCACCCCACCTCTTCTCCTGAGGCACATGAGCACTCATGGCCACATCTTCATCATCTCCATCATCGTCCTTAGTTGCGACAGACTTCAAATTAGAATCTTCTTTGCCCTTCTTTTTCATAGAGCATGTTGTGGAAAAATGTCCTAATTCACCACACTTGAAGCATCTAACGTTCAAAAGGTATTTTTTCTTCTTCCTCTGTTGCCCATGTTGTCCCTTAGATGTGAGAGCTGCATCTTCCTCCTCCTCCTTCTTGATCTTAATCCCCCCGCTGCTGATGTCCACCTTGGTCATCCTACTAATCTATTCTTGTTGAAGAGATGCCCACATGTTTTCTCAACTTGGAAGTGCTGCTCTGCCCAAAATTCCTTGGACAAAGTTCTCCCACTCATCATAAAATGCATTCAAAGCATTCCTCACCATAAGAATTTCATTAGGTGTGGTCCCCATGGCAGTGAGTTGATCATGGATCGCCTTCAATCTAATAAGGAAGGGGTCGATCTATTCTCCCTTCAGAATATGGAATAATCGAAGTTGTTTCTCAAGAAGCATCCTCCTCTGAACAGAAGTCCCCTGATACAATGTGGTCAAAGAAGTCCACATCTCATGTGATGTGTCCTTCTCAGTAATGTGTGGGACCGCATGATCCTTGACTACATCCATAATCAAGTGCTTCGCTTGAGCTTCTTCATACTTATTGAGCGGATCAGCATCAAACAGGAACATTGATTACGCTCTCGACGAGATGCTTGATACGATGCTCATCCAGTACTGACAAGATTTTGGCCTTCGAGATGACAAAGTTAGAAGCTCCAGCCAACCTGTCATGATCCCTCAATACATGTGTGGCCATCTCTGCTCAAAAAATATGTTGAACTGGTTCTCTTCTCCCTCTTCTGATGTTGCCCCAGCAAAACTCATATTTGGGTTTCTTGGCAGTAGAAATCCTCTATGGAACCATGCTCCCTCTGAAAATTGATTTCCCTCCCGGAAATCCTCTGCCAACTGATGCCGAATCAGCCCTCTCCAATCACTCTTTGATGTTGATCAGCACTTGAGCTAGACTTCTTGGCAAGAAGTATTCTGAGGAACTGGTTCCCTATACTTTGTCACAGCCCCACTAAGCACTGTCGTGCACTGACAGAAACAATGCCCCATCAGCAACTCCTAAAGAAAAACAAAATTCTCTTCCAGCCACGGCAATCGGAAGGACGGAGGCTCAACCCTCCATGTTGGCCCAAAAAACAATGTGTTTCCTCTGCTATAGCTACAACATCACCCCAGCTAGCTGACACAGGCTCTGCGTGAGCCCCTCTGTTGACTTTGTCACCCTTCCTTCCCTCTTCCTGGATCTGCGTTGTCACTCGAGACAGTTGATTTCCTGCAACAAAATTTTCTCTTCATCTCTTCCCTGATAGCTTCATCTCTACCTAATCTACAATATCTCTGATACCATGTGAAAATTTTTTAATCTAAACCAGAAACCCTACCATAGTAAATCTGATTTACTTATCCTACTTGTTTTCTATTAATTAACAAGTTATTTTCTTAATAATTCAAGAAAACATCAAATTAAATAAACTGCAGCCTACACAATTATACAGATCAAGTGCTGAAAAATAATTAAAACACATAGACAAAGGACACACAAATTTTTCGGACAAATGTCCTCGGAAAAACCCAATGTGGGAAAATCGGTGCAGTAGTTGTGAGGGTTTTATTATTAAGAATATTTCTGAATACAAACTAGGGTGCCAAATCTGACTCACCCAACAGAGAAAATCCTTGGCACAAGTACCTCTATCCATAGACAGATGTTATGGTTGATCCAGCAATTGGATGAATAAATCCCAAAGGTGACTGAGCAGTCCTCAGTGATGTTGAGTGATGGTTATAGCAAGCTAGACTTTGTCACCTCTCTTAGTGGTTGTGTTACCCCCTCTGTGAGCCTTCCCGACTCAGAAATTGATCTGCTGGATAGCTGCTCGATCTACCCCACAGAAGACCCAGTGCAGCTTTACAAGTGACTATGTCACCCTCTTTGGCTCTGCGTCCGCTCTGCGTGATCCCTGTTGGCTCTATGTCATCCCTCCTAGGCCTGCGCTACCTCTCTAGTGTTTATCTGTCTCTCTGCTATTGTATTCTCATCCTTGGATGCAAATCCCACTACTGGACTGCCCCTCACTGCACTGAATTACTCAGATCTGATCTTCGTCTGGCCACTTCTCCTTCAGAAGAATTTGATCTCTAAATTTAGTCTCTATGTGTCTCCTCCAACTGACCCCAAGCCTTCATTTAATAATTTTCCAGTTGACGAATCAGCCGTCGTGATCTAATCTCTAATCGACGGCAAAGATTAGAAAATACTTGATCCTCGTCACTTAGAACATTCTCACCCACATGTTTAAATTAATTCACTTTAATTATTTAATTTCCCTAAGTTAGACTTAGGGTTCCCATTAAAATAATTAATTATTTGAATAACTTAAGCTCTGAGTGGAACTTCTCCAAACGTTCTCTAGATCTTGGAAATCTCATGTGTCCTAGCCCCTCCACAAAGTTTCAGAGCTAGAGCACATCTGATGCTACCCAAAAATCAACAATTCAGGCACTATTGGAAGGAAGTTTTAAGGAAGGACAAACCAAATTTTGGACTAGACCTTGATGTTTGTAGCTGAATTTTTCTATAGAATATATTTGAAGGCTTATGCAACCCTCATTGAAGCATAGATTGGTGGATACTTGTAGAAGCCTTGAAACAACCCTCTAAAGAAGTTGTGGAGCAGTGTTTTGAGCAAATCTTGAAGAACTTGTGAAGCAAATCAAAGACAAAGTAAGGGCACTTGTCTTAATGATATAAGGTATGCATTTTATTGTTGAACTATATATATATTGCATATGACAAATGGGTAGTAATGAAATGAAATTGTTTCAATGTTGTTGTAATTGGGTCATTGTCCTTGGTACAGGAGCCCAAGAAGACTGTGTTTTACCTTTTTTTCTATGGGGTGGCAAGTGGTGTTAGGGAAGCAAGTTGTAGCTTCCTTCAGGAAGGTGTTGCATCCTTCCAATGGATGTTGGTAAACTAAAGGTTTTATCTTTCCAGTAATGGCTAGTAAATATCTTGGGGTTGTAACTGGTAAAACGAAAGTTGTAGATTCCCTTGTAATATAAATATATTATTCATATATATCGTGTGTTCCTTTGATGTGATGTTATTAGATAATGTTTTTGATACTAAATTGTAAGATAAAGTGAAATATCGATTCAACCCCACACACCACCCCCCCGTCCCCGCCCCCTTTAAGTATTTCCAACAATATAGTGGTGTTGAGGCCTCGAAATTCGCTGCACCAACATGGGGGATGACCACCTACTCCGGACCTTAAAGCAGTTCCTTTTCCATTGATAATGGTGGCTCCGACTAGTTTAACTAGGTCCAGTTACCTTCTCTCAATCAATATGACTTTTATCTATCAATGGGAAAGAGACATCATATCATTTCTCTTGCCGATCGGACAAGAAAAGTGATTCTTAACCTAATTTAGGCTTAGCCAAGCCACAACTGAATTTTTTCCTCTTTGGGAAGAGGACTTTTTAGGGATGTAGAATTTAATCTAAATGCAATATTATTCTAAGATGCAAGCAAAAGAAACTATTTTAATCCTATCTCAATTAGGCAGATATAGATCTATCCCAAGAGAGAGCAAGATGTTTTAAAATAATTGAGATTTAAATATGTTTGTGTTAAATGAATATCAAGCTAACGAAGTAGTTCAATTAACTGATATTGTGAATTCCAAACACATTCTATCTAGAGACCTCTTAACTGAAACAATCAATCAACAACATTAAGGAAGTAGTTCTCAAAATAATATTGGTCATTTAATCAGTAACTTGAATAATTAAAAAATTACATGCGGAAATAGTTCACAACATATCACTATTCAATAAATCAGTTTTATAAGACATATTTCTGAGTAAATAGTTACTTAGAAATCAAAATTCAACCCATAAGAGTAGAGACAAATAATAACATAAATTGAGACAAATTACTCATACTGACAGAAGTGCACAAGTATGCGAGTAAATTGACGCATTACTGTTATCATAAAATGAAACCAGCATTTAAAATAATAGTATTTATAAATATCAATTTATTAAGTCCATTTCTCCAGCTCTGGTCTCTAACAGTCTTTTACAGTGCCTGAACTTCTGCTTTCAAAATCAAAGCTACAGTAGTGCAAGACTTTGTTCATTATACATAACTCAGAATGTAAAAGAAAAACCTCAATAATCTCTAGATCTGAGATTCCTCTCCTCTCACCCTACACCTTTAAATCCTCTAGACAATAGTGTCGTCAAGAATTCCAGAATTGTAGAGGAGAGAAGCCCTTCTTACATTTTTCAATCTGCTATTTATAATATTTACAAAAGGATTTCTTCATAAGAAAGTTTTTTTTTTTTGAAGAGTAGTTTTGCTTAATCAATTTTGATTGGTTCAAAAAAAATAGTATTCAATTGTTGGAGCCTTCTCATTGATTGAGAGTTTCTTCTTCTCATCTCTTCAACTATTTTCCTGCAAAAACAAATCAAGAACAAAATTGAAATGCAAAAATAAAATCAAAATGTCAAATCTAGAAATTAAAATAAATTCAATTAAAACTTGATTAAATAAATAATTGAAAATGGAATCTAAGCTTTCTATTGATACTTGTGATGATCTAATTAGTCAAGGATATCATTGAAAAATAGAACTGCTCTTAGAAGAAGTTGTGGGCAAATGAAAAATGCAGAAAATAAAACTCAGAAAATGATTTCGTTTAAAATTCGAAGCTTGATCTTCTGTTGAATTTTAGACCTAATAAATAATCAAATATAGAAATGAAACAACTTCATAAATGTTCTCCATCATTTTATCTATCTAATGAGTCATCCTGGACCTCATTTGGCCAAGTAAAACTCCATTTATGAGCTTCCAAAGTTGATATATTAAAATTTCCAGAATTCTGAAATTTTTGTTACGTGGGCTAAAAATCAGAATTTTTTAATTAATTTCTAATCCTAAATTAGATTACAGTTTTTAATTAATTAATGCTAATTAATTGTAATTATATTATTAATCTAATTCAGTTACAATATAATTCTAAATTAAGTTATAATTATATATTAATTAATTATAATTACACTATTAATTTTAATAAAACTTAATTGAAAAATACAATTAAACTAATTAAAAAAAAATTTATTGATTAATTAAAATATTAAAATATTACATTAATATTATAATTTAAATGATATTAAAATTATAGCAAAAATTATTATAATTAAAATATAATATTATATATTTTAATTATTAATTCAAAATATAAGAATGCACACCATGTGAGAGAGAGAGGAGTGGAGTGGAGAGGTGAATATTAATATGAAGAGAGAGGAGAGATAAGGGAGGAGAGAGAATCATGAGATAAGCATGAAGTATTGTGAGGTAGGATGGAGATTGAGTGAGGTGAGGGTGAGGTCACGAGAGTCATAAGGAGAATGACGAAACTTTGCATAAAATTTAAAAGCCCATCGTATAACCAAAATCACACATCGCATGAAAATTGTTTTCGGATTTTTTGAAACATATACATTGTGAATGTTTGTGATTATGCGAACGCAGTGGATGTGATATGTTTTTTTATATTTTTTAATTGTGGTCCATAATTTTTAAAATTTAGTTAAGTTTTAAAAAAAATTAAACAAAATGTGGACCATTTATAATGATATTTTCCAATTCTAAACTACAGCCACTTTGTCATTATGAAAATTTTGATTTTGGTATTTTGTTTTAAATAAAGGAAATTATAATAAATTACTAAAATCTCGAAAAGCGTGTTTTTTAAATGCTCTGTAATTTGGCTGAGTCATTTAGTAGGATTATTCGTGAAAAATGAAAGATATTAGTAATACCTAACTATGAGTTACTATTTACAATGAGTGACTATTTTAACTATGAAAATTGAAATATTGGTACATTTATACATTTTTAACCCAAGCGATAAAATGATCAAACTTCAAAGGAGTGTTATTTACAAACCGATTGACCAAATGAAATGAAACAAGTATCATTGAAAAGCTTATGAAAAATCATATTCAATGAAATAATCAAAATAGAAATCCAATAAAAATTAAAAATGACAAAATTACAAAATAATTAACTTAATCAAAATCCTAAAAGGTGTTTAGCCAAAAATTTTGTAGAAAGGGTCCCCATTATTTGAAGTGCATAAGTCAAAAATGAGGGGGTTGTGTTTTAACACAACAATGGTGACATACGGGAGAAGAACCAGTTATCTCTGATTAAATATAATGAACTTGAATTTACCCAAAGGTTAAAAATAATAGAAATCAAGAAATCGTCTAACAATAAAACATTTCCATAGGTTCCACATAAAGATTAAGCAATATGAGTTTGTAAATATAAGTACTTAAAACAGAGTTAAGTAAAAGTGATGAATCCAAACTTCGGGAAATTTGTTTTTTTAAATTTCCTCATGTGAAAAATAGAAGAAGGTAGAGATAAGAGTTTTTTATAAAGCATATATCCATTTTAAGATTGTCTTTGACATCACTTCGCTGCCAGCAAGCCTGAACAGTAACCCGGCGAAGTTGTCTTTTAAGTCATACAAGCCTGGTCCCACTGCTAGTGAGCATCCATAGCCCCGACAAGTTTACTTGTATTTCCCATGCTTCCTCTTTTTATCACTCTTTTGATAAGCACATTTGCAATCTTTTTATTTATGATGTATTTGAGTGAAATAGGTGGGATGGTAATAAAGATTTTATGTTTAATGGACATAGTACTTTCATAATGTTTTCTCCAAATTATTTCCCTGCAACTATCAATCAGAGAATTTTGATGTGGAGGGGTGGGAGGGATTCATTGAATTAAACTCAAATCAGTTCTTTCCTTAAAAAGTAAACTCAAACACTTAGAAATGATGTGTGTTCTTCCATGAAAAATATTTAAAGCAAGATGGCTTTATGGTTCCATAAAGATATGCCTCTAATGATAGATGTTATTCACTTAAATGGATAGACTAAAAGATTTCTGATGTATGTCAACAACTGTAAGGTAAGAAAAATTCCTTTCACATAAATCATGATAAAGTCACCAAAATCAAATCAAAACTGAAAACAAAAGGAATATAATTCCTAAACTAAAGTAAGAAAAGAAATCAACAAAATAAAAATGAAGAAAGAAAAATTGAAAGAAAATGCTAAACTCTAACAAGATCGCTTATATGAATTTCTCAACAAAATATTATAAAAGAAAATAAGAATATATGCATTCATTCCTATGTTGAGATTTTAAATTTTTTATCTTGTAGAGTTATATAAAAATGAGGCTCTCAAAATATAGAAGGTGAATAGAAGTTATGATAGATAATATGTTGAATGAGAAGTTTATGTTTGTTGCAAATTTTCTTTTTCAAGGCAAAACCTGCATAAAATCATCTTAACTATTTTCTAATAAAATTAATGCTTTAAAGAAATAGACTAAAGGTTCAGAAACTCCCCAGTCTAGCTGATTCAATGAGAATCATTACTGCTTCTCTCAAGAATCTCAAAGAGCAAAAAGAAATTTTTAAAACTGATATGGTAGAGGTGCGAATGATTCATGAAGACCTGAAAAACAGAGTTCGAGATCAGAAAAAACTAAAATGAAGAAATGAAAATAAATGAAAGTGGGTAAATGAAATTTACCATTGGAGAACTACATTTAATCTTACCTGAGAAAGATGATTTTCTCCAATGCAAGTTAACTTATTTCTTGAATTAGAATTAAAAGCATGAAGAAGTTTTATTGACCCAAATCATTATTTATTAAATCTAAAGTAAAACAAGCAGTTAACTAAAAGAAGGCAATGTTTCATGTTCAAGGAATCAGAAATAAATTGAATTCATCAGAAATGAGGATGAAGTTATGCGTCTTTATGAATTGTAACAATGAATGTTCTTTTTGCTTCTTCCATTCTGAATTTATGCCAGCCCAAAAGTATTAAAGTTGATTCAAAATCCTAAATAATGTAACAATTATATAAAGAGGATTTGAATCTTTATATGATAATTATGGAGGTAAATTCAAAATAAAAGAAAATTAAAAATATAAATTAATCATCGGTACATTGCCTTTGTTGAATTTTTCGCATCGTGAGATTATTTACCATGCATAACTTAAAATTTGTGATTTCCACTTTTGTCGATATGTGACTGATATCTTTCCATAATAATTTAAAATAAAATGGTGGAAAGTCAAATATCAAAGTTTATCGCATCAAAAATCTTGAAGACAAAGTTTCGTTTGAGTTTAGCAATGCAATATAATTATTCTGATGGAAATGTCACGAGATGAGCATGTGCGATCGGAAACTATGATGGGATGAATGCGATATCGGAGAATAGTCATATCAGAAGATTAAAGCTTGTGAATGAAATGAAACACCGATATTATTCTTGCAATAATGAAAATGCGGTAAAAAACTGATGGAACGTGAATGCAAATATCAAAATATATGCGCGAAACCTTGGTTTTGCAGCCCATACAAACAGTGAGCAATTATGCACAGTTTCACTTCGTATCTTTTATAACTTACCTTTCCGCATATTACACAACTTAACACTTTCGCAATTTTGTGATTTTGCGATTTCGCAATTCGCAGCGAATTCCACATCGCTCGTTGCAATTTTTATCGTTTAACATATTACTTATCTCGTGTGATATGCGATATGTGTATCATCGCATCGGAATATCCTTACCTTGTCTTTTATCGCATCGCAACTAATATAATTTACCGGGCGAGTTCTTAACAATAACCATTAAAATTGCCGATATGCGAAATGTAATTTCGTTGATGCGTCGATGTGCGATGAAGAACGGACCCAATATTTTTATTATATGAATTGTAATTTCATATCGGATCCGGGACATCGGAACTTTTAAATATATGCTCCTACCAAATTTGTGATTTATAAACGGACGCGATATCTATATCTAAAGAGGATTTAAATGTCATATCGGGTCCGGGTTACATGAACATCGCAATTTTAGCGAAGTAATTTTATCGGAAAATGAGCGAGAGTATTGAAATTGATTCAGAAGATATGCATATAAGGTTTCCTATCAGGAATTGTTAAGAACTGCCTCTGAACAAATGTTGTGATACATATAATGTGATATCATACGAAGAGATCATCAGAGATTGGAGGGAATGAGAATATCAGGAGGTCGAATATATTTAGCGTATGCTCATTTCAGAGCCTCCAATATGTGATTTACAATATATAATGAGTCATATGTGGGATCGATGATTTTTTTAAAGTATTCAATTCAAAAAGAAAGTGAATGATTTAACTTTGTTTTATAATAAGTAACCCTTTAATAATTTAAATGTCGAAATTTTTGATTAGAAATTAATTTTATAAGAACTTTCTTATAAAGAGAATTGTGAAATAAAATGATCTGATATGATTATTCCAACAATTTATTAAGAATTCTCAGGATTTCAATATAAGAAAAATTTAGATATCCTTCAAATTCAAATGAAATAATAAATAGTTCCTTGAACATGTTGCAGATTTTGGAAACGTTGGTTGGCTATTTGCTTATCTCAGATCTACATAATCAAGTTAATGCAGATCTGCACACAAAACAAAATAGAAATAAGAAACAACATTTTGAAAGAAAAAATAACAATAGATGATGATGAACCTGTAAACACATACCTGGAAAAATTTTGATTGTAAGTTTACCTCATGAATCTTCAAGTTCTCCCAAATTTTCTCAAAATTTTCATATGTTCAATATCACCTACTTAATTTAATCTGAAATTCTAAGTAATGAATTTTCTGAAATTGCATCATTTTCAAAATTACATCAGAAGATAAGAGTGGTAAAAATAAGTTCTTAGAATTACTTGTGAATCAAAAGTTGTCAAGCAATATAAAATTCTTGGAATTTCTTCATGTATGATCAATGTTATGAATTTTGAAAACCAAGAAAATTGAAGGCTTGACAGATAAGTATGATCAGATAATTCTGGAGCTTCTAAAATTCTCTAGGTTGTTTTTCTATAATTGAAATATGATTCCCAAAATAAATTGGATTCATTACTTGTTTTATTGAAAATCTGAAATAATGAAATAAATGCAAACAGAAAAGAAAATTAATCTATTCCTATTTCTAACTTAATGAAGGAAACATGACTAGGTATAGTCATACTTCCAATGTAACCATGTAAGCATTTTAATCCCTGCATGTATGTACATTTCAAACATTAGTAAAAATAAAAATACAATTAAACTACAAAAACTGAATTTAAAGGCAGAATGTATTTTTATTGTTAGTAGATTATTCACCGTTACCTTCTCTTGAAATGTCCTTTCCAACTGAATTTCAATTGGATCATAGAAATCTAGATGGATTTCCATTATTGAGTTGAAGAGGTTTAAAAGAGAAGATGACAAGCCAAGTTGTAGAAATGGTCTTTTAGAAACAATGGCCTGTGTGATTTTGTTAGTGTTATGTAAATTATTAACAATCTTCCGTGAAGGAGAAATTTCCAAATGTCTTTCAAATTGATTAATAAAAAATGGATGGAAGTCCGATAAATCCAACATAAGATTATTAATTGAATTATATTTTTGGTCATAAAGTGAAAATACACTCTCTTTTTGGCACTGCGCTTGAGAAGTAAGGAGTAATTGATAAGGAATGAACATCAATTGAAATTGGAAATTTCATAACTTTCGATGTTCACATTTATAATTTGAATCTTTATTTTTCCCTTGAGGTAATGCTTCAATTAAGTATTCAATGTTGAGCTTCTCAATATGCCAGCACAAAGTATCTAAAAATCTAAGACTAAAAACAGAAAATAAATCTGAAGTTAAAATTAAATGTTGAAAAAATAACAAAATTGAATCATAGTTTACACTAGTGTTACAGTTATTTTTACAACACAAATGGGAGTGACTTAAAGTGATTTTCTCTTCATAAGAATTGGGCAGAATAATGCAATCAGAATGATTGTTGATACCCACTTGTGAAT
Source organism: Pinus albicaulis (assembly GCA_034641835.2). Lineage (NCBI taxonomy): Eukaryota > Viridiplantae > Streptophyta > Pinopsida > Pinales > Pinaceae > Pinus > Pinus albicaulis. The sequence goes on from CM076578.1 coordinate 1,902,527,970, forward strand.
TAGAGAGAAGGACGTGACTCTGAATAGGAATGCAAGCTTGATCATCATATAAATCATAGATTGGAATGGTTTCTTGAATGCTGAAATCATAAGTATGATTATTTGCTTGAAAATGAGAACTATTTGGAACAATTTCTAAATTGAATTGTTCTTCATTTTCACATGTGATTAGAATTTGATCGTGAGAATTCAATTGTAAAGAAGACAAATCAATATCCTTAATGTCAAAGTAGCTATCATAAATGACTTCAAGACATTCATTAGAATTCCCTTCAATCTTATTCAATGTATCAAAACAAGAAGGAATATTAAGCTCATGTTTGTCAATGTCAAAAGAATTATCATTAATTAATTCTCTATTTTGATAAAAACTAATTGGCAATTCATTTAGATCAGCCTCTCTGTTTTTTGAAATATTTTTAATGTGAAGAGAGGTTAAATTGCTATTAGAAAAATTATCAGGATAAAGAGAAAAATATGAATCCGCAACAATGCATTTGAAAATGTCTCTATTTGAGCACTCTAGTGTATTTTCTTCATTGCAATTTTCAGATTTAAGATCATTTTCTTGGGTAATTGTACTTTCTTGAATAATGTTGCTTTTTTTATCTGAATTTGGAATTTGCTCATCATGAAAGAATTCAGAAATTTGTACAACAGATTGCGTTTTATTGGAAACTTTAATTGCTGCTGGTACTTGTCAGATTATGATCTGATTATCTGATTCTAATGCATACTGATTTTCAGATTTTAAAGTGGTATCTTCTTCAATACTGCTACTAATATTTTCTTGAAATTGATTAGTGAAATTTTCCAAGCTTCGTGATTGAAATTCATTGACATGTAAAGGTACACCTTGATCTTTCTCAATACTGTAAGAAATGTGCAGAAATTGAAGGAATTGATTATACAAAATAGAGGCCATTTCATCATCATTTGTTTGTACCTCCATATTGGAATTTTTACTTAAGTCAATGAAATTATAAGGATATTGATCAAAGTTTGAAATAATTTCACATGGATTATGAATGGAAGAAGGTTGAAAATATGTTCAAACCAATCTAGTAATTCTTTTTTCAAAAGTTTATCTTCAGTTTAAATTTTAAACAATTTAAACAAAACCTAATGGTAAAATCAATTAATGACTCACCTTCATACCTTTGTAGATCTTCAAAATCATCACATACATGTTCGTAGATATATCCATAAAATTTACAAAGGAATATTGTAATAAATTGTTCCCAAGTGTGGATTGAGGCAACTGGAAGTGATTGACACCAGCTTCTGGCTTTTGCCAAGAATGTATGAGTAAAAATCCTCCATAAAATACATTTATCAATTTCATGAAAAGTAGAATTTGAAAATTTTTGAATGAATTGTTGATCCGGATTTAAGCAGGAATGCAACAGAATACAGAAATAACCATAAACATAGAAATACAGTGGAAATAAGGCTTCATTTCATTAATATCAAATCACAGAAATATGCTTACAAACATGATGGAAATAAAATAGCTAGGGTGCTAGTAGAAAATCTCTGAGAATAGATGTGGCAGCTACAGACCTCTGAACTGTGTTACAATGAGGCTCGAGGGCCTATTTATTATGGAGAAACAATGGAGAACTCTAAACGTCCAAAAACCTAACCCTAGGAGATGAAGCGCCAAAAATATGGGGCCCGTTTGGGTAAATTGGTGTTTCAACTTCTCGGGGACATAAATTCGACATACTATCTTTGTTTGGCGCTTCAAAACGGCTCCGGAAGTTCAGGACCTGCAAACTTCTAAAACTAGTAAGTTGTGAAAAAAAACTGAAAGAGACAATGGTGGGGCCCCAAGTGGAATAGGCGGGTGGCCACCAATATCCACCTGGATCATTCCTCCCCCCTTAGGAAGCAATGGTCCCCATTGCATTGAGTTCCTCCATGAGATGATGAAACTTCTATTGAACTCGGTCCCTGGTGAACCACTTGCCTTGGTGCAGGAGTTGGCCAGCTTTGACAACCTGATACAGTTGGATCTTCTGTTGGCGAGTGTTCTTGATTTGCATGTCCATGATACAGTTTGTGGTGCCCTGTTCCATGCAATCTTGGTTTAACTCGTTTGGTGTGAGTTCTTTTGCAATGTCAAAGGTGTCCAATAGAGGTGGGAAGTAGGGACGAAGGCGGTCTACATTGAATACTGGGTGCAAACCAAGGAATGGTGGAATACTGAGCTTGAAGGAATTGTTCCCTATAGCCTTGGTGATGGTGTACGGCCCATATCGGAGTGGGCGAATCTTGTGGTGGGGTCCAGTGAGGCGCTCCTTCTGCAAATATAGCCACACTTTTTCGCCCACCTGGAATTTGTGTGGCACCCGATGTTGATCATGTCGTTGCTTGTACTTAGCATTGGCTCTGTCCAATATGTCATGAACCTATTGGCGGATGTGTTGAATGTGCTCGATGAAGTTGTTTTCTTTGTCAGCTTCAGACTGGACATGAGCCGAATCGGCCTGAGTAGCTACAAATGGCATGGCTACATCAATGGGACATAGTGGCTGGAATCCCAAGCCCACCTGAAAGGGGCTATGGTCGGTTGAGCTGTGGAGAGCCCAGTTATAATTGTGTTCTACATAGGGAAGGCTCTCATCCCATGTGCATGGATGATTTGAATTGTACATGCGCAGAATGTGTACAATCATCCTGTTGACGACCTCTGTCTGGCCATCAGTTTGGGGATGGAAGGTTGTGGACTTAGTGAGCTTGGTGTCCAACATTGACCAAAGGCAGGAAAAAAATGTGCTGAGGAACCTGCTGTCGCAATTTGATATGATAGACTATGGGATCCCAAAGTGCACCCACACTCGTTAAAAGAAGAGTTTAGCAGTGGCTTCTGTAGTGATATTCTTCTTGCAGGCTGCCATAATGGCCATCTTTGAGAATCTGTTGACGACCACGAAAACACATTCGTTTCCATGCTTAGTATAAGGAAGGCCTGACATGTAATCCATGGAGATGGATTCCCAAGGTCGACTAGGGGTAGGAAGCGAAGTATAGAACCCTTGCTTCTTGATGGTCGATTTGGCAATGGCACAAGCAGTGCAAGATCTAATGTACTTCCCGACATCCTATTGAAGGTTCAGCCAATAGAAATACTTCTGCAGTACTGCCACTATTTTCTCGACCCCAAAATTCCCAACGACTTGACAGTAGTGCGCTTCCCATATCATCTTGGCACGCTTGCTTGAAGGAACACAAAGGTGTCCAAGGTGACATAATAGTGCATCTTAGAGGTGAAAATTTGGAATTTGCATACCCCCCAAGAGTGCCTTGTATGTGTAGCTGAATTCTGGATCGCTCTTGTAGAGAAGTGGCCAATCAGAAGCCTCATTCCCACAAGAGTTGAGAACGGTGGTTATGGCCACGATCGGTGGTCAGCTGAGGTAGTCTGCAACATTATTGGTTTTACCCTTCTTGTACTTGATGTTCAAATGAAATTGTTGCAGATATGTGGACCACTTCTAATGGCGATTGTTCTACAACTTCCCTTGTGTTTGTATGAACTATAGGGGTTGGTGGTCTATGTGGATGATTGTCTCCTTCCCCAAAATGTAATGCTTCCATTGTCGACAAGCCTGCACAATGGAATACATTTCTTTGTCATAAGTGGGATACTTTCGAACTGTGTCGGACAGTGTCTCATTGTGATATGCCACTGGATGCCCCTATTGAGTAAGAACTACCCCAATAGCATAGTAAGAGGCATCTGTCTCGATCTCAAATGGTTGTTGCAAGTCTGGTAATGTGAGCACTGGAGCAGAACAGAGGCGATGTTTCAATTCTACGAACGCCTTCTGTTGAGATTCCAACCAACAGAATTTTGATTTTTCTCCTCTCTTGGTGACTTGACTCAAGGGCCAAGTGATATGAGAGAATCCCAACACGAACCCGCGGTAGAAATTAGCAAGACCCAGAAAGCTGTGAAGCTCTGTTAGGGTGGTTGGGGCTGGCCAATCTCGAATGACTTGGATCTTGGTTGGATCCACATGCACCCCCATTTCATCAATAATGTATCCCAGATATTGAACCTGGGTCATGCCAAAAGTGCACTTCTCCAAATTGGTACACAACTTGTGTTGCCGCAGTGTTTGGAGGACTTCTCGGATGTGGTGGAGGTGCTCTTCCCAAGTCTAGCTGAAGATCAGAATGTCATCCAAGTATACCACTACAAATGAGTTGGTGAATGGATGCAAGATGTCATCCATCAACCTCATGAAAGTTGCGGGAGCATTTTTCAATCTGAAAGGCATGACAAGCCATTCGAAAAGGCCCTCCTTGGCTTTGAAGGTAGCTTTCAACACATCAGAGGGTTTGATTGGTACCTTGTGATACCTAGACTTCAAGTCGATCTTGCTGAAATATTTTTCCCCTTTGAGTTCGTCCAGAAGGTCATCAATCTATGGGATCGGGTACCTATTCCGGACAGTGATCTTTTTCAGCACCCGATAATCAATACAGAGTCTCCAAGTCCCATCCTTCTTCTGTACCAACACGATCGGGCTCCCACAGGGTGATGAACTTGGCCGGATGTGACCTTTCGGCAGCAGCTCTTGAATCTGCCTCTTGATTTCATCATTCTCTAGAATAGAGCGCCTATAGATCGGTCCATTGGGTAGCAGCGCACCTACGGTTAGGTCAATGGGGTGCTTGACCTGACAGTGTAGAGGCACCCCTGTGGGTGAGGTGAAGATGTCCCCGTACTCCTCCACAACCTTGTCCATTTGTTGTTATCGTGCAGATGAGCCATGTCTGGAGGTCGTGGCCACAGTCTTCTTCTTTCCCTGCGGGTGGATCATCAGGAAAACAAATCTCCTAGTTTGGGAAATGAGCTTACTACATAGTTTTGCAGTAACCAAAGAGATAGTGGGAGGTAGTGGTACCTCTGGTATCCTGTACAATTTATTTCCCAAAGTAACAATAACAGTGCGAGGTTGGGACTCATACACATCATGTCGATTCCATAAGTATGGTTGGCCTAATAATACATTAGAAACATCAATAGGATCAATGTCACACAATACCTCATCCATGAAAGGTTTGATTCTATAGGGAAGGTGGTGCTATTGGCTGACGCGGAGATCCTGTCCTTGGTGAAGCCACCCGATAGTGTATGGTTGTGGGTGCGTTGTGGTTGGCAAGCCCAACTGCTTCATGACATCTACTAAAACAAGGTTCTTTTGGCTCCCATTGTCGACAATGAACCATAGCGGGGAACCGTTTACCCACATCTGGGAGTGGAAGAGACACTCTACCTCCTCTAGATCTTCTGGTTCCTCCTTCTGGATCTTCGTAGTGGCAACAATGGCATTGGGCTCCGCATCAATAATTTTCTTCCCTTTGTCATTCATCTTGTTTGGTTCTGATTCAGATTCGGTGCATGCATCTGATTCAAAAGCCCTCATCTCGGCCACCAGCGACTGCTTGGCCCGACACTCACTTGTGTTGTGAGTGGAGCTCTTATGGAAATCACATCACTTTCCCGTGTCCTTCTTTGGCTTCGCGGTGTTGTTCTTTGTTTGTGTCTTTAGCAGGTTGTCTTGGGCCGCCATGCCTTGGCTTGTGTCTTTAGCGGAAATAAGGCTTCATTTCATTAATATAAAATCACATAAATATTCTTACAAGCATGATGGAAATAAAATAGCTAGGGTGCTAGTATCGAATCTCTGAGAAGAGATGTGGCAGCTACTGACCTCTAAAATGTGTTAAAATGAGGCTCGAGGGCCTATTTATTATGGAGAAACAATGGAGAATTCTAAACGTCCAAAAACCTAACCCTAGGAGATGAAGCGCCAAAATTATGGGCCCCGGTTGGGTAAATTGTTGTTTCAACTTCCTGGGGACGTAACTTCAGCGTACTATCTCTATTTGGGGCTTCAAAACGGCTCTGGAAGTTCAGGACCCGAAAAACTGCTAAAAATAGTAGGTTGTGAAAAAAAACTGAAAGAGACAATGGTGGGGCCCCAAGTGGAATAGGCGGGTGGCCACCAATATCCACCTGGATCAATTGTAAAGTATGATCAAATGCAGAATTATTCCTCTTACTGTTAAACTTTACCTAAGACAAGTTTCTTACTATTTCTGGTGGAGCATTGGAAGATGCACGACCAGAAATACAACTCCAAATTGGAAGTTTTAGAGGAGCCATTGTAATAAAAATAAAATTTTAGAATATAAAGACTCCAAAGTAAAACAAGTCTTAGGCCCTCCTTCTAGCGCCAAAATGTTAAGGCCTCGAAATTTGCTACAACAACATGGGCGATGACCACCTGGTCCGAACCTTAAAGCAGTTCCTTTTCCATTTGGAATGGTGGCTCCGACTGGTTTAACTAGGTCCAGTTACCTTCTCTCAATGTCCATTGGCTTGAAATATGATTTTTGTCTATCAATGGGAAAGAGACATCAGATCATTTCTCTTGCCAATCGGACAAGAAAAGTGATCCTTAACCTAATTTAGGCTTAGCCAAGTCACAACTAAAGTTTTGCCTCTTTAGGAAGAGAACTTTTTAAGGATGTATAATTTAATCTAAATGCAATATTATTCTAAGATGCAAGCAAAAGAAACTATTTTAATCCTATCTTAATTAGGCAGATATAGATTTATCCCAAGACAGAGCAAGATGTTTTAAAATAATTGAGATTTAAATATGTTTGTTTTAAATGAATATCAAGCTAATGAAGTAGTTAAATTAACTGATATTGTGAATTCCAAACACATTCTATCTAGAGACCTCTTAACTGAAATAATCAATCAACAACACTAAGGAAGTAGTTCTCAAAATGATATTGGTCATTTAATCAGTAACTTGAATAATTAAACAATAACATGCAGAAATAGTTCACAACATATCACTATTCAATAAATCAGTTTTATAAGACAAATTTCTGAGTAAATAGTTACTCAGGAATCAGAATTCAACCCATAAGACTAGAGACAAATAATAACATAAATGGAGGCAAATTACTCATATTGACAGAAGTGCATAAGTATGCGAGTAAATTGACACATTCCTATTATCTTAAAATGAAACCAGCATTTAAAATAATAGTATTTATAAATAACAAATTATTAAGTCCATTTCTCCAGCTCCGGTCTCTAATAGTCTTTTACAATGCCTAAACTTCTTCTTTCAAAATCAAAGCTACAGTAGTGCAAGATTTTGTTCATTATACATAACTAAGAATGTAAAAAAAAAACTTCAATAATCTCCAGATCTGAGATTCCTCTTCTCTCACCGTACACCTTTAAATCCTCTAAACAATAGTGCCATCAAGAATTCCAGAATTGCAGAAGAGAGAAGCCCTTATTACATTTTGCAATCTGCTATTTATAATATTTACAAAAGGATTTCTTCATAAGAAAGTTTTCTTTTTTTAAGAGTGGTTTTGCTTAATCAATTTTGATTGGTTCCAAAAAAATATTATTCAATTTTTGGAGCCTTCTCATTGATTGAGAGCTTCTTCTTCTCATCTTTTCAATTGTTTTCCTACAAAAACAAATCAAGAACAAAATTAAAATGCAAAAATAAAATCAAAATGTCAAATCTAGAAATTAAAATAAATTCAATTAAAACTTGATTAAATAAATAATTGAAAATGAAATCTAAGCTTTCTATTGATGCTTGCGATGATCTAATTGGTCAAGGATATCATTGACGAATGGATCTACTCTTAGAAGAAGTTGTGGGCAAATGAAAAATGCAGAAAATAAAACTCAGAAAATGATTTTGTTTAAAATTCGGAGCTTGATCTTCTGTTGAATTTTAGACCCAATAAATGATCAAATCTAGAAATGAAACAACTTCAAAAAATTTCTCCATCATTTTATCTATCTAATGAGTTGTCCTAGGCCTCATTTGGCCAAGTAAAATTCCATTTATGAGCTTCCAAAGTTGATATATTAAAATTTCCAGAATTCTAGAATTTTTGTTACTTGGGCTACAAATCAGAATTTTTTAATTAATTTCCAATCCTAAATTAGATTACAGTTTTTAATTAATTAATGCTAATTAATAGTAATTATGTTATTAATCTAATTCGGTTATAATATAATTCTAAATTAAATTATAATTATCTATTAATTAATTATAATTACAGTATTAATTTTAATAAACCTAATTAAAAAATACAATTAAACTAATTAAAAAAAAAGATTTACTAATTAATTAAAATATTATATTAATATTATAATTTAAATTATACTAAAATTATAACAAAAAATATTATAATTAAAATATAATATTAATTATAATATTATATATTTTTATTAATTCAAAATATAAGAATGCACACCACATGTGAGAGAAAGAAAGGAGGAGTGGAGTGGAGAGGTGAATATTAATATCAAGAGAGAGGAGGGATAAGGGAGGAGAGAAAATCATGAGGTAAGCATGAAGTATTGTGAGGTGAGATGGAGGGTGAGTGAGGTGAGGATGAGGTCACGGGAGTCATAAGGTGAATGATGAAACTCTGCATAAAACTTAAAAGCCCATCGTATAACCAAAATCGCACATCGCATGAAAATTGTTTTCGGGTTTTTTGAAACTTATACATTGTGAATTTTTGCGATTATGTGGCCGCAATGGATGTGATATGTTTTTTTATATTTTTTTTATATTTTTAAGTTGGGGTCCATAATTTTTAAAATTTAGTTAAGTTTAAAAATATATATATATATATATATATATATATATATATATATAGACCATTTATAATGATATTTTCCAATTCTAATCTACAGCCACTTTGTCATTATGAAAATTTTGATTCTGGTATTTTGTTTTAAATAAAGGAAATTATAATAAATTACCAAAATCTTGAAAAGCATGTTTTTTAAATGCTCTATAATTTGGTTGGGTCATTTAGTAGGATTATTCGTGAAAAATGAAAGATGTTAGTAATACCTAACTAAGAGTTAATATTTACAATGAATGACTATTTTAACTATCAAAATTGAAATGTTGGTACATTTATACATTTTTAACCCAAGCGAGAAAATGATCAAACTTCAAAGGAGTGTCATTTACAAACCAGTTGACCAAATAAAGTGAAACAAGTATCATTGGAAAGCTTATGAAAAACCAGATTCAATGAAACAATCAAAATAAAAATTTGATAAAAATGAAAAATGACAAAATTAAAAAATAATTAACTTAATAAAAATCCTAAAAGGTGTTTAGCCAAAAAATTTGTAGAAAGGGTCCCCATTATTTGAAGTGCATAAGTCAAAAATGGAGGGGTTGTGTTTTACCACAACAAGTGGCTAGCTACCTTACCAAGATCCAAGAGTTGAAGGACCAATTAGTTCCATAGTGAGAAGGTGGAGAAGAAGGTGTTCATCATATGGGACATTATTATAGTCAATGTTAGTAGAAGAAAAGGAAGGCAAAGCAGGTTCAAGTAGGTACTTTAACAATAATGGATGAGGGACCATCCTAATGTCAAACCACCTTCTACATTGTCTCTCATTTATTGTCTAAAATTATGGCAAGTGTTGGATGGTATTTGCACAATGGGGCATCAAGACATGTGACTTATGATAGGGAACTTTTTATTCAGCAGCAAGAGGGGGTGCTTGAGTGTGGAGTTGGGTGATTATTCTCCTTATCTTGTGAAAGGCTTTGGTTCAATTTCCTTTATCAGTGACAATTTGGAAGAACTTATCAATTTCTTTATATTTCCAACACCAAAATTTCAAATAATGATTGAAAATGGAGGTATCATTAATTGTTCAAGGATGTTGCATAGTATTAAGTTGAATATGAGAGAGTCTTTATTGGATACTCCCATGATTTCAATCCAAATCCATGGTGACAATTTAGTATTAAGGGTCCAATGGTTACACTCAATGGGAACAATGATCCTTAATTTTAAAAATATTTTCATGATATTTTCATCAAAAATCAAGGAGATTGAGCTTAGAGGTATCCAATTCCTCTAAAGCTATAATCTCTATTAGCATGAAAAAATACTTAAAAAGGGACATCGTGGGGTAATTACACAATTGTGTTCATTAGATGTTCAAACGTCTATATCTTCTTGTACAGTGGATCTCCAAAAATTTATCAACAATCATTCCAAGGTATTTGGAGAGATGCCTAAAGGTCTTCCACCTACTTGAGATCGTGACTGATAATCATATGCAATCTAGAAATGTATTTCCTAACATTAGTCCTTATAGGTATCTTGTTAAGTCCCTATATTAATAGTGTAGTCCCTTATTATGTTAGTGTAGCCCCCCATATTGTTATTGTTGTACCCCTGTAACCCCCATATTGTTATTATTTTGCCCTTACATTATTATTGTTAGGTCGGCTAGGATTACATTGTGGCCCCACTAGGATTATATTGTGGCCCCATCGACTCCTATATATAGAAGGAGGTTTTGGTCAATTGTATCATCCAAGAATTGTTCATTCATGTAATGTATTGGAGGTTTCCCCCTTGAAATGGCTTATTTCTAAGGCGTTGATATCTCTTTTTTTCTATTTTTAGAGTTGGTTTCACAACATTTGGTATCAGAGCTTTAGATTCTAGGGTTTCACTGCTCCAAACAGGTCATCGTTGAATTTTTGCTATAATTTTTTTCTATGAAGTTTCAGAAGCTGAAATTTTTAGGGCGCGAAGCCGAAATCCTGAGGAACATCATCGCAAAATTTCAGAGCTTGGTTCGCAATATTTTCGGAGATATGGTTTGCGGAATTGAGGGATTTTTCAGGCTCCTGAATTTCATCGTAAAGAGGTGATTGTGGGAAAATATTCATAACTCTCTCTCTGAGCATCGGATTGGAATGTTGTAAAAAGTGGTTGTAATTACACATACTGTGGTTTCTGGTCTATCAATTTCAGAGTTGAAGGAGGAAACAGTGACACGTGGCAATTCGTACAAGTTTTCTCTATTGAACTAGTCCATAATTAGGTCATTGTGGGAGATTGGACATAACTTTGCCTTGAAGAATTCAAACCAGGTCAGACATGTGGCATTCGAAAGAGGATGCAAAGGGCTACCTTAGGGCCAAATTTAATAAATTGAAGATTCGAAATCACATATATAATTCAGTTTCAATATCGAGCTCCTCAAAAGCAAGAAAAATGTGTGTATTTGGTTTTTAAAATTGCATAACATTTGTTTGAAAAATCAGTTTGAAGTGATTCCAAGGGCATATTTTAGAATTTTTATTAGTATTGGGTTCTATAATGCCTCCAAAAAATAATTCCATACCCATTAAGCCCTCAAAAATCTATACTATGATGCATGAAGCGGAAGAATTGCAGTATGAGATATCAAAATTACGGTACCAAGTGCAACAAATTTCGATCTTACAAAGAGCAACCGAAGATGACATAGATGGTTTAAAAGAAGAAATGGAGGCTAAGTTGGATGGTTTTAAGGATAAAATAATAGCTAATATGGATGATAAATTAGTGGAAGATCACATTGAGCATCAACAACAAGTTCTCCAACTCTCAAAGGATAACCTAACTTTGGTGCATAATCTAATGAAACAACAGGAAGATCAACATCACATCGAAAGAAGTTCTGAAGCAGTCACAGAAACAAGAACTCAACAAGTACGATCAATTTCAAAGTATCTCAGCAAGTGGAAGAACTTTCCTGTAGAAGATTCCACATGGGAGGATGAGAATTTTATACAGAAGCATCAAGAAATAATCAAGCGTTGAGGACAACACTTGTTTGAAGGAGAGGGGCATGTTAAGTCCCTATATTAATAGTGTAATCCCTTATTATGTTAGTGTAGCCCCACTTATTTTTATTGTTGTACCCCTGTAACCCCCATATTGTTATTATTGTGCCCTTACATTATTATTGTTAGGTCGGCTAGGATTACATTGTGGCCCCACTAGGATTATATTGTGGCCCCATGGACTCCTATATATAGAAGGAGGTTTTGGTAATTTGTATCATCCAAGAATCGTTCATTCATGTAATGTATTGGAGGTTTCCCCCTCGAAGTGGCTTATTTCTAAGGCATTGATATCTCTTTTCTTCTATTTTTGGAGCTGGTTTCACAACATATCCATACGCACAAAAGAGAGCTTGAGTTTATGGTTACAAAATTGTTAGAGGTTGGCATCATTAAACCTAGTTAGAGTGCGTTTATCTTCACCATTGGTGATGATTATAAAAAAGGATGGTTCATAACATATGTGTCCAAATTATAGATAATTCAACCAAATGACAGTCAAAGATAAGTTTATTATTCCTATCATTAATGAATTATTGGATGAATTGCATGGAGCAATTTTCTTTAATAAGTTGAATCTCCATTTAATATATCATCAAAACAAAATGAGGCAAGAATATATTCTCAAAATAACCTTTAGAACACATAAAGTTCATTATGAGTTTGTGGTCATGCACCTTCCACATTTCAAAACTTGATGTATTCTATTTTTAAAACCACCCTTAGTTAACTTGTGTTAGTATTTTTTTTATGACATACTAATCTACAACAAACATTGGGAAGACCATGTACAACATGTTGTCAAGGTCTTAACATTATTGGAAGAGCAACAACTATATGCAATGCCAAGTGTGCCATCGGGGTTCAAGAAGTAGAATATTTGGGTCATATTTATCTCAAAAAAGTGTTAAACTGGACCTCAAAAAAAGTAAACCTTGACGAAACTTAGAAAATTTATAGAGTGAAAATGGTATTATCGCAATTTTTTCAAAAATTATTGTTAAATAGCAACACCTCTAATAGTATTATTGAATAATGAAGCATTTCCTTGGACTCGATAAGCAATGAAAGCTTTTGGAAAACTTTAAGAGGCTATGTTTACAACTCCCATCCTAGCCACACCTTACTTCACAAAAACCTTGATTCTAAAGTGTGATGGCTCAAGCCATGGCATCAGTGTAATTTTGATGCAAAAGGACATGTTTCCTTTAAAAGTAGTCAACTTAAAGAAAATAACTTAGACCCATATATGAATTAAAATGTTGGCAATACCACATGCAGTTATGAAATGATGTTCATACCTCAAAGTAAAAACAAATCATAATAGTTTGAAGCACTTCTTAAAAAAAAGACTATCTTTAGAAGAGCAACAAAATTGGGTTACAAAGATGCTAGGTGATAACTTGAAATTATCTACAAAAAGGGTAAACAAAATATCATAGGTGATGCATTATCAAGAAAATTGAAAGACAAAGAGGGATTACTATGCACTATTTCCATTCCAAAATTTGATTGGGTGGAAGAAGCAAGGATATAATGAAACCAAGATGGGAAGGTATACAAAAGCATTCAGTGACTACAGGAGGACCCTAATGCAACAAAAAACAATATATGAAGGAATGATTTGTTGTGGTATTAAAGATCATTTATACTTATGTAAGAATTTTCAACTCAAACAAAAGGTCATTTTGGAATTAAAAACTTCTCATATAGGAAGGCATTCAGGGTTCTTAAAAACAGACCATGGGATCAAGAAAAAAAAATTGAGAAGGTCTTAAAGCATATATGCAAAACTTTGTTGTTGAATGTATGGTATACAAACATAATAAGGGAGAAATAATCAAGACCCCCAGGCTCTGACAACCATTAGCCATACAAAACCAATGTTGGGAAGAAGTTCAAGTGGATATTATTAAAGGTTTACCCACCTAAAGGGAAGCATGTCATTATGGTGGTGATAGATCAACTAACAAAGTATGTCCATTTTTGTTTTTTCTCATCCTTTTAAAGCAAGTATGATTGCAGACACATTCATAGAAACAATCCAAAAGCTAAGAATGCCCAAGATTATTGTGAGTGACAAATATCTAATTTTCACTGGAAATATATAAATTGAATTATTTTCTTGTCTGTGCACTCAATTGGCTCACAACTCATCGTACCATCCTCAATCCAATTGACAAATGAAGATTGTGAATAAATATTTAGAAAAATATATGTGTTACTTTGCATTTGATAAATAAACACAATGAGTCAAATGGCCGCTCTTGAAAAGATGGTAATACAATACATCCTTCATACTTTGTCAAAAATGTTATCAAATATGGCACTTTATGGATATCATTCTCCATCCACCAAATCACTCTTGAAAGACACTGTAAATGTTTAAGAAATGGAGGATTGTATAGGGCACCAACAAGAGGTTCACAAACTATTAAAATACAATTTGGTGAAAACACAAAATAGTATGAAACAAGAAGCGAATTAACATCTCAGTGAAAGGGAATTAGAAGTGGGGGATTGGATATATGTAGTTACCATATAAATAAATATCCCTCAACAAAAATAGGACAATAAATCATAGCAGAGGTATTATGGCATGGCGACTGTAAGGTGTTGTAGAGGAATGGAAGTATGGCTTGCAAATTGAAGTTACCTCCATCTTCACTTGTACATCTAGTCTTCCATGCTTCTTGCTTAAAGAATGTAATATGTTATCACTTAGAGAAAACCTTGGCTAGGAAAAACTCTAAGGTAACCTCTAACCGCTTTGAGGTTGAAAGATATCCCTTCAACCTAGAGAGGGATCTCTCCCTAAACTCAGCTACCCAAGGTCATGGTGGTAGAAGGTTTGAAATATGTGATATGGCCAGATTTATTTAAGAAAATTTGAGGTTGGTTGGTCTTCAATGAGAAAAAATCACAAAAGAGAGATAGTAACAATTCCTTTGACAATTTTAGGAAATTGGAGAATAGGAAAGAAAATCGGTGTGATAATTAGGTGAAGAATAAGTATTAAACATATGAATATAAAGAAACTTGGAGCATATAAATATGAATCCCAGTTTCAAACCACTCAGTATTTAGACATTGAAGAATATATCAAACCAAGAAATAAACAGGGAATTGTGAACACTGGAATTTATGTAAACTGCTCACATAGACTGCTTTATTAAAATTTGATCACACAGTACATATGAGAGGTAATCTTTCAGAAAAGTTCCAACCCTGTTTCATTCTACAGTCCCTGTCTTTATAATAAAATTACAAACTAAAATAAGTTTCTCCTCCATACTTAATTACAAATTGTTAAAAATAAAAGGGATGTGTATCTCTCAAATACATGCACATGAACATCTTCCCAAACCTATCTGTATCTACATATCATGTTGTTGTTGGAGTTATGGCTGGAGATAAGGATCACCAAGTCAAATTTGACGAGGTAGCATCCAAGTCAACCACCGTCCATGACCTTTTTCCTCATGAATTCCTAAAAAATAAGGCCCAATAATCCATTTGAAACTCGAAAACCATGATAGTTGTTAGAAAACCGAGAGAGATGTTTTTAAATGGGTCTGTTGTGGACAAAACCCTTTTTTGGTTTTGTAAAATTTGTTCTCATCTGTTTGGAAATCGTGTCCGAAATTACTGTGTTATACAGGAAAAAACAGAGTTTTAACTGACCATTTTTGCAAAAATGTGTTTCTACTCCCGTTGTCAGCACATTTTCCTTTTTTATTTTCAAACACATGATAACGTTGACACTCCCATTGTCAGGGCTTTAACCATGTTTATTACAAATCGGCGTTGACACTCCCATTGTCAGTGATTTAACACTGTTTTTTACAAATCGAAGATGACATTGAAATTATCAGCGCATTTAAAAACTAACAACTAAAATTGTCATAACATAATAGATGACAAGTCCTAATACAAACCATTTTATATAGATTAGTAAAGAATGAAACTTAATAGTAGAGTGAGAAACAATCCTTGAAATAACATTAGGCAGCTAAGAAATCAAACAATTATTGAATACATCATTAAATGTAAGAACATATTGGCGAAAGATCCGACATGGGAAGATAAATTATTCATCCCAAAAATGTTGAGATTGCAACAAGATGATGAGCTTAGTGGAAAGAAGTCGCCTTCACTAAGTGGGCCCGCAGGCTATTTTTGGTGCAAGTCTATTTTTAGACATGTCGATCATATTTTATGAGTTGTGGGATGCTATTTGTGGATGGTTGGTCAAGTTGGAAAAATAGATGGACTTCTATTTTTAGACATATTGGGCGGAATCTATTTTTAGATTGCCAGTCTAAAAATAGATATGTCGAATATTATTAGCTCTTAATAATATTTGGACTATAAACATTATCTTATTCTCTTGGAGCACTTCAGTTAAGTGCACAGATGTGGCACAGGAGCTGACAGAAGGAATTACGCTATTCCTGAGGTTTAAGTGGAGCTATTGCATGGATACTTCAGTTAGAACTCATGTGACAGAGTTTGGTGGAGTTATTGAGGTAGTTGGTGGAGTTGTGTTCAGTTTAACTTAGTTAAATATAGTTGAGCTAGTTGTATCTAGTCTAACTGATTGATACACTAGTGAGAGTGGTGTGAATTAATTATTAATTAATTCACTAATTATTAACTCATTAATCAACTGAAGAATACATCAGTTAACTACAGTGCATGGACAATTTCAGTGGAGACCAGTGAAGAGATAGGTGAAAGAGCAGTGTGACTATCAGTTGTGACTATAAACATTGTTACCGATGAAATAGGTAACCGCACGGTTACCTACTTTTTTTTGGTAGCATAAAAAGCACCCGATTTTGAAAAGTGGTGATGCAGAATCACCCCTTTTTTTTGTGCACATTTTTGACACTCTAATATTTTCATTTATGAAGTATGAATATTCATTTTAAAATGTTAGTGATTTTCATGCTAATTTTGAAACGTATTGATGCAGCATCAACTTTTCTTTTTTAGAGCGGTGATTTTCATGCTAATTTTGAAACATATTGATGCAGCATCAACCTTTTTTTTTAGAGTGGTGATTTTCATATTGGTAATAAAACACAAAACTTAGATAAATATATATATATATATATATATATATATATAAACAACAAAAAACCAATAAAAATGTAAAAAAAAAACATAATTAACTCGTAAAAATAAAAAATTTAAACAAAAATAAATAAATAAACAAAAACAAAACAAAAATATTCGAAAATTATATCAAAAGAAATCACAAAATTTGAAAAAAAAACACATAATTTAAAGAAAAGAAACAAAAATTAACCAAATTTTTTTTAAAAAAAATAACATCAAAAACATTTTTTCTAAGTTATTAAAAAAACCGTATAATTAAAATAAATAAATAGAAAATTTAATAGAAAATTTTAAAATAATTAAAATTTAGATAAAAAAAATAAAATACAAAAAAGAAAAAATTAAATTTAAAAATTTAAATTAAAAAAATAATAATATAAAAATAAAAAAAAATAAAAAAACACACACACACACACAAATTTTAAAATTAACAAAAAAAAAAAAAAAAAAAAAAAAAAAAAAAAAAAAAAAAAAAAAAAAAAAAAAAAAATCCGCGTGCAAATAATTAAAAAACAAATATCCATAAATTTACTGTTTTTTTTTTTAATGAAACAATTTATACATTTTAAAAATGAAAAACTAAATAAACTAAAAGATTAAATTATTATTAAAATAATAATAATAATAATTAAATTAAAATTTAATAAATTTAATAAATAAATTTTAAATTTTAAAAAATAATTAATCTAAAATATTAAAAAATAAATAAATAAATTTATTTTTTGAATTTAAAAAAAATCAAATTAAAAAAAAAAAAAAAAATATATATATATATATATATATATATATATATATATATATATATATATAATAAAATTTAAAACAAAATTAAAAAAAATTAAAAAATAATAATATATATATATATATATATATATATATATATATATATATATATATATTTGATCGTGGTGGCACCGCCAATTGGCCTCCCGTCCAGGTGGCGGCGGAGGTCGGCCACTTAGCGGGCGATGACGCTGCATGCAGCCCCCCGCCCGCCCAGCAGCCGGCCTCTGCCGCCACCTCGGCGGGAGGCCAATTCCGGGAATCGCCCTCCCGCGGCAGAAGGCTGATTCCGGGAATCGCCCTCGAGTGGCGGGAGGGCGATTCTGGGAATCTCCCTCCCGCGAAGAGAGGCCGATTCCGGGAATCGCCCTCCCATCGCGGGCGAGAGGGCAATTCCCGGAATCGGCCTCCCGCCGCGGGAAGGCGATTCCCGAAATCGGCCTCTCGCCGCCGGAGGGCGATTCCCGGAATCGGCCTCCCGCCCAGGTGGTGGTGGAGACAGGCCGCTAGGCGAGCAGGGGGCGATTCCTGGAATCGGCCTCCCGCCCAAGTGGCGGCGGAGGCCGGCCGCTGGGCGGGCGGGGGGCTGCATGCAGCCTCCCCGCCCACCCAACGGCTGGCCTCTGCCGCCACCTAGGCGGGGGGCCAATTGGCAGTGCCACCACGATCAAAAAGTTATTATTATTTTTTATTTTATTTTTTTTTAATATTTTTATTTTTTTTTAATTCAAAAAATTTAAAATTATTTTTTTTAATTTAATTTTTATATTTGAAATTTAATTTGTTTAATTTTTTTTATTTTTATTTTTTTTTATTAGTTTTATTCAATTTTTTTGTTTTTAATTTTTTTTTTCTAAATTTTGTTAATAATTTTTATTACATTTTGTATTTTTTTTATTTAATTGATTTTTTTTTAAATTTTTTCATTTTTTTTTTTATTATTAAATTTTATGTTTAGTTTTTTCATTTAATTTTTTAAAATTTAATAAATTTTGTATTTTATTTATTTATTTATTTGAATTGAATATTTTTTTTTTTATTTTTTTTTTTTAATTACATAAGATTTTTTTATTTTTTTATTTCAATTAAAATTGTGTATTTAAATTTTTTTTTTTAAATTAGACTTAATATTTTCAAATTAATTTGTTTTTTATTTTATTTTTTATTTAATATATATTTTTTAATTTATTTTTTTCAATCTTTCCTTTTTAAGTTGATTTTTAAAGTTTTGTAACTTTTATTTTAACAATGTTTCCTTTTTTATTCTTTATATTTAAAATTTATTTTTTATTTCCGAATTTATTTGTTTATTCATTTATTTATTAAAATTTAATATTTTTATTTTAATATTAACATTTTTTTTAAATTTAATACAATCTAATATATATATTTTTAATTTAAGTTCATACATATATATATATATATATTTTTTATTTTTTATAATTTAAATTTAATTTATTTTTTAAAATTTATTTGTTTTTTTAATATATATTTTTTTAAATTTAATATTTTTATTGTATTTTGTTTTTCATTTTTTATTTTTAATTAATTTTTCATTTTTTCTCTTTTAATTTAAATAATGTTTTTTTACTTTTTTTTATTTTAAAGTTTTAAATTTATTAAAATTTAATATATTTCTTTAAATTTAATTTTTTTTTTAATTTAATAAACATTTTCTTCTTTTTTTTAAATTTAATTTCTATATTTCATTTTTTATAATTTCTTTCTTTTTTTAACTTGTTTTTTTTTTAATTTAATATTTTTATTTTTTTTTTATTTTTATTTTTTTATTTCTATATATTTTGAAATTTTAATCTTTAATTTTTTATTTTTATTTTTATTTGTCTTAAATTTTAGGTTTTTTTTAATGTTTGAATTAAAAATTTTATTTTGTTTTTATTTTTATTTTTTATTCCTATATATTTTTAAATTTTAAGCTTTAAAATGTTTTTATTTTTTAAATTTATTTTTTTCTTAAATTTTAGGTTTTTTTTAATATTTGAATTTTAAAAATTAAAAAATGTTGTTCTATTTTTAAAAATGTCAAAAATATGACACAATTTTATTTTATTTTTGTTATTCCAGCATCAACTGGTTTTGTTTTGAGGGTGTTTTTTCAATCCTTTTTTCAAGAAACAATTTTGTTTTTAGCATAATTTTATAAAATGTTGAAATTTGACCTTCAAAAAAAACCAAGTGTGCTCTGGAATACACTTTTTTTGTTTTTGAGGTGTTTTTTCATGTTTTTTGAGTCTTTTTGGGCTAGAATTCCTATTTTGAGGTCAGGTTACCTATTTCATCGGTAACAGTGTTTATAGTGTTGCATGATTTGCAACACACAGTGGTTGGAGATGCCAATGAGGATTGCGTGAGCAAGGCTGGACCAATTCGAGTTCATTCAGTGCCATTCTTCAGCAGTGATTGCGCAGTAGAGGCAGGCTCGCAGGTGGCAGAGATCGGTGCATGGGATTTGCTAGATCGGACCTTATTAGTGTGTAGAAATTGGAGATTGTACTGAGAGCTTGTGAGGAGCTTTGTATGATGATTGTTACATGATCTCTATGACATATAATATACAGATAGTTGGGGGTTTTCAGCTTTAAGTTTTCCCATAAATTACTGTGTTCATATGTGTAAATTTTTATGGTTTTAATGTGTGCATGCAATTGATTTTATTTCTGCAATTAATGATCAATGGTAAAAGAGATTATGTATTGTGCATGAAGTCAAATGGTGTGTGATCAGGAGAATCTCGGATGTATAACATATCAGTTATATAATTTCTACATGGTATCAGAGCAATATTGATCATTGGAGCAATTGCAAAGCATTGCAGCGGTTGAGTTTTGTGCTGGTGGAATTCGAATTTACAGCAGTGTTTTCTTGGTGTTAAAGTTGAGATGTCTTTCAACGGATTGCGATTGGATTATGCCCTTGAGGGCAGCGCGAATTATATTGCATGGAAGGACAAGATGGAGGCGGTGCTGGAGGATAATGGGTTGAAGGAGTTCATAGATGCAGAAATTCCAAAACCTGCTTCTAGCGATGTTGCCGCACTTGACTCATGGCAAAAGAAGACAGAAAAATTTTGAAGGATTATATTGGAAGGTGTGAAGGATCACATAGTGTCCAGCCTTCATGGTAAAGCTTCTCCATTCTTGATGTGGAAAGCTTTGATAGACTTGTTCCAAAGCAAGAGCGACCAGAGGAAGTTGGCGCTCAAGGATAAGCTCAGGAAGATAAAAATGGAGAAAGGTGACAGTATACCCAAGTACCTCATGAAGTTTGTTCAGTGCAGGGATGAGCTGGGAAGTGTGGGGGTTACTGTAGATGATAAGGACTTTCGAAGAGTTGGCATTCCTATCAGGACTCTGTCAATGGTCGGGAGAAACTGCCAGGATGGGAGCGACTTTGTTCAGATCTTGTGCAGAAGGAGATAAGGCGGAGTACCAGGAACAGATCTTCATTGAAGAATGCAGATGAAGAAAATTGCGCTTTGGCTGCCAAAGCAATGAAGGGGAAGGGCAAGAAGAATGCTTCTCAATACAGTGCGAAAGGAAATAAGCAGGACATGTCCAACGTGAAGTGCTTTCACTGTCACCAACACAGACATTACGCCACTAATTGTCCACAGAAGAAGAAAAATAAGCAGGCTGCTGGATCTGCAGCAGGAGAGGCCTTAGCCTCGCAGTTTGAGCTGGATTTTTCGCTGATTGCATGCTTGGTCTCAAGTGTGATGGGTTCAGTGTGGTTTCTTGACAATGGTGCGTCTTTTCATATGACCGGAGACAAATATTTGTTCAATGATCTTGATAAGGATATTGGAGTGCACATCGAGATGGGCGATGATGGTAGATACAGTGCGACCGGTATTGGGACCATTTCCTTTGAGAGGGAGTCTGGCAAACCTTTCATATTGAAGGATGGCATGCATGTTCCAGGATTGAAGAAGAATCTGATCTCGGTGGCCATGTTAGAAGACAAGGGATATGATGTTGTCTTTAGCGAGGGAAAGGCTTTCCTGCGCAGTAAGGCAACTGGTGAAACCCAGAGGATAGGGGTTCGAGTTAAGAACCTTTATCAGCTGCAGGTAGATGGTTGCGCAAAAATGGCAGGCAAGGAAGAAGGAGTGGTGAGCCGAGATGAGGGCAAGCTATGGCACAGGAGATTGGGCCATCTTCACCATGGTGCTTTGAAAATTTTGCAGCAGATTTCTACCGGGCTTCCCAAGGGTACACTTGCGCAGTCAGATCAGTGCAAGGGGTGTACTTTGGGAAATTTTGTGAAAGCCACCTTTCACAAGAAGGATAGTCGCGCCACGACGATCCTTGAGAGAATTCACACAGACGTGTGTGGAACTTTCTCAGTAGCTTCGATAGCAAAGCACAAGTATTATGTGATATTTGTTGATGACTTTTCTCGGAAGTGTTGGATCTTCTTCATGCAGAAGAAGAGCGAGACATTCTCTAAGTTCTGTGAGTTTAAGGCACTGGTGGATAAAGAGTCGGGGAAGTAGGTGAAGGCTCATAGGAGCGACAATGGTGGTGAATTCATCTCTGGCGAATTCAAGGACTTTTGCAGCACAGAAGGAATTCGAAGAGAGCTCATAGCACCTCATAACCCACAGCAGAATGGGTTCGCGGAGCGAAAGAACAGACCGATCATGGGTGCTGCATGGGCAATGTTGCATGATCAAGGCCTTCCCATACACTTGTGGGCTGAGGCATGCAATACTGCGGTTTATGTGCAAAACCGTTGTCCTTACAGGATATTGGGCATGAGTACACCCGAGGAGGCGTTTTCTGGTAAGAGGCCTGATATTTCTCATTTGAGGATTTTTGGCTCACTTGTTTACATTCATGTGACGAAGGATGCCAGGAAGAAGCTAGAGCCAACCGCAGAGGTTGGGATATTTGTGGGGTACACTGATACACCCCACAACTATCGTGTGTATTTTCCAGATAGTCGGAAGACTGTTGTGCGACGAGATATCAAATTTCATGAGGAGAAAGCCATGAAGTGTTCGCTTGAGAGGGAGCCACACTTGCATGCAGATGAGGAGTTATTAGTTCCTAAGGATGAGCCTCAGGATGTGTATCAGCCACAAGAGGAGGTTCATGGAGTGGAAGAAACCGCTCATGCAGCGCCAACCATCAGAGGGTGGAAGTGCACTACATAAGCTGAGCGATTGATTCTTGATGCAGAGAAGATTGTAGGAGCACCTACATCACAGCGCAGATAGAGACAGTCACCTGACCCATATACTAGATACATGGCTCTGATGAGCAAGTGTATCGTGACAAAACCATCCTCTTTCGAGGAAGCTATGGAGGACCCTGTATGGGTAGATGCCATGGTGGAAGAGTATGATTCGATTGTCAGAAACAGTGCATGGGAGATTGTCCCAAGGCCGGAAGGGAAATCAATGGTAGGTTCGAGATGGATCTACAAAGTGAAGCAGGCAGCTGACGGGAGTGTGGAGAAGTACAAGGAAATATTTTTTGCCCAAGGCTTCTCACAGATTGAGGGGATCGACTATGAGGAAACCTTTGCACCTGTCACAAGGTATTCTTCCATACGGACGATTCTTGCTCTCTCAGCGCAAATGGGGTGGCACATTCATCAGATGGATGTGAAGACTGTGTTCCTCAACGGAGTGATTGAGGAGGAGGTGTACATAGAGTAGCCCAAAGGTTTCGAGATCTTCAGCAACGAGTCGCATGTGTGCAGGCTCAAAAGAGCGCTGCATGGGTTGAAACAAGCACCTCGTGCTTGGTACACACGGATTGACAGTTATTTCACCGGACTTGGTTTTACCAAGAGCGAGACGGATCCCAACCTGTACCAGATAGTGGTTGAGGGTAAGTTGCTGATCATTGTACTTTATGTAGATGATTTGATACTGACCGGTGATGAACAGTTGATACTCTCTTGCAAGGCTGATCTTGCAAAAGAGTTTGAGATGAAGGACTTGGGCCTCCTTCATTATTTACTGGGATTAGAAATTTGGTAGCGCAGTGATGCACTGTTTGTGTCTCAAGGCAAGTATGCCCGGGAGATGCTGGAGAAGTTCAACATGCATGGTTGCAAGCCTATCGACACTCCTCTTCCTGGTGGATGGAGGAAAGAGGATGCTACATCGGCAGAGGTAGTGGATGCCACTGTTTATCAACAGTTGGTGGGGTCGCTTATGTATCTAGTCAATACACGACCTGACATATGCTATGTTGTTACCCAGCTTTCACAAGCTATGGTTAAGCCTACCAAGCTCTTTTGAAAGGCAGGCAAGCATGTATTGAGATATCTCCGAGGCACATCGGGATATGGATTATGATACAGACAGTCGGATGAGGTGAAGTTGTGTGGCTTCACGGATGCAGATTGGGCAGGGAGCCCAATGGACAAAAAGAGCACATCTGGAGGGATTTTCAGTGGCAGGTCGACAGCAGTTTCTTGGTACAGCAGGAAGCAGAGATCCGTGGCACTCAGTTCATCGGAGGCCAAGTACATGGCAACAAGTTTGGCTGCATGCGAGACTATATGGATGAGGAAGATCCTGGTCGGGTTGTTCGGTTCACACTTAGATCCTACAGTGATATATTGTGATAATCGAGGTTGCATCAAAATCTCGGTTAATCCAGTATTTCATGATAGATCTAAACACATTGACATCCGGTATCATCATATCAGAGATTGTGTGCAGCAGAAGATCATGTTACTTTCATACATTCCCATGGAGGATCAAGATGTTGATATCTTGACGAAGGCGCTCACCAGGAGCAAATTCGAATACCAGAGGGGCAGGATTGGGGTGGCAGATAATCCCTATCTTGTTGAGAGGGACTATTGAGATTGCAACAAGATGATGAGCTTAGTGGAAATAAGTCGCCTTCACTAAGTTGGCCCGCAAGCTATTTTTGGCGCAAGTCTATTTTTAGATTATGTCTATTTTTAGACATGTCGATCATATTCTATGAGTTGCAGGATGCTATTTGTGGATGGTTGGTCAAGTTGGAAAAATAGATGGACTTCTATTTTTAGAAATATTGGGCGGAATCTATTTTTAGATTGCCAGTGTAAAAATAGATATGTCGAATATTATTAGCTTTTAATAATATTTGGACTATAAACATTATCTTATTCTCTTGGAGCACTCCAGTTAAGTGCACAGATGTGGCACAGGAGCTGAAAGAAGGAATTACGCTATTCCTGAGGGTTAAGTGGAGCTATTGCATGGAGACTTCATTTAGAACTCATGTGACAGAGTTTGGTGGAGTTATTGAGGTAGTTGGTGGAGTTGTGTTCAGTTTAACTTAGTTAAACATAGTTGAGCTAGTTGTATCTAGTCTAACTGATTGATACACTAGTGAGAGTGGTGTGAATTAATTATTAATTAATTCACTAATTATTAATTCATTAATCAACTGAAGAATACATCAGTTAACTACAGTGCATGGACAGTTTCAGTGGAGACCAGTGAAGAGGTAGGTGAAAGAGCAGTGTGACTATCAGTTGTGACTATAGTGTTGCATGATTTGCAACACACATTGGTTGGAGATGCCAATGAGGATTGTGTGAGAAAGGCTGGACCAATTCGAGTTCATTCAGTGCCATTCTTCAGTAGTGATTGCGCAGTAGAGGCAGGCTAGCAGGTGGCAGAGATCGGTGCATAGGATTTGCCAGATCGGACTTGATTAGTGTGTAGCAATTGGAAATTGCACTAAGAGCTTGTGAGGAGCTTTGTATGATGATTGTTACATGATCTCTATGACATATAATATACAGATAGTTGGGAGTTTTCAGCTTTAAGCTTTCGCATAAATTACTGTGTTCATATGTGTGAATTTTTATGGTTTTAATGTGTGCATGCAATTGATTTTATTTCCGCAATTAATGATCAATGGTAGAAGAGATTTTGTATTGTGCATGAAGTCAAATAGTGTGTGATCAGGAGAATCTCGAATGTATAACATATCAGTTATATAATTTCTACAAAAACACATGTAATTAATCAAAGTGTTGAGGAAAACACTTGTTTGAAAGGGAGAACATTGGCAGAGGTGACATGGGAATATGAATTATTCATATTGAAACACCTGCAATTACTAAGGACAACACTTATTTGAAAGGGAGGAACATGTTCATCCTAGACAAACCCATCTTAGCCCTAAAACCCCTTTTACGCACTAAATATTGAAGTATTACATCTGTATTATTATTATGTAGGTCAAAACCCTCCATTGTACCCTTTCATTATTATTGTACCCTTTGTCTCTTATATATATATATATATATATATATATATATATATGGGAGGAACATGTTCATCCTAGACAAACCCACGTTAGCCTTAAAACCCCTTTTAAGCACTAAATATTGAAGTATTACATCTCTATTATTATATTATTATGTAGGCCAAAACCCTCCATTGTACCCTTTCATTATTATTGTACCCTCTATCTATATATATATATATATATATATATATATATATATATATATACCAAAGAGAGTTAGCCTTAACATCATCATATCTTAGGGCTTGGAGTATGCCCTAAAACTACTTCTGCTAGACTAAGAGCTCGTATTCATCGGACATAAGGAAACAGGGTAATGGCCCAAGGCCCAGAGGCATCTGGCAGGAGTGAAAGCCTGCCCCCTTACGGACCACCAGCGGGTTATTCCAGGTCGTGTGGTTTTCCTTGAATAACGGTGATGAGTCAGCCTGGATTCACAGATAGCAGCCAGAAATGGTTGTCCTCATTGTTGGTTTGACAACTGAGTTATGATAGGTTTTCCTACTGTGTGAACAAAAAAACAAAAAACAAAAACATCATCATATCTTATATTGTATTGTATTCATTATAAAGGGAAGTTCCACACTCGAAGTGGATTATATTTATTGAGTTGTCATTTTTAAGGTGCATGGTTTATAATAGTTTGCTAATGAATTACATATATTAGTGCTTGAAACACTAAAGTTACTATGCATGGAGCATGGTGGTATTCACCTAATAAGAGTATGCAACTCCTCACATTTGCATAATTCCCAAACCTCCCCAAAAGGCATGTCCCTTTACTTTCTCATAATTTCCCTCTATGAGTTTTGTATATTCAAATGGTGTCCAATACTCAAGTTGCAACATATGTTCTCTTAGTGCATTAATTGTACCTCCTAACTATCCACTCTTCAAAACCATTTTAGAGATCTAATATCCGCATTATTAGAAGTTAATGGTGTCTTCACATGCACGATGCACATGTATTGCCTCAAACATGGTGATCGCAAACTCCAAATCAACGATTTCATGTTATCACACAAGCCTCTCAAATTCTTTGGATTATCTATCATCTTTGCTACCAATTTGTTGGCTTCAATAGCCAATATCCAAAACATACAAAAAAAGTATTCTATACTTGATAAATTTATTAATTTAAACCATTTACATTTGTTTGAGAATGTAAACTTATGTGATCCATATTTATTTTTCAATCAAAAATTTTCCAAGAAATCACACCTTAATTTTAAGAAGTCAACACGTTTAAAATACTTAATGTAGTTCATCATCAAGTAAATGATGGTTGTGTAAAATATTATTAATCTTCCCATAAATCTCTCAACTAATTTTTATCCATATCTTTCAACATGTCTTTTTTCTCTTCATCTTAAATTTTGATGCTTGGTTCACTTCATTACAAAGCCTTTCGAATTTAATCTTCCAAACAGAAAATAATCCTTCAACTTCATTAAAAAAACTAAGTAAAATGATTGCAAGCAACATGTTGTAATTATCAAGGGCACGTAAAACGTGAAGAAATAAAATGCTTTTGGCATTGCCTT
The DNA here is from genome assembly GCA_034641835.2 of Pinus albicaulis. NCBI lineage: Eukaryota > Viridiplantae > Streptophyta > Pinopsida > Pinales > Pinaceae > Pinus > Pinus albicaulis. The sequence continues at coordinate 1,902,555,459 of CM076578.1, forward strand.
TTCTCCAAACCAAGAAAAGAGCACATTAGAAGCCAACCGCACCTGTGTACATACTACGAATAATGGACAAGATACTGTATTGTCATTGCAATTTGCAAGTAGACATAATAATTCGCATTTTCAAACAGAATAATGCTGAAAAGGTAGGGCCAGAATCAGAGACAAGGAAATGCTTGACATCCCGGCAGTTGGACCCATCAGGGAGCAGATAACGTGCAAACTATCACATGGGCCATGGTCTGAAAACAAGTACATGCAAGTTGCTGCTCGCACATTTGTGACAAGTTTGAATTGGCGCCAAAGAGTCAACCTAGGACGGACTGAGTTCAGCTTGGCAAGCCGACCGAACAGAGTTCTGTGTTTGGCAATTTTTGGAGCTCCAACTCTATTTTCTGATTTATCCAAAGCCCCAACTTTTTTAGGTTTTGAAGTGTAGCGGGATATATTTCTTAATTTTGTATAATATATTAGTTAAAATTACTGGGATATATTTCCTTAATTTAGTAGGAGATATTAGTTAAAATTGAAGTTTGAGTTATGTAATCTAAATTATTCAAATCTCGTCAATTTAGTTATATATTGTAATTTAAAATATAATATGAAGATTATGATTTTTTATATGACTAGAGGTATTAGCAATTGCGTTGTTTAGATTCAACATGATACAGGGTCAATTTCAATCAAATCATTATCACTATAACTGTTAGGTGCTTATTATACCTTTTTGACACAGGATCAATTCTAACCAAAACCACTACCACACTAACCTCTAAGTGTTCAGGGTCAATTTTAACCAAACCACCACTATTATAACCCTTAGGTGCTTACCAAACCACCACTACTATAACCCTTAGGTGCTTACTATACTCCACACAGGATCAATTCCAACCAAACCACTACCACACTAACCCTTAGATGCCTACTATAGTCTGAAAATTTAAACTCTAATCACTTCGATAATCACACTACACAGATTATTTAAACTCTAATCACTTCAATAATCACACTTCAATTTACATCAGCTTATCAATCACACTGCCCCTGAAACCAAAAAACTCACAATCGTATCTACGTTTATACAATCAAATTTCAAAACCATATAATAAATATATATATATATATATATTAAACACCTTTATCTAACCTATATTATTTTTAATTTGTAATACATTAAAGCAATTTGGAAGACATCGCTAATACAAATAGAATACTTCGTGAAAAAACTCAGTAAGAGAAAACATTGAACATCACCATAAATGAAAACATAGTACTTAGTGGAGCTCCACTTTATAATTCCAGTTGTCCTCGTGACACAAGCATCTGTATTGTGACCTCCCGAAAATGGAACTTTTGAGGGATGGCTTTGTAAAATTGTTGTTTTATTTTTGTTTTATATATATATTTATATTTATTTATTTAAAGATTTTGTAAAGTTGTTTTTATATATATATATATATATATATATTAATTAATTAATTAATTAATTAAGTATAATTAATTTTGTTTATTATATATATATATATATTAAGTATAATTTATTTATTTTTAATAATTTGTTTTGAGAGTTATTTTAATTAGTTGAGTTTTTATTATTAAAACATTTTTGTTATTGAGAAGTTATTGATTTAATTTTTTCTAAGTGTGATTTTTAATATTGAGAAATTATAGATTTAGTGATTTTTAATATTGAGAAAGTGATTTTTAATATTGAGAAATTATAGATGTAATTTTCTCTGACATTCTGAAAGTGAGGCTCCATAGTTGATCAAATCCATATAACATTCTGAGAGTGATTTTTAATATTGAGAAAGTGATTTTTAAGATTGAGAAATTATAGATTTAATTTTCACGTGATTTTTAATATTGAGAAATTATAGATTTAATTTTCTCTGACATTCTGAAAGTGAGGCTCCATAGTTGATCAAATCCATACTCCATAGTTGATCAAATCCATATCCCTATAGGCAACATTATTAAAAATATAATAATAGTGACTGATCTCCAGGACCCTAAACCACAGAATATTAATATTATAATAATCCCTAAACCACAGAATATTAATATTATAATAATCACTGATCTCCAGGCCCCTAAACCACAGTAATAAAATTCTTCAACTGTTTTGCCAAGTAACTAGTTAACTCTTCTGCTTTGTCATGGTCGGGTACAAGCCATGCTAATCCCAAACAGGTGATTTCATAAGTTGCTAGTCCAGGAGAGACTTTAGATAGCATCATACCACTGCAGAATAGATCTTCAATGCCTGAAAAGTATAAGCTGCAATTCACACCACCCATTTTGTCAAACGAGCCAAAAAAAAAATCATAATATGGAATCCTGCAGCTGGGAGTGAGTTGTCGCCAGTTGAATAAAAAACATGCACGCTTCATCCAGGTGATCCAAACCTGTGATCTGGATTAAAGTGAGAAGGGCTGGGGATCCAGGTGATCCAAACCTTTGATCTGGATTAAAGTGAGAAGGGCTGGGGAGAGTAATTGCAGTTCAACTTCCAGCAACCTGTGGTGTTTATAATTTCAATAGAATGCAATAGTGTAATAAAAATCTGATGATTGTCAACAGGGTCTAGCGAAATAGAGGGTTGCTATGGTCTGGTATCCTTCAATTTAAGTTAAATGAACTTAAAAGTTGAACAATCTTGCGTAAATCTAAAAGAAAAAAAATCTTTATGACTTGCAATTTTACTTTTATGAAAAAATAAAACTTCAACAACCCTGGGTAAATCTAAACGCAATAAAAACTAAAACAAACAGAGACATAAGCTTGCTTATTGCTGCAATGCATACATATATTTAAATTAACATATCTAAGAATGTTGGAATATTTACAATAGTATTCCTACTTTCTTGATTTCACCTGTCGAGCACCAACTATGCCATCTCTCCATCAATACCCATGGAAATATATTGCTTCATTATATATAACACTAAGTAGAATCATTTTACTTTATTATATTTTTAAAATAGAATCCTGAATTCTTTTTCTTTAGACCAAAGTAAGGACAATATTTTGAATTGTGTAACTCTGTAGAATCCCAAATGGATGAGAGAGATTGCATTCACCTTGGTGGGAATTGAACTTAGGCTAATGGGTAGACAACCCCACCAGTTTACACAACCAGTTTGACTTCATTATATTAAAAATGTACATAAAAACTGAAAAATGATCTAATCGATGTACACAATCCAGGGGTACATAAAAACACACACCTTATTAGCCCGTTCAAGGAGGATTGAGAAGAATCACTGCATCAGGATAGGCAATGCAAATCTCAGACTCCAAGAAACAAGAGGCAAAGGCAAATATTTCACTCAAGTTTCTTCTTGTACTTGGCTTCAATATGAGAATGAAAAAGATATTGGTAGCTCATTACATACGGGTTAAACTTAAAAATGTATATCATGCAATTGACAACACACACCACATACAATAGGACCAGCAATATAAAAAGCAATAATATAGAATTGTAGTCACTTGATAGAGATATATTAGGTACAAACTCTACAAACATGCTCATCTATATTTATAGAGATATAGAAATACACGTGATAATCACAGAATTCAGCAACTACTACTCTGATGAATATAACTAGCATTAAAATACATTAACAGATAGATACAAAAGGCATGCTTAATCAAAATGCATAAATAAGCTAGATGTACCATAGTTAAAAGAACTCGTATTCTAATAAGTTTGATCCATAAAACCGTCAAAATATGCATAACATCTAAGTGCAGAAAACTAGTCACTTCACTCTCTCAACCTTGTATTATGAATAAACTTATAAAACCCTGAGAGGGCGAGTAAAGAGCTTAAAATGGCTCCCTCTCAGATAAGATTACAACAAAGCAATACCGTTAAGCAAGGTCCAAGAAATACAGAACGTTTCACCGAACAAAATAGTTGTTAACGATTTACAGAATCAAGAGGGGGGAAGAGTATTCAACCCAAAAGATAACGTACTCAACTCACTGCACACGGCATAGTACGGATATGCTGCTTTTGCAATATCTTTATATTAAATCAGCAACATTACTTGGCAATTCTTCAATTACCACGTTATAGAATCTCTGTATGTCCTGCAGCATTCTCTCGTCATCTTTGGTAACAAAGTTTATGGCCACACCCTTTCTGCCAAATCGTCCACTCCGACCAATACGGTGAAGGTAGTTTTCAGGCTGTGTTGGTAAGTCATAGTTGATAACAAGAGACACTTGTTGTACATCAATACCTCGGGCCAATAGATCAGTGGTGATCAAGACTCGAGAAGATCCAGACCTGAATTCCCTCATAATGATGTCTCTTGTGTTCTGATCCATGTCACCATGGGTTGCAGAAACTGTGTGATCCCGAGCTCGCATTTGATCCGTCAGCCAATCTACCTTCCTCCTGGTATTGATGAAAATCACACTCTGTGTGATTGCCAAAGTTTCATACAGATCACATAGTGTATCAAGCTTCCAATCCTCTCGCTCTACATTAACATAGAATTGTTTGATACCCTCCAGCGTAAGCTCATCTCTTTTCACAAGAATTCTGACCGGATTAGTCATGAACTTCCTCGTGATCTCCAAGGCCTCAGGAGGCATTGTGGCAGAGAAAACACCCACTTGGAGATTTGCAGGTAGCAATTGAAAAATATCATATATCTGGTAAGAATGAAACAAAAAAATGGGCAGAGATCAAGAAAATCACATTATAAATTCCATAAGAGGAAATTCATTTTTACTAATCATTATTTCCCATATCATAGATATTACCTGATCCTTAAATCCACGTGATAGCATTTCATCTGCTTCATCAAGCACAAACATTTTGATTGAATCTGGACGCAAGGCACGCCGCCGCAGCATGTCATAGACTCTACCTGGTGTCCCCACAACAACATGAACACCAGCTTGGAGTATACGGAGGTCCTCTCGGATGCTTGTCCCACCAACACATGCATGTACTCTTACTTGTAGGTAATCTCCAAGTGCCCTCATAACTTTCTCTATCTGTTGGGCTAGTTCTCGTGTCGGGGCCAAAACTAGAGCTTGACACTCCGGGATACTGTAGTCTAACTGTTGTAGAATTCCTGAACAGAAAGTTGCAGTCTTTCCTGTTCCTGATTGTGCTTGCTGGATAACATCAAGACCTTGGCAGAAAGGAACAATCCCTCTCTGCTGGATGGCAGATGGCTTCTCAAAACCTGCACGCTCATTAAGTATAGATTAAATAAAGAAATGCGTTGAAACAATTGTCTAGAATCAGTGATTTTAAATTTTGAAAAAACATATAGAAACATAGTCTGGCCATATAGATATCATCGAAAATTCTCATATCATACCATATGCATAAATTCCTCTTAAAAGGTTTTCCTGAAGCCCCATGGAGTCAAAAGTTTCATGAACCTCCTCCCAGGTAGAGTAGAGTTCTTCTCCTCCAAGGCTGCCAATCAACCAAAGCATAAAAAATCATGTTCCCCGATAACAGATTTTAATGAATCAAAATCACCTCGCTCGAAGATTCCTATCAGTTCCAAGTCGGAGGAAAAAAATGGACTTTTGGTCATCAAACACCATCCTTAATAACTTATAACAAAATTATTCCGAATCAGTAGACACCATGAGAAAAACATATCATTGATTAAAGAGGGGAACATCAAACACCATAATTAATAACTTATAACAAAATTATTCCGAATCTAGAGAAACCATGAGATAAACATATCATTGATTAAAGAGGGGAAAAGCATCGTTAACAAATTCAAACGCTCTTGAATCAGTCACTGTCTATATCAAGCGCTATACCGATGCAAAAATGCTCTGATTTTAAGAAAACCATATGCAAGTGAAATCCAAGCACGTGACATTGAAGTAAATTTCACTATATTAAACCACACAAAAAAATAAAAATCAAAAAGAGTTCATAATCGAAATCACTGGCATGTACACATATAAACCTTTAGGTTAGGTTCAATCTAAAAACCCTAAGAAAATAAGGCAAACAGCAAAACATAACCCAACCAACAAAAACACAAATCAACGGAAAACCAACGATGAATCAAATCTGAGAAACCCTAGAAGACCAATATCACAATCTTCGCATTAAAATAAATCTGAAAACCCAAGACAAGCTGAAAACCCTAAAGACATGTATGCACAATATACAGGAAAAGGAAGGCAACTATGACATAGATCGTTTTACTTACACGCTCTGCATGTTTTTGTCATAGCTCTTGGCGTCGAAGTTGTTTCCGCCCTGATCCGCAGCTGCCATTTTCTAGTTTTACCTTTTCGCTGAGAACCCTTGATCTGCAAATTTTTTTTAATAATCCCCCTCAAAGATCGAAAAACAATACAGAGCCCCTTAAAGGAAGCGAGGAAATCTATCTATCCGGGACTGAATTGACAGAGAGAGGCCGGGTTACCTTAAAAAGGAAGCTGAAGCGAAGATTTCCGTGATAAAAATTAGCCGAAGATAATAGAGGTGGAGGTCTCTAAAATCACCTCCGCCGCTCGAGCAACAAAATTCTCTGTGGCGAAAATTCGGTGGTGTTCGAGGGTTTATGTACAGATAGGAGCGTCTGGGTGCCACCGAGGACGTGGCCCCGTAGAACGCGTGGACCAACGGGATTCTTAGCGGCGACTGATTGTTATGCGCGGATTCCGTTCGCTAACATCGAAAAACTCTTCGTTAATTGACGGAAATTTGTGTGGGTAACGGCGGTAGAATTTGGCAGCAGATTTGTATTCCCAATACGATCTTCTTCCCAACCATTTGTAAGCAGAATTTCTTGCAATTTAGGAGGTTCTAAATGTTTTTTCTATTTTTAATTTTAGAAAGGTATGTGTAATGCATGCCAGACTAAATATATGAATTTTTCTCTTAAATTAGTCGAAATTGTTATGGGTGTAAGTTATATTTTTATTAAAAAATTATATTTAATAATCAAAAATATTGTATTTATTTGAATTTAGGTTTCTGTGATTCATATTATGAATGTTGAGACATTTTTCCGTAAAAATCGCATAAAAAAACTTATAGTTGACATTTTCAAACTATTTAGTGTGAGAGAAAGAACTTATAGTTGACATGTTTCGAACTATCTAGTGTGAGAGAAAGAACTTATAGTTGACATGTTTCGAACTATCTAGTGTGAGTTATAGTTGACATGTTTCAAACTATTTAGTGTGAGAGAAAGAACTTATAGTTGACATGTTTCGAACTATCTAGTGTGAGAGAAAGAACTTATAGTTGACATGTTTCGAACTATCTAGTGTGAGAGTTGATATGTGATATGTTTCGGATCATCTAGAGTGAATCATTAACTACTTGTTTTGAACTATCTAGTATGGTTCATGATTCGAAACCCTAAACTAAAAGTTCTTCTATGTGATTTTTACTAAAAGATTTCTCAACATTCATAATATTATATTTAGTGAACTTTTTAAATTGATGGTGAAACACTTATTTTTCTATTTTTGCGGAATCAAAATTATAGTAAATTTATATGAAAAAAAAATTGTCAGCTCATTTATTTTTGGTGTTTTGGCAAAAGGTTTGGGATATTCTCCAGTGAAATTCAATTTTTGTAAGTAGTATGATGAACTTTGATGTAATAGGCAGAATGTGTATATATGGAATATATGGATATTTAAATATTAATTATGTAAATTTAAGTTTTATAAAGATAATTTGTGTATAAAATTTATGAAATTTTTAATATTTCAATTTTTATAATTTTGTTATCTCATAAATCTTATTTTGAAATTTTTAGTTATTTTAATTTTTTTAATTTTTAATAATGGATGAAGTATTTGTTCACAACATTGAACATTTTCAAGCTTTGAAGGTTAAGTCAATTAGTTTGAGTTTGTTTATGTTTAGCACTTTTGTTATTGAGAGGTTATGGATTTAATTCTCTAGACATTCTTGGAGCTAGGCTCCTGGATCTGTGTGGTACTAATATTTAGTGGACGTAGCATCTGTGAATTTCTTGAACCACATGGGAAAAAAAATATTGAAAAAAATTCCAATTAATTTCAAAACCCGCTTGTTTATAATGAATATTTTTTATAATAACTTAAAGTTGTGTTGTTTAAATAGTCCTATATCCCTAGAAATAAATATATTTCTTATCTATTCCACTTGGCGTAGAATAGACGGTGATGGGGTGTACTGTTAAGTTACTCTGTGATGTGACGGTGTTGGGGTATACTGTTAAGTCACTCTGTGATGTGACGGTGGTGGGGTGCATTGTTAAGTTCCTTTGTGATGTAAGGTCACCAGTTCGGAGCAAAAATACAATCATATTAAGGGTTGGTGTGGCCCAAGCTAGGTGTAATTCTCTGGTGATTTTGACGGCTTAGATACCTCTGGGTGCAGTTTCTCAAGCCAAAGATTAAGCCTATAGTCATTTTTAGAGAAAAAAAAATACATCCCTTTGAAAATATCAATTATTTGTAGTGTGAAACTTTTTATAATATTTATTTTATAATTAGATTATTTTATTGAAATATTTATATTAACTAGATTATTTTATTAGAAAATTTATTATTTTAATATTTAAAAAAAATTAAAATTAAAATTGGTTGTGACAAATGAATTGTATCACGTAAAAAGGTTCAGAATATTATTTTAGGAGGTAGATTCTTCATCAATTCTACATTTCATTCATAAATTTGGTACTTCAATCCAAATGCTAAGTTTTGGGAATGATAGGGATGTTTGTCCTTTTTTCAAAGAGAAAAAAACGTTGGTTTTATAGTGAATGAGTATAATTTCCGAAATTCTTTTCAAAACATATAAGTATCATATGCATATCAGATTGTTTTCATCTACCAATACCATATGTATCACGGTTTTGTGCAGTATCACAAGTCAAACTATATAGTAACATAGACACTCTAAGGTGTATACTAAGTGCCATGAAACTTAGAAAACAAGTTCAGAAAAAAATGAAATTAAAGACAAAATATACAATTCCACAATAGATAATCTTGTAGAGTTATGTTTTATTTTCAAGGAAGAGGAAGGTGTGTCTCTTCCATGAGCTCGTCCCCGTCAAACCTGTGTATGATCAAGATATCTACCATTGCCCTGAGTCCTCACTTTGACATAGAATCAACAACTATATTTTGTTCCCTCGGGATGTGCGAGAAAGTGATTTGTTGAAAAGAGTCCTTAACTATCCTAAGATGATCAAACTATCCCATCAGGTGTGGTTGTGAAATGGAATTGTTTTTGTTCATATACTTGATCAATACCTTTGAGTTGCATACAACAAGTTACCGATGAAACGAGAACTATTACCTCAAAACGAGAATTATGTCACAAAAAAAACTCAAAAAATATGAAAAAAAACACCCAAAAAATGAAACCTAAAAACGAAACCCTCCAAACAATAAACAATAAGTGTCGATGCTAGAAAAAATATCGGGTCACAATTTTGACACTTTTTAACAATGGAATTAAAGATAAATATTAGGTTATTGAAAAATCTTAAAATTCCAAAAATTTTGATACATGATGTTAAAATAAAAATATCATGTCTCAAAGCCTTGTAATTTCCAACGATTTTCGTCCATCTTATTAAAGATAAAATATCTTGACTCTAAAAAAGCCCTAAAATTGTAATTATTTTCAACCTCAAAAACCTTAATATTTTGACAAGTTTTCATCCATGGTTTTAAAAATCTTAAGTTTTTAATATCTTTGAACTATGAAATTACGGACAAATTATATGACTAAAACAATTTTTAAAAATGAACAGGTAAATGAAAGATTTATTATTTCAAGAGTAATTTTAATTTTGAAGGCTAAAAGCATTTTTTTTTTCAAATCTTAGCCCAAGGCAACTTATTTATATTAATTTATTTTTATTTTAAATTTATTATATTAATAACAATTTATTAAATATATTCCTTATGCAATACTGGGTATAAGTTAATCACCAAAGTAATTGCAAATAGACTGAAGCTCATTCTTCCCAAAATAATTCCGAAGAATCAAGGAGGCTTCATCCAAGGAAGGCAGATTGTGGACAACTTCACCCTTGTTCAAGAGGCAATTCATTCAAGTCTTCTTCGAAAAGAACAAGGTATGGTGATTAAACTCGACTTAGCAAATGCCTTTGATCGAGTAAATCATAGCTTTCTTTTAAAAGTCATGAGCAAGTTTGGTTTTGGAGCAAACTTCATTAAATGGATCCGGGCATGCATCTCGGAGCCATGGATTGCTCCTCTTGTAAATGGAAGAGCCACTGATTTTTTCAAAGCTTCGAGAGGGCTAAGGTAGGGGTGTCCTCTTTCCCCTCTGCTCTTTGTCATCCAAGCCTCTGTCCTCAGCTTCCAGTTAGACAAAAAGATGCAAGATCAAGATATTAATGGACTGTGTATTGCAAGAGGGGTCAAAAACATAAACCACGCCTTATTTGCGGATGACACTCTGCTTTTGGGAGCTGCCTCTCTTTCCTCTGCCTCTAAATTTAAAGCAGTTTTGGATGAATTTAGTGAAGCCTCAGGCAGCGTTGTAAATAAGAACAAATGTCATATCTTCAGCTAGAACACTTCGCCCAGATTGCTCTCCGCAATTTCTAGATGTTTGGGTTTTGCAGCCTCCTCTTCTTGGACCTCTTTCAAATATTTGGGCCTTCCTGTTTTTCATAAGAGACCTGCAAGCAAAGACTGGCTCCCTCTGCTTGAAAAATTCAAGACTAGGATCCAAGCCTGGGGTTTCTCCTAGCTCAACACTGCTAGAAAATCTGTCCTTATTAAATCTGTGCTCACCAGCCTTCCTCTATTTCAATTTGTTGTGCTTCTCGCTCCGGCAAGCATATTAAAAAAAATGGAAGAGTTCATGCGGAGGTTTTTTTGGAAGGGAGGCAAACAGAATGAAAACAAGATTCCCCTTATCAGTTGGGAAACCATCTCCAAGCCATTGTGGGAGGGTGGTTTGAACTTCAAAAACCTCTGTCAGCAAAATGTAGCTATGGCAGCTAAGATTATTTGGAGGATCATTGCGCCCAAGCCTGGCTGGGCCCAATTGGCTCTCTAGAAAAAGTATTTTAGAGGTCCTCGTTCTAGCTGTTTAGACAATGTGATCCATTTGCCTAATTTGTCTTTCCTCAAACTGTATGTTAAAGCTGCTCCTTTAATCAATGCGCACTCCTACTGGATCCCAGGAAATGGAAAAAAGATCAATATCTGGACTGATAAAATCATGAATATGGACCCAATTGAAGACAGAGCCTCCATTAGAGCGCTACGATGCTGGATGGATAGAGAGGGGCTGTGTTCGTTGTGGGATATTTCTCTTTGGAGCGATTCTGTTTGGGCAGGCTGGAAACGTATTGAGGTGCCAGCTCATCTGACCAACGAATGGTCCACGCTGCTTGACCTCCTTCATGGCTTGGCACCCACTCGCATGAGGAAAAAAGATTTGAAAGGTTGGGGGCCGAATGCCAGAGGCTACGCTGTCTCCATGGGATATGCCAAGCTGAAAGAGAGGCCATACGTCCCCCCTGACCCAACACCTTGGCAGGGTGTCTGGCGTTTTCCTTCATGGCCCAAAGTCGACTTCTTTGCTTGGCTTCTCTGCCATGGCAAGATCCTAACGTATGACATCTTGCAGAGAAAAGGGTTCTACGGTCCCTCCATCTGCTCGCTTTGCAATGAAAATGAAAAGACAGCAGTCCATTTAATCCTTGAATGCAATTTCTCTAAGCAGATTTGGTTCTCCTTTATCCACAATTTGGATCCCAACATTTTGCTTCCTTGTTCCACTGCTGATCTTTTTTCTAATTGGGCAATCGGATATCCTGGCCCTCCTCCTAAAAATCAGATAATCAAAACTGCATGGGCTGTCCTTCCAAAGGTTATTTGTTGGCAGATCTAGCTAGAACGAAACAGAAGAATTTTCAGAAATATTAAACAGAATCACAAGGTCTTAGAAATCAAGATTAAATGTCATTTAAAGGAGTGCTTGACTGATATAAAAGATGATTCTAATCTCAGCCAACAGGACATTGCTTGGGGATCATTCCTTGACTTGCAATTTCAATCAGCAGTTAGAAACGTCCCTCCTCCTAAAGACTGGCAAATAAGGAAATTCGAAACTGATTTTCAAGACTGGCTCAAATCGCACTCAAGGCACTCTCTCTTTTTTGATGGGGCAGTAAAGGGAAATCCTGGCAAAGCTGGTGCAGGAGGTGTTGTTGTAAGTCCAATTGGGGAAAAAATTCATTCCTTTGCTTGGGGGCTAGGGCACTCATCCAGCATTCAAGCTGAGGCTTTGGCCCTCTTTCAAGGCCTCAAGATCCTCAAAGACTTAAATATAAGAGAAGCTAATGTTATAGGTGATTCCCAGATCATTATAAACGCAATGGTTTCCAAATCCCCAGCTTTGGATCTTAAACTAGCAAGGCTGATATCCATAATTAAGGGTTTGGAAAACGCTTTTCAGAAGTTGAATTACTACCATGTGCTGAGAACTCATAATAAAGAGGCAGACATTGAAGCCAACAAAGCTGCCCTCCTCTCTGTTGGGGTCAAGATGAAAGACGAAGAAAAATCATGGGAACCCATCCCATAAGCTGATTATTGTCATGTTTTACTGCTTGCTTTTAAATAAATTTGTTTGTATCTTCAAGTTGGGAAAAATTTCTGAAATCGAATTTATAGATTCGTTATCAAGGAGGAAGTCTTCAAGCTTTAGCTGCACTCTCATTCTTAGCAGCGAGATGCAACAAGATTTAGACATCCTCAATGTAATCAGATTTTCGGCATTCAGGCCAAGATGAATACAAATACTCCATAACCGTTTCTGTCAAAAAAAAAAACAATTTATTAAATATAATATTTTTTATATAATGTATAAAATCACTGAAACACTTTACACTTTAGTTATGATGAATCAACAACTTTATAAAACAAATGAATTTATATGTGATTTTGAAGTTTTTGATACTCTTTAAATCATTTTAAGATTTTGATATTAGCAAATTGTTTTTTAAAACCTATATTTCATTATTGAGAAATATATATATTTTAATTTTAATTTCATATATAATAATAATAATTTAATATTAAAATTACATTTCTTTTGAATTTAATAAATCGAAACAAATAAACATATTAAAGATTATGCAGAAAAAAATTGCAGTTTCCATAATCCTATCACCAGCTAAGGAAGTACATCATCAACAAACAAAAAGTTCTCTTAGACTTTACTTCTACATATTTTTTATTTTGACATATATATCCAATCAAATATATTGAGAATATCGAAACATTCAAAAAATAAAAACTAAAACAACAAAAAAATACAAAAAATAAAAAAGATAATAATAAATAAATAAAAGTATATATTTTATCATTTTAAAAAAAAGCAAGGCAAAAAATTACAATAAATAAATAAAATAAAATAAAAAATGTAAAAAGAAAAAGAAAAAGAAAAAAAAACAAAATTAACTTATAAACATTTAAAAAAAATTTAAAAACGAAATAAAATAAAACATTAAAAAAACACATTGGACCTAAAGAAAAGAGTTATTTAATTTGATTTAAGATTTTATTCCTATGCTCAAAAAGCTTGGAGAGAAGATGAGTACGCGCGCGTTCCTGCTGCGATTAGGTCTGGGACTGCTGGTCTGCCACTAAAAAAAAAAAAAAAAAAAAAAAAGCTTGGAGAGAAGCCTCTCGAGCTCACTATAATTTTGACATCTTAAAAGGCTAGGAAGGTCAATATGATTATGAAATTGAGCTCTAATGTGGTTGTATGCAGGGCACCCTCGATGTTCATATTCTCACAGAGATGCAGATCCTTTCCATCCATGGTGTTTTAAAAACTGTCCAACCACGTGTTTCACTATGGAGCTCATGAAAGTTCGTTCTAATCTTGGCTATATTAATTTTCTTCTTCGAGCTAGTTAATCAATAATATTGATGAAAAAAAAAAAAACCAAAAAATCATTAAAATGTTTTTTTTTTTTTTTTTTAAGTTAAATAACAAACAAAAACATTAAAAATAAATAAAAATTGAAAAAATAAAAAATAAAAAATATATTAAAAAAACAAATTAAAGTCTATTTCAAAAAGATTAAAAATAATAATTAAAAAATACAATAAAGAATAATTTAAAAAATATAATAAAAAAAATAAAAATGATTAAAATAGAGAAAATCTCTAGTTCTTTGAATAGGGATCACAGATGGAAGATTGGTAGGTGTTAGATCCCTTCGCTCTATTCCTTTTTTTTTTTTAAACCTTACTTTTTTGGTTATTTTTATATATTTTTAAAAATTTATTTATTTATTTCATTTTATTTATATATATAATTATTATTATTGATATTAATTTATTATTATTATTTTGTTTTATTTTATTTATTATTATTATTATTATTATTATTTATTTATTTTATATTATTATTATTATTAATTTTATTATTATTATTATTATTATTATTTTTTTTGGTTGATATTTCGCATTGGTTGTTTGTTTCTTATAATTTTGTTATATTTTTTTATGGTTTAATTTATATTTTATCCCTATGTTAAATTTGACTTTTGACTTATTTTCATTTAGTTTTCTTACTTTATTTTTTGCTTTATTTGTTAATTAAATATTTTGGAAATATTATTTTCTCAACTTCTATTTTAATTATTTTATTATTTCCTAGTATCTAAGGGTTTTGGTCGTTGTCATCTCTGCACTATATATATTTAGGTGATGATCAACCAAATCTTCACTATCCTTATTCTCCTGATGATGAACTACACTTGGTAGTTCGAAACGTGTCATTATATAATTTTCTATGTGATTACCTGGAAGATTTATATAAATTAATATGATATGGAACACAGAAGTTTACACTCTCAAATCTTAAAAGTATTTAAAAAAATCCATTTAAAAATTAAAAAACAAAAATGGTAAATTATTAAAATAATAATAATAATAATAAAAATAAATTAAAAATAAAAATAAAAATAAATAAATTTAAATAGAAAATAAATTAAAAAAAAAATTAAAATCGACCCCCGCCCAGGCAGCCTCGAGGTCTGGCTGCCAGGCGAGAGGGGAGCCCAGTTGGTCGTGGGGCCTCACCGTTGGGTAGAGGGGAGCTGCGTGCAAGTCCCCTCCACCCGATGGCCAGGCCTTGCCACCGGCTAGGCGGGGAGAGCCGATTCCAGAAATCGGCCCTCCCCGCACAACCAGCCGCAGGGTCTGGCCACCGGGCGGGAGGGGAGTCGCACAACTCCCCTCCCGCCCAACGGCCAGGCCCTGAGGCTGCCTAGGCGGGGAGGTTGATTCCCAGAATCGACCTCCCCACCCAGGCGACCTCAGGGAGGTCAATTTTAATTTTTTTTAATTTAATTTTTAATTTATTTATTTTCTATTTTTTTTTTTAATTTATGTTATTTTATAATTTAGCAGCTAAAGGAAAATTAAGATATTATAAGGAGGTCATCAACCCCACCCTAGAAGATCAAAAGTATCTCTCTATTTTAACTAGCTCAAAGAAGAAAATTAATGATGATGATGGTGGTAAACGTCCACTGAGGCCAATCTTTGGTCTATCAGACCTAAAGAGAAGAGTTATTTTTAAATATTCCCATTTTAGCACATGGCTAAATGGAATATTAAAATTTTTCTTTTATCACCTTGCAGCTAAATAAATGGATATAGGAACCCATTCTTATTGAAGACATGATTAAAATCCCTCATAATGTGAAAGGGATCATTAGAGTAGCTTCATTTTGCACCCTCAAGTGTGAAAAGGGGCAAATGCATGAAGACAAGGTCATGTTTGACCAAGTCAACAGCGCTACCATAGGAGGAGTGGATCACTTTATGAGACAATGCAGTGTGAATGAGGAAGAGGATATTTGGTGGAGGAAACCCTAATGGATGGGGCCCATGGAGAGAGAGCTTTCACTTGTTTAAAATGAGGGCAAGGAAGCCATTGTTATTCATGCTTTGGATTATTAATTTCATTGTCTATTTAGACATTGTGCATTCTTTTGTTGTTTAGCAAGAATTGCGGGGGAATTCCTGTTTAGTATTTCTTCACCTTCTTGGGAGGCCTCTTGAGGGATTGTTCTTAATTCTCCACATTCTTGGCTCAAGGCCAAAGCTACTCCTTTTAGTTATTGCGTTATTTCTACTCAAGTATAACGCAGTGTTGCTGGGTGTTGCAGTGGAGGACACCATATACCATTTCCTTGGCTCATATGTCAGAGGAGGGAGCTCCTATTCCTCTGGGAGGTTAGTGAGGGAGATTCATGAGCATATTGTTGATCACTGGCATTAGGCCAAGCATTTATCTTCACCAACAGTGCAGTCCCTTCTCTAGACTACGTTATTTCTGAGTGCAATTGCAGTGGGGACTTGCTCCACTATTTTGGAGGGTGAGATATTCAGGGATTGGATCAGCCTTTCACCTGAGAGATCCTTTGGATGAGATTTAGCCATCATTTGCAGCATCAACAACTATCTCCATCCATTTCTATTTTCTGAGTAGTAGTTGCTGCCTAGCAACTCCGACATTTCTACAGATTTGCCATTTTGTACTCATTTCAGCCAATCCTTTCAAGGCAGATCTTGCTCCCCCTTCTTTATTTGAGCTATATATTGTTGTATCCATGTATTGACATTATTTGCAGCAGTTCTCCTTCATGGATTGCGCAGTCATAGCCAGGGCTTCTCTTGTATAGCAATATTTCTCTAGTTTTCATGTATATGTTTCATTAAGGCTGCATTGCCTAGCTTGAGAGATCATTTCCTCAAGATCTTGTATACATTGTGGCTTCTATAATCTAATGTAATGGTTATGTGGATCTTCCGACATTCTTGTATTAATGTATTCACTGCTATTTCTAGCTCATGTTTATGTATTGTTGATCTCCACATTGGTAATATCTTGAGATATTCCCAATAGTGTATCTTGTTCCTAGTTTGGAATATTACATATTTAGTTTGATTTAATATTTTATTCCTATGCTCAAAAAGCTTGGAGAGAAGCCTCCTGAGCTCAATATAATTTTGACATCTTAAAAGGCTAGGAAGGTCGGTATTGCAACAAAGATTATGAAATTGAGCTCTAATGTGGTTGTATGTGGGGCACTCTAAGAGGAAGTGATTTTCATCCTCGATGTTCATATTCTCACAGAGATGGCAGATCCTTTCCATCCATGGTATTTTGGGAACTGTCCAATGACCAGTTTCACTATGGAGCTCATGAGAGTTCGTTCTAATATTGGCTATATTAATTTTCTTCTTTGAGCTAGTTAAAACAGATAAATATTTTTGATCTTCTAGGGTGGGGTTGATGACCTCCTTATAATATCTTAATTTTCTTTTAGCTACTAGATCTTTCTCACACCACATTTTTTCTTTGAACTTAGAAGTAACAATTTTTTTAATGTTTTTAATGTTTTGCAATGCAACATTCTCGTCGATCTCCCAATGGTTTAACCAGGCCATGGTGTCTTTATACCAACCTCGTTTAAGCCAAGATTAGAACGAACTCTCATGAGCTCCATAGTGAGACAGGTCGTTGGACAGTTCCTAAAACACCATGGATGGAAAGGATCTGCCATCTCTGTGAGAATATGAACATCGAGGATGAAAATCACTTCCTCTTAGAGTGCCCCGCATACAACCACATTAGATCTCAATTTCATAATCTTTGTTGCAATACTGACATTCCTAGCCTTTTAAGATGTCAAAATTATAATGAGCTCTTGAGGCTTCTCTCCAAGCTTTTTGAGCATAGGAATAAAACCTTAAATCAAACTAAATAATTCATTTCTTTAGATCCAATAGACCAAATATTGGTCTCAGTGGACGTTAACCATCATCATCATCATAATTTCATTCTTTTTATTAAATTTTTTATTTTATATAATTTTGTTTTGTTTTGTTTTTTTTTTTAATTTTTTTAAAATTTTAATTATTTAAATATTTGTTTTTAATTTTTTTTGAGTGGTTATTTTAATTTTTTTAATTATGTCTTTTTTTAAATTGCCTTTTTAATTATTATTGTTATTTTTTTTATTTTTTTTTAAATTCACTTTTTAAAATTTTTAATTGGTTTTTTAATTTAAATTTTTAAATTTTATTTATTTTAATTTGTTTTTTATTTATTTTAATTTTTAAATTTTAATTATTTTTAAATTTTATATTTCAATTATTTTTTTCCATCATTTTTTTTTAAAATTATGCTTTTTTCTTTTCTTTTAAATGATGTGTTTTTTTTTTTTTTTAAATGATGATGATGGTTAACGTCCACTCAGACCAATCTTTGGTCTATCAAACCTCAAGAAAAGAGTTATTTAGTTTGATTTAAGTTTTTATTCCTATACTCAAAAAGCTTGGAGAGAAGCCTCCCGAGCTCACTATAATTTTGACATCTTAAAAGGCTAGTGAGGTCAGTATTGCAACAAAGATTATGAAATTCAGCTCTAATGTGGTTGTACTCGGGCACTCTAAGAGGAAGTGATTTTCATCCTCAATGTTCATATTCTCACAGAGATGGCAGATCCTTTCCATCCATGGTGTTTTAGGAACTGTCCAACGACCTGTTTCACTATGGAGCTCATGAGAGTTCGTCCTAATCTTGGCTATATTAATTTTGTTCTTTGAGCTAGTTAAAACAGAGAGATACTTTTGATCTTCTAGGGTGGGGTTGATGACCTCCTTATAATATCTTAATTTTCTTTTAGCTGTTAGATCTTTTTCACACCACATTTTTTCTTTGAACTTAGAAGTAACAATTTTTTTAATGTTATTAATGTTTTGCAATGCAACATTCTCGTCGATCTCCCAATGGTTTAACCAAGCCCTGGTGTCTTTCTAACAACCTCGTTTAAGCCTTAGGTGGTTTTGGCTGGAATTTAAAGCTAGCTTAGGAAGTCTATGGTCTCCTATGCTATTGAGCTTGTGCTTGTACAACAAAAGCCTAGTCATAGCTAGGCTCTCGATAGGGGAAAGACCCACGTCTATAAGGAGAATAGGATAGGGTGTATTACTTTTAATTTTAAGGTTATAAGTTATAAAACACTTCTGGATTTGCTCAATCTTTAATTTTTTAATTTTTACAAGTTAACTTTGTTTTTTTTACTTTTTATATGTTTTTTTTATTATTATTCTTTTATATATATATTTTTATATTTGATTAATTTGTTGTCATGTTTTTTTTTGTTTTTTGTTTTTTGTTTTTTAATGTTTTATTACCAAAGGGTTGATGTTGCATCAACACTTTTCAAAATTAGCATGAAAATTGTTAACATTTTAAAATAAATGTTCTTACTTGATAAATAACAAATTTTAAAGTGTAAAAAATAAACCCTCTAAAAAAAGGGGTTGATTCTGCATCACCACTTTTCAAAATCGACCTGAAAATCATGACATTTAAAAATAAAAATAAAAAAATAAAAAATTCGTAAGAAAATTTAAAGTGCCAAAAATATGCTAAAAAAAAAGGGTGATTTTGCATCACCACTTTTCAAATTTGGGTGTTTTTTTTGCTACCTCAAAAAAATGGGTAATCGGTAATTTTCTCGTTTGATCAGTAACTATGTTATACCACATGGTCCCCCACAATGTCATAGTTTCTGCCTGCACATTGGATCCCTTACCACCATACCATTATATCTTGTAGTGTCTCTTTCCTTTGTGATTCTCAGCCAATCTCCACATTCACAACGTCCTGTTTGTGTCGCACCATCAAAGTACCTGTGGGAAAACCAATATATATTGGTTGGATACGAGTGCTCATGTCTCGAGGGGTCGGGGTTTTTATCTCAATAATCCATTTCCCAATATTGGGCATGATCTAATTAGTGTTGAGTAGTTGCTCCTCAAATATATTGCATTTTGGGCCATCCAAAGTTCCCAAAATATAACAATAGGAATTGTGCTAAGTTGACTTTTTTTTGTACTCCACCCAATAAGAACATGTTCTATAGAAGTGTAAGATTGTAAGCCAAAGGAAGAATTTTAGATTACCATTTCCATACTTGGGCAATAACCGGGCAAGTCAGCATAAGGTGTAGATTAGTTTCCAGAGCCCATCTGCAAAAAATAGACCTCCCAGGTCCATGAAAACCCCTCTTATCCAAATTATCCCAAGTCAAATTTTTGTTTTACCACACAAGCTAGGTATATAAAATCACCTTGATCAGGATTTGTACTTTACAGAAATTTTTATAGATACAGTCTACAGTTAAAGCAATTTTTTGATTCAGTATGTACAGATAGTTTTCTTTTACCTTAATGTTCCCCTTGTGTAGGCAACCATTCCATGTGATATTATCCCCCCTCCCCGATCTACATATACCCACATTGTTGATATTAGATATATATGTGTCCTATCTATCAACATTAATTCTAGTTAGGTCTATTTCCTCCCCTATTTTCGATATAGGGAAGTGATCTCTTCATGTCCTAATGACCCATGCAAAGAAAAATATCCCCTCGATTGTAGTCTTTGAATTATGTCTGCCCCCAGATTGTGATTCTAGGTCGTCCCTGCAATTATGTCGCAACCTATCATTATATTATATCCATTGTCCATCTTCCGACAAATGTGCTCTAAAAAATGTTTTCGGATTTTGTTGAAATCACTCCAAGTCTTTGACCCAGTCTGTATACCGATGAGCCCTTCCCTTATCCAATCCTCCACTATGATGTTTGATAAATATTTTTCCCTGATAATTTCACTTCATGTGCTTACTAAAAAAAGTGCACACCATAGTGATTTCATTAATAAATCTCTGCCAAATATTTTAATGTCCATGGTGCCCCAACCTCCATACCTCTTTGGGATAGAGATCATCTCCCAATGACAAAGGTGGATTTTGTGTTGTCTCGATCCAACCAATATGAATTTCATCATGATAATGCGAATCTTGTTCAATATATCTACATGCAGACAATAAAGGTGTGTCGAGTATACTGTAATTTGTTGCAAGACCAATTGTGCCAATATGATCCTACCTCCCAGTGAAAGGTATCAATGAGCCCAATTGTATACTTTATTCCTCACCTTATCCATAATCCATATCCAGTCTCCATTCCTATAACAATTTGGTTTTATTTTGTATTCCAGATATGTTATACCTTCACTAAAGGGTCTTGTAGTCACCCATAATATCTCAACAACATGTGAAATTTCTTCGTGTGCCCCTCTTCCATAATAGAAACTTGATTTACCAACATTTATGATGAGGCCTTATGCAATACTGAATCTATCAAATATCTGTAGGAGATAGTTCCATTGTGGTTGGGATATAATCCCGAATGTAACAATGTCATCCACGAAAAAACTATGTGTTATATGAATGCCCATACCCATCTTCAAGCATGAACAATGTCCCTCTTCGCGCGCCATCCGAATTTTGTGGCTCAAACCATCCATCACAAGGATAAATAGAAGAGGTGAAAGGGAGCATCTCTATCGTAACCCCCTACCAACACCAAAAAAATCATTTGGATATCCAT
The DNA here is from genome assembly GCA_034641835.2 of Pinus albicaulis. NCBI lineage: Eukaryota > Viridiplantae > Streptophyta > Pinopsida > Pinales > Pinaceae > Pinus > Pinus albicaulis. Next base: position 1,902,576,966 of record CM076578.1, read on the forward strand.
TTATAATGATACAAAGTTAACCAACCTCACACATGCCATGATCCACCCTATGTTGTGTATATCCATGCCAATCCTAGATAGGATGATGCGAAGGTGTGCCTAGTCGATGCAGTCACATTCTTTCCAAAGATCTATCTTTGTCACCATTGCTTCAAGTTTTTTAGTTTGAATGGAGTGTATGCACTCATGGGCCGTAGCGACCGCATCATGGATTTACCGGTCATTTAGAAATATGAAGTGTTCCTTGGATATGTGAGCCGATAGTACCGGTTTGTGGATGTGTGTCCTTGTAGGCGCACATTAAGGTTTGTGTATTTCGTTATATTCAAGTGATCAATGCCTCTTCCTTTGAATTTCGAAGTCTTCACCTTAAAATTTTGATATATTGTCTAGGGAAAATGGATTACAATGATTTTCGAGAATTGTGATTGTCTTTGTAGAGGCATGCATATTATATAAAAAATTTGGACATATTTTTTGGTCCTTTATTGACAAGACGGGTTAGTAAGAAACCAACAACAATATCAAGGAAAATCATTAAGGGTATTTTTCTATAGCAAAAGAAGTAATTATTAGCATTGGAAGCAAGAATTCAAGAGCTTTGTCCCTGTATGGGATGCACACAATGCAAGAAGGTGGGAGGCGTGTTGCCACCATTCAACATGCCAGTGGGACATGGAAACATGCCCCCATAGAGTTTTCCCATATTTCATGCAGCGTGAATGGGACAATGCATCAGATCACCACACATAAATTGGTATGACATTCATTACAACGTTCCATTGATAAATGGGAAGGAAGATATTGCACGTCCTTAGCGAAAATTTGTACCATTCTCATAGGTGAGTCAATCCAACATTGTCTCTTCACCTATCGCCATTCAATATGCAGCATTCAATGGGTTTTCAAACACAAATATTATGTTGAGATTCAACAAGATGATGAGCTTAGTGAAAAGTAAGCACCTTCACTAAGTGGGGCCCGCAGGCTATTTTTAGGTGTATGTCTATTTTTAGACATGGTGAGCATATTTTATAAGTTGCAGGATGCTATTTGTAGATGGTTGATCAAATGTGAAAAATAGATGAAATTTTATTTTTAGAATATTGGGCGAAGTCTATTTAGAGACCGTCAATCTAAAAATAGGTGCATGTCGATTATTATTAGCCCTTAATAATAATTCATATCAACTTATTCTCTTGGAGCACTTTATTTCAGTGAACAGATTTGGAAAATCAGTGGGCTGAAGGAATTACACAATTCCTAGGGTGGTTGGTGACTCATGCATGGAGGACTCATTTAGAACTGAAGTGGCAAAGTTATGACAGAGTTGGAAGAGTAGTTACGGGAGTTGTTATTTAGTTTAACTCAATTAAGTGAGTTAAACTCAGTTGAGCTAGTTGTATCTAGTCTAGCTGAAAGATACACTAGTGAGAGTTTAGTGAATTAATTATTTAATTAGTTCATAACTAGAGACTCACTTGCAATTGAACAAATACAACAGTTAACTACTTGCATGTCAGTTCCAGTGGAGACCCAGTGGAGAGATAGGTGAAAGGGTGAGATGGACTATCTGTGGTGACTATAGTGATGCATTCAATGCATCTGACACACATTGGAGATTCCAATGAGGATTGTGCAGTCAAGGCAAGGCCAATTCGAATTCATTTAGATGTCTTCTTCAGCAGGGATTGCGCAGTGGAGGCAGGCAATTAGGAGGCAAGAAATTGGTGCATAGATGTGCAAATTTCTGCATGACAGTGTGTAATGATTGTTGATTGTACTGAGAGCTTGATGTACTAAGATTTGTATGATATTATTACATGATTCCATTGATATACATAATATATGATAGTTGGGGTTTTTAGCTTTAAGCTTTCCCGTTAAACAACTGTGTTTATGTGCGATTGATTTTCTTCACATGTGTTTGCAATTGGCGATTTAATTTCTGCAAAGAATTAAGTGGAAGGATTTTGTATTTAACACAAGGTTAATCAGTTAGATCGGGAGGATTCGGTAATACTATTAGTATTAATAAATTTCTACATGGTATCAGAGTAGTGTTAATCACTGGAGATTGCAATTGTGAAGAGGTGTTGAGTTTTGTGCTGGTGGACAATTCAAATTTGCTGCAGAAATTTCTTGGTGCGACAGTTGAGTATTCATTGAAATGTCTTTCAATGGGTTGCGATTGGAGTATGCCCTTGAGGGTAGCTTGAATTACATATCTTGGAAGGACAGGATGGAGGCGGTACTTGAAGATAATGGACTAAAGGAGTTCACCAATAGCGATGTTCCTAAGCCTATTTCTAGTGATGCTGCAGTACTTGACGCATGGAAAAAGAAGGTAGTGAAGACAAGAAAATTTCTGTTGGAAGGTGTGAAAGACCATATTGTTTCAAGCCTTCACGGGAAATCCACTCCATTTTCAATGTGGAAGGCTTTGACAGATCTTTTCCAAAGTAGCAGCGACCATAGGAAGTTGGCGCTGAAAGATAAGCTCAGAAAAATCAAAATGGAGAAGGGCAACAATATTCCAAAATATATCACGAAGTTTGTCCTATGTAGGGATGAGGTGGGGAGTGTGGGGATTATAGTTGCGGATGATGACTTGGTGAGCTTGGCTCTCCTTGGGCTTCTGAAGAGTTGGCACAGCTACGAAGAATCTGTCAATGGACGGGAGAAACTGCCGGATTGGGAGCGACTTTGGTCAGATCTTGTGCAGGAGGAGATAAGGCAGAATACCAGGGATGGCTCTTCATCGAAGAATGATGATGAAGAGAATCACACTTTGGCTACCAAAGAAAGGAGAGGGAAGGGGAAGAAATCCCATCCAAAATCCGAGGCTAAAGGCAAGAAGCTGGATTTATCCAAAGTGAACTGTTTTCACTTTCACGAACATGGGAATCTCGCCACTAACTGCCCACAGAAAAAGAAGAACAAGAAGGCTGCTGGAGCTACAGTGGGTGAGGCCTTAGCCTCGCAATTTGAACTTGATTTCTCTTTGATCGAATGCTTCATTTCAAGCACAATGGGATCCATGTGGTATCTTGATAGTGGTGCTTCCTTCCATATGACGGGAGACAAGGAGTTATTTAGTGACTTAGAGGAGAAGGATCTCCAAATGCATATAGAGATGGGCGATGATGATAGATACAATGCGACCATAATTAGAACCATTACCTTTAAGAGGGATTCAGGTAAACCATTTATGTTGAAAGATGTTATGCATGTTCCAGGTCTGAAGAAGAACTTGGTCTCGGTCGCTATGTTGGAGGACAGAGGTTATGACATTGTTTTCAGCGAGGGAAAAGCCTTCCTGCGACATAAAAAAATGGGTCAAGCCAAGAGGCTAGGGATTCGATTTAAGAATCTCTACAAGCTAGAGGTAGATGGCTGCGCTGCAATGATGGGAAAAGCAGAAGAAGTGGTGAGCCGAGATGAGGGAAAATTATGTCACAGGAGATTAAGCCATCTTCACCATGGCGCCTTGAATATTTTGCAGCAAATTTCTACTAGGCTTCCCAAGGGTACTCTTGCGCAATCAGATTAGTGCAAGGGATGTACTATGGGTAAGTTTGTGAAAACCACCTTTCATGAGAAGGAGAACCATGCTTCGGTGATCCTGGAGAGAATTCACACAGACATGTGTGGACCTTTCTCGGTTGCTTCAACAGAAAAACACAGGTATTATGTTATATTTGTTGATGACTATTCTCATAGATGCTGGATCTTCTTCATGCAGAAGAATTTCGAAACATTCTCAAATTTCTGTGAGTTTAAAGCATTGGTGGAGAAGGAGTCGGGGAATTAAGTGAAGGCTCTACAGAGCGATAATGGTGGTGAATATATCTCAAAAGAATTCAAATACTTCTGTATCAAAGAAGGAATTCGAAGAGAACTCATAGCGCCTCATAACCCACAACAGAATGGGGTCACGGAGAGGAATAACAGAACAATCGTGGGTGTTGCACGAGCTATGCTGCATGACCAGGGCCTACCGATGCACTTGCGGGCAGAAGCATGCAACACTGTGGTTTATGTGCAAAACCATTGTCCTCATAGAGTACTTGGCATGTGTACACCTGAAAAATATTTTATTGGTAAGAAGCCTGATATTTATCACCTAAATATTTTTGGCTCATCTTTTTACATTCATGTGACAAAGGACGCTAGGAAGAAGTTGGAGCCGACTACAGAAGTTGGGATATTTGTGGGGTATATAGAAACACCCCATAATTATCGTGTGTATTTTCCAAACATTTGGATGACTATGGTGCGACGGGATATAAAATTCAATGAGGTGAAAGCCATGAAGTTGTTGCTTGAGAGGGAACTACACTTGCATGCAGAGGAGGAGCTACTTGTTCCAAAATATGAGCCTCTAGATGTGGATCAGACACAGGAGGAGATTCATGGAGTGGAGGAGTCCATTCATGCAAAACCAAACATCAGAACAGACAGAAAGCATACCACAGAAACTGAGAGACTGAAGCTTGATGTAGCATAGAATGTAGGAGTCCCTACATCATAGCGCAGACAAAGAAAGTCACCTGACCGATTTATTGGATACATGGCTCTTATGAGGAAGTGTACCATGACAGAGCCATATTCTTTAGAAGAAGCAGTGCAGGAGCCCACATGGGTAAATGCCATGGTGGAGGAGTATGAATCCATTGTCAGAAACAATGCTTGGGAGATTGTTCCAAGGCCGATGAGTAAATCAGTGGTAGGTTCAAGATGGATCTACAAGGTAAAGCAAGCTGCTGATGGGAGCAATGAGAAGTATAAGGCAAGATTTGTTGCCCGAGGCTTCTCACAGATCGAGGGGATTGATTATGAAGAAACCTTTGCACCTGTCGCACGGTATTCTTCCATAAGGACCATTCTTTCTCTCTCAGCGTAGATGGGTTGGCACATTTATCAAATGGATGCGAAGACTACGTTCCTTAATGCGATCATTGAGGAAGAAGTGTACATTGAGCAGCCTGAAGGATTTGAGATCTTCAGCAGTGAGTCGCATGTGTGCAGACTCAAAAGAGCATTGTATGGGCTGTGTTGTCTACAGATATTGTCGCTCCTAGAGACAGCCTAGAGTTGCCATAGACCAGTGCCTAGGACATCTTATCATAGCAAGGAGCACATAATGTAACTTGGGTGTCAATCCAAAAGGCTCTCCTACTATCTCTTGCAAAGCAAGGAAATGGATTTAAATGGGACCAGAACTTACAGAAACTGCCATAGGGAAAGTAATGCTGCAGAGACAAGATGCAAAGCTCTAACACAAAAGCATCAGACAGTTTAGAGACAATTTACTGTAGAGAGGGCCGATTCAAGTAATATGCCATAGAAATCAAATATCAGAAGGTGTATGCAGTGAAAGAAATATAAGAAGATATTAGTTAACTTTGGTCTGATACCTAGATACACAACAGAACCATATATGGGCTTATCATTCTAAGAATCCATACATGACAATGGTGTTTTAAAAGCACCCTCCCAAAGCAACTAATACAGCAGGAAGATGGATGAAATGAATCACAAAATAGTATATCATCCCTGAGCCATATTTAAAGCGCTTGACTGATCCAAGTATGGGTATCAACTAGGATAAATCCTTACCTAAAATCAGTGAGCCACTCGCATTCCAGTACATGATACAAGAAGATGGATAAAATGAAATGTTGTATTAAACACATAAAAGGAAGTTGCATACTGTGGGATACCAAAGACCAGAATCCTCTAATACAGATAGAACTCCTCCTCACTGAGACCCTACGGGCTCTGAGCCTTCATACAAGAGCTTATACAAAATGTATACAAAAATGCCTTTCACTACACAATTCTCTAATAAAAATATGGAACCCCTACAATGAGTTTCCTCATAGTTTTTATAGTTGAGAGACTGAAAAGTCTAGTAAAAGAGGTAGGTGACCAGCATTTAATTTGTTTAAATTAAACAAAATGGCGGAAACATTCGCGCCTATGCTGCTGAGTAACTATGCTGTACTGTATGCACTCTATGCCGGCTTCCCGAAATAAATGAGCCGGGGATGAAAATCTTCTTCAAGGACATGGTGCAGGGATAAATTCGAATAAACATTCTGTCCTTCCAGATAGGAAAATCCTGCTGAAGTAAAACCTGGAGGGTATTGTTTTTTGTGCTTTGTACCCTCTGTCTTCCAACTTTGAATTCAAATCCAAGATCTTTAATGCTGAATTTACTGATACTTCGCTGCTGCTCAATTAATATCTCCATCTACAAAAATATTTGCTCTGAATGGCTCCAGAGGGTTCGACAGATTTTTATCCCGCTTCTTTAATGAAAGTCTTATCGGCATATCTTCCTGGATGCTCACTCCATAATTCTGCATCAGATAAACGGTCCTTTGGATTATACTCAGCTTATGTAATGGAGGCTGTAGATTAAGATAGTTCTCCATCGCCATAAACCTGCAAAATCCCACAAAGTTGTGAAGAAAACAAATGCATGAGGGACGGCGATGCAATGGAGGCAACTGTGCAGTGACGCAACATGGTGAAATGGCGGAAGTATGAGGGGTGGCGGTGAAAAATGCAGCGGAACAGTGAAAAATGAACTGGCGGAGGTTTATAACATAAAACGTTAAAATACAATGTATGAATAGAATATATGAATGGTGGAGGAAGGACGCGGTGAACACGTGGAACGAATTACGTGGAGGTGGGCCAGGGCAACAGCTGGATAAACAAACGATTTGGGACGTCGAATCTTAAAACATGATTAACGGCTTAAACTGTGCTAAGGGGTAATTAAAAGTGGGGCAGGGGGGTACGGGAGCTTTAGTTAATTGACGCGCATCTTCAGAGTGCGATGGCCATTAGATGAAGGCTTGTAGATCTGACGGTTCAAGTTAATTTCGCTGGGCATCCTGGATCGAACATTAACGCGCGATGGAGGGCGGTATTAGAAACGTACACCGGGATGCGTGGCAGACGCTGTATGGAATCGTTTCATTTTGAGAAATACCGCCAGCCCTAGATAAGCGGTGCGATGAATACAACCGGTTTTTGCGATGGGTGCGGGCACGGGGACCACCAGGACAGGCTGTTTGCGGACCGTCGGATGTGCGGAAGAATGAATGGCTGAGATGCAATTTGGGTGATGCACAGAGGGGGCCACGGATACAGTGGAGTGCTGCGGATGCCGTTTGATCTATACAGATCAACGGTTATATCTGAGCCCAATATCCTTATGAGTTTAGCGCCCGGTCCTGAGCCTAGGTCACGTGGATAATAAACTAAAGGGGCTCGGACCAAAGGGCGGGGCTTTCAATATTCTCATTTTTCGGCCTTTTTTACAATGCAATTTAACTTTGAAGGCAAGGAACGATATATGGGAAAATTAATTTCGTAGGCCATGAGAGGGGATTTAATATGTTAAAGTAGAGTTACTGGCCGAGAATCTTAATGGGGGCTGAAATGATCAACAGGCTGAAGTAAGCACCATGTGCTTGGTACACACGGATCGACAGCAATTTCACTGGACTTGGCTTCACCAAGAGTGAGGCGGATGCAAACCTATACCAAATTGTGGTGGAGGGTAAGCTTTTAATCATTGTTCTTTATGTTGATGATTTAATACTAACGGGTGATGAGCAATTGATACACTCATGCAAGGCAGATCTTGCAAAGGAGTTTGAGATGAAGGATTTGGGCCTCCTTCATTATTTCCTTGGATTGGAAATATGGGAGCGAGAAGGTGAACTATTTGTGTCTCAAGGCAAGTATGCTCGGGAGATACTTGGTAAGTTTCACATGGAGGACTGCAAGCCTATGGATACTCCTCTTCCAGGAAATTGGAGGAAAGAGGATGCTACATCGGCGGAGGTAGTGGATGCCACTGTTTATTGACAGTTGGTGGGTTCGATCATGTATTTAGTTAATACAAGATCGGACATATGCTATGCAGTGAACCAGCTTAGTCAAGCATTGGTTAAGCTTACCAAGCTCTTTTGGAAGGCAAGCAAGCATGTCCTAAGGTATCTTAGGGGCACATCTGATTATGGATTATGGTATAGACAGACAGATGAGGTGAAGTTGCATGGCTTCACGGATGTAGATTGGGTAGGCAGCCCAACAGATAGAAAGAGCACATCAGGAGGGGTTTTCAGTATCGGATCTACAACAGTTTCTTGGTATAGCAGGAAACAAAGATCCGTGGCACCTAGTTCAGAAGAATAAAAATACATGGCAGCAAGTCAAGCTGCCCGTGAGGCTATTTGGATGAGGAAGATCCTGGTCGGTTTGTTCGGTTCTAATTTAGATTCTACAGTGATACATTGTGATAATCAGAGTTGCATTAAACTCTCGATTAATAATGTGTTTCATGATAGATCTAAACATATTGATATCGGTATCATCATATCAGAGATTGTGTGCAGCGGAAGATCATGTTGCTTCAGTACATTCCTACGGAAGATCAAGATGCAGATATTATGACGAAGGCGCTCAGCAGGAGAAAATTCGAATACCGTAGAGGTAGGATCGTGGTGAAGTATAATCCCTATCTTGTTGAGAGGGAGTGTTGAGATTCAAAGAGATGATGATCTTAGTGAAAAGTAAGCACCTTCACTAAGTGGGGCCCGCAGGCCATTTTGAGGTGTATGTCTATTTTTACACATGGTGAGCATATTCTATAAGTTGTAGGATTCTATTTGTTGATGGTTGATCAAATGTGAAAAATAGATGAAATTGTGTTTTTAGAATATTGGGCAAAGTCTATTTATAGATCGTCAATCTAAAAATAGGTGCATGTCGATTATTGTTAGCCCTTAATAATAATCTGACAATAAATATCAACTTATTCTCTTGGATTACTTTATTTTAGTGAAAATATTTGGAAAATCAATGGGCTGAAGGAATTACGCAATTCCTACGGTGGTTGGTGACTCATGCATGGAGAACTCAGTTATAATTGAAGTGGCAAAGTTATGGCAGAGTTGGAAGAGTAGTTACGGGAGTTGTTATTTATTTTAACTCATTTGAGCTAGTTGTATCTAGTCTAACTAAAAGATACACTAGTAAGAGTTTAGTGGATTAAATATTTAATAATTCATAACTAGAGACTCACTTGCAACTAAACAAATACAACAGTTAACTACTTGCATGTCAGTTCCAGTGGAGACCCAGTGGAGAGATAGGTGAAAGAGTGAGATGGACTATCTATTGTGACTATAGTGATGCATTCAATGCATCTGACACACATTGGAGATGCCAATGAGGATTGCGTAGTCAAGGCAAGGTTAATTCGAATTCATTCAAAGGTCTTCTTTAGTAGGGATTGCGCAGTGGAGGCAAGAAATTGGTGCATAGATGTGCAAATTTCTGCATGAAAGTGTGTAATGATTGTTGATTGTAATGAGAGCTTGATGTACTAAGCTTTGTATGAGATTATTACATGATTCCATTGATATACATAATATATGATAGTTGGGGCTTTTAGCTTTAAGCTTTCCCGTTAAACAACTGTGTTTATGTGTGATTGATTTTCTTCACATGTGTTTGCAATTGGCGATTTAATTTCCGTAAAGAATGAAGTGGAAGGATTCCATATTTAACATAAGATTAATTTGTTAGATCAGGAGGATCCGGTAATACTATCAATATTAATAAATTTCTACATATTGGCCTTAGGAAGGAGACCCCATCACTAGGTCTGATATACAACTTGAGTTTCCTTCACTATTCCGGACATGAGAAGTCATAGGGTCTCAAAAACTTGGAATTTCCTTATTCTTTGTTATCAAATACTAGCACTCAATTCCCTCATATATCCTAGTCTAATGGAGAATAAATGGGCAAGGATGGAGTGCTTCTAAGGTTCATAGGTAAGAAAAGGTAACCCAACTAGCTTGTTTCGTCTACCCCCATTGCAGTTTGTGTTTCCTCGCAACACTTCTATGCTCTCTCAGTTGCATCCTCTAGGCCATGGGGGAAGTTTCCTTCTCGATTAAATCGGCAAAAGTCCCTAGCCATCCTCGACCTCCCAAGTAAGTTGCCTCCATGTATTGGTAGCTTGGGGCAGCATAGAGTGAGCAAGCTCCCTCATCTATGACAAAGCTCCATTTCTATTCTAGAGCACCCCATTCAACACTCGTCTTCCTCTACTCAAGTCTATGGCCCTAACATCCTGACTTGTTATTGGTTAGAAATTTTTTTCACCCACCTTTGGGCCCAACTCTTTTTGTATTTTCACATCATACCTCAGGGGAGTAGCCTACTACTAGGAACACGAAAGCTCAAGAGCACATATGAAAGCTCAAAGCTCAACCACCAGATCTAAAAAACTTATTCCCCAACTGGTTCATGAGGAAATTACACAAGTGGAGACGGAATTTCCAAGTGAGTGGCACACTCCCATAGACACATAAGTACTTGCGAAGGTAGTAGATTGGGTTCCATATGTCAGACACAACATAGGTCGCTACAACCAGTATATGGACACAATTAACATTTACTAGCATATAAAGTTTCTCCTGCTTAGTGTACTTGTGGACATAAATGAAATTAAGGAAGATATTATCCCAACACTAAATCAAATGCAAAGCACATGATTGCAATGGATCGTAGGTTCGAGAGGTTTGAGAAGTATATGGACATTCCCCTTGATCTTAGTTTCTCCCTTAGTAGCAACATGGAGCCCATCCTCTTCGAAGACATTGATTTAGGTAAATCTACCTAAATGTATTTCTATTTCTTGTTTTTAGTTCTTTTATGGTTTTGTTTTGTAGTGTTCTAGCTTGGAATGACCTCAGTGACCCAGCGGTTAGAGTTTGCGTTTTCATTTCTAGAACTTTGAACGTCATTTTATCTTTTGCTATTTTGAAGTAATTGAAGTTCTATATCTAGTCTAGTTTCCCTAGTGGTAGACCAGAACAAGGTTTAACATACATGGATGTAACTCTATGGTTCCAAGAAATGAAAATTTTACTTAAAGCAAAAACAATTCAAAAACTACTACAAAGCATCAAGGAAATCACACTCCATAACTTCTTCATCTACCCCACATCAACCCTAGTGGATATCAAAGACAAACACATAATATTGTACTTCACAAAAAAATTTCCTTACTCATTACCTACCATTGCCCATCACTTGCTAACACTAAGGATATTTGTCATTACTCAACACTAGGGATATCTACCATTACTCCTTACTCCCAACACCAGGTATGCATCCGATGGAGACAAAGATATAATCGATGTCATTCTTCATTCTAAACCATCCAAATACACCATATATAGTTTTTAAGTTCAGGAAGTTTGTATTGCCATTTTATATTTAAATTTAAATTTAGTTTTAAATTGTATAAAATAATATTAATACACCATATATAGTTTTTAAAATTAGGAAGTTTGTAATTTTCATTTTATATTTAAATTTAAATTTAGTTTTACATCATTTTGAAAACTATATAAAGCAATATTGGATGTGGTTTGTAGATAACTCTTTAGAATATAATTATTGGATTTTTAATAACATTAACTGATTTTGTATAAATTTACCATAAATATTTACTAATATAAATCTCTTAATTTATATTAATATATAAAATTAAAAATATAATCTCTTGTGATTGTAATCCAACGTATGGGTCAAAGGGTAGCAATCATAGTGGAATAAATACTTAACATATAAAATAAAGGAAGTAGATGTCACGTAATGAAAACTTGGTATCTAAGTCATGAAAAAGTCCTTACTATACAACACATTTGGCACCTAAACTTTAAAATAAAATATGGTTTTTAAAATAAAATCAATCTAGATTATATTGCTTTCACATATAAAATTTTGAGGCTATGTTTGATAAGTTGGTTTTTTTTTGTTTTTATCTCGCTGCATAAGTATGACATCCATCTTTAATTATAAGATAGTATGACATCCATCTTTAATTATAAATAAGTATAACATCCATCAATGTTATCTTGCAAATATTTTTATGTACACCGATGGTGATGTATAAGTTGTGAAAAAAATAAAAAGAGCATCTTTCTATATTTTTTATTTAATATAATTTGGATTTTTTTAATAGTAAATATTATTTTTTTAATAAATAGTTTTCGTTATATTTTAATGAGAATTGTATAATGTATTTTTTTTTTTTAATAATGTGTATTACATAGTTTAATTAAAGGGCTTTTTCGATAGTTAATTCATAAATGTTTTAAATACATATTATATAATAAAATAATTATATCATATCATATACACATTTTTATTTTTTTTTGAAATTTGGAATCGATATTATTATTTCGACTTATTATAATTTAATTTTTTTTAATATGGTTTCTTTTCTACTGTTTTGGAGTGTAGAGAATTAAACAAAATTAACACACATAAAAACATACTAGAGACATAGTAATGACGGAAAAGGCTCGAGAGCCTCAATGTACTCTCACATTCTCATTATTAAAATAATGTTTATGAAACATATAAATGCAAGAGGAAGTTTGTTTCAAGATAGTGTGTCTATCTTGGACACTTTGGTTGAGTAAATATCTCAACCACACACTAATCTAGGAGCCTAACTAGTTGGAGAGAATCTCTCAACCAACTAGACATAACCTGACTCCTAACTATGAGGAACAAACCCAATTAATTTAATAATTTTGGACTTAGAATTGTTTTACTCACATGAGAATGAGGCTCACATTCCCCCCCTCAATCATAAGTCCAAAATAAGAACTAGGAACCATCTTCCAAGTTCTCATGTTGAAACCGTTGATCCTCAAAAACACTGCCTGTAAAAACCGCCAAAGCCGGACGCCGAAAAAAAATCAATCTAAAGAGAACATGAGTCAGCTGCAACTCTGATTCATCTCTGAATTTTTATTTACAACTCCATCACGTGCCAAGTGGAAAAATGATCCATTTGTCATTTTCTTGCAATCAACATTCTTTGTCCACTAACAAAATGTTGAGAACGCCCACTAGTGAATATTCTGATGTCGAAACCACTCATTAGTGAATATGCTGATGTCGAAACTGCCCACTGGCTGCTTAATGATCGCCCACTGGCTGATGATGATTGCCTATTGGTTGATGATGTAAAAAACAACTCACTGCTGCTTTTGTTGATGTTGTTGGAAATTGCTCACTGCTGGTGATGAAAACTGCTCATTGTTGCTTTGTTGTTGACCACCCACTAGCGAATTGTTTTATGCCCTGAAGATGCCCACTGGTTTCTTTTGCTGATGTTGTCGAAACTTTCAATCTAAAAACACCTTCAATTTCATTATCATTCCCCCCCTTTGTCACCTAAAAGGAGAGACAATCATTGTCCTGTTATTTCAGAACCCCCCCCCCCCTTCAGGTGTAGGAGAGTTTCACCATCTTCATTGTACTGGAAAAGTTGTCTTCCTGTGAGACTGAATCCGTCGATAACACATAGACAATTGTTTGAATTTAGATGACCACTTCGAAGGATCAATCCTTGCATAATTGATCTTCACTCTGGGTGGTTGATTTCGCTTACCTCCTATCAGTTCAAAACTTGGATGTCGGTTTCAACCCAGAATGCACCCTAACAATTCAACTCAATTTTGATTACAAGTTGACTTATAAAAAAAAAAATTATTTGCAACTTACACAATGACCAATTGTCATTGAATGTTGATGTAGATTTTGCCTTGGAATGCTTGAGTTTGCAGTTTCATTAACTTGAATTCCTTGATTGAATGATGTGGAATCATTTATAGAATGTTGATTGATCTGAATGGAATGTATTAGTTTTGTTGTGCTAAGTATCCAAAAAGTAATTAAATTGTGTGTATAAGGTTCTCTGAAGTTTTCAGGTGAAACAAATGGTTTTAACTTAGTTAAACATATTTCTATGTGAGGTTAAAGCATGTAAATTTCTTGTATAACACTGTACAACAGTAAATAACAAAGAATTAAACATCACATGTAACAATACTCATCAAATTTGATGAAACAGTTCACCCCTCCTGGGCTACATCTAATGGTCCAACTCCCAATGGCATGTCCCTCATATATTATTGCTCAAAAATGGTAAGTACATGTGAATAAAATCCTCAAATACAACTTTAGAATGCTTGAATTAGTCAGGAATGACTATTCATTTGCAGAGAACAGAGAATGGATGCTCAATACACTGAAAACATCCTAGTGGCCCTAGTGGCTCCTTGACCTCTCATGAAGCTAAACATACACAAGATGACATCTAATGGCTCTAAAACTTCTACCAATGTGTTCAGAATGTCGATAATACCCAAAATTGACTATTCATGCATCAAAATTGGTCGAATATCCAAGGAGTTATGGTCAAAAAAAGAAACTACCCAATATCCCTTAAAAAACTCCACTAAATGTGGAGAAACTCCAGTTAGTGCGACTAAAATTGGCAACGACGCTAAATTTGGGGGTATGCCAGCTGAAACTGCTAGACGGAATGCAGTTAAATTAAATTTTAGGAGGGCACATGTGACCACTCCCTGTATTGACCGTCGAATTAACCATCGGATGTTGGAGTGGGTCACGGTCATCTGCGAGTGGTCATATGGTATGGCATGGGACCGACCGCTGGACATTATATTTTATCTAGAATCTTTATTTAATTCCACATCCATCATGTGACTGTGTAAACCGCGTTGAAAACTGTTTGATAATCTATGTTTATGAGGTGGGCGGAACCTAGAGTTGCATGTTCCGATAACTGCAAGAAAACATTTGTTGCCACAGTTTATACAATGTGAACACATCTCAGATTCGACTGCGGGGGTTAAGGTTGTAAGCGCCATGGTTACAGTGTTTGGGTCATATGGAGTGGGGGGCTAGCCCTTCAGGGCTGGCCTCCCCAACCCTCGCCACATAAACCTTTAACCCATAAATATAACTTCCGCCGTTTAATAGTTAAGAACTGAACATTTGGTGTGGCAATCGGGCAATTGTGTTGTGTGTGGGTGGGTTTGTGGTTCAATTCCGGTGGGCTGAAACAAATTTTTAAATAACCATTCCTCCTCTGGCCTGGGGCCACGCGGCAGCCTCTAGGAAGGCCACGTGGCGCCCGTTGATAGGCCCAAAATTTCAACAAGTCAAATCTCCTTCCATTCAAATGCTGCCACTTGGCCTTCTCTGACTGGTCCTTACGGAATATTTCAGGGAATATTTTGAGGAATATTCCAAGAATATTCCCTGGGATATTCTCTTTTTAATTTTTCAACATGCCAAGTCAAACTTGGTCAAAGTCATTTTTTTTGAGTTTACTGGACTTTTCAAACCTTCATAACTTGTAGATACGACCTCTGTTTTGCGAACCGTTCACGACGCCAGAATCGCAACGATGAGACCTTTCCGGTCGCTCAGGTTGCAAACACTTTTGAGCACTTTAATTTTTGAGCATTTTTGAACAATGGACATGATCTCCTGATCACACCTCCCCACTAGGAGGCTTTTGGACCCCAAAAGCTCTCTGGACTACTGAACATGAAGATGTAGAGACTGTGTCCCCACTCTTCCAATCTTAATCCACCAAAATTTTCCTGATTTCATTAATTGGAGATTTTCATGAAACGACAAATTTTTCCTTGATTTTTTTAACCAATCATTGTTGGCTTTGACCTTGTCATGCTGCACATTTTTGAAACTTGCAGAACAAAAACTTAACTTTGCAGTAAACATATTGTTTATACATTGGTCTATAATCAAAGGAAACTAAAAATTACTTTCACCTTGCATCCTATCCTTATGGAAATTTTTTACTGAATATGCTTTGAACTTGTGTTGATTCCTGACCAAGTTTCCTCACCATTGTACCCTGCCTTTTTGAAACCAGCAATGATCATTGCTGAATCTTGTGCCTTATTTGCTATATTGCTTTTCCCTCTCTTGGACCTTTGCAACTTCTTGCACTGAAACTTTGTTTTCATCATTGTTCGACACCAAATATGATTGCTGCAACTGCTTGTCATCTTCTTTCAAAGACAACCTGCTTTCAGACTGGAAAAACTCATTATTTACATCAATGTTTACATGAAAAATATTATGTAAGAATTCCCTTTGTTTAATCATCATCAATGTCAAGTTTTGACTTGCATTGATAAGCCTCTTCATCTGCCCTGCATTAATTAAAGAAGAGTCTAGTTTGTTGCGATGAGCTCTCACAGTGTACTCCTTGCCATCTTTGAATAAATGATACTTGTTCTCATGGAAATAGAAGATAGCTTTCCTGTCATACAAGTAAGGACTGCCCAACACCATACTTGTTATATCAAGCGGAACAACATCTAATTCAATTGTGTCAATAAAATGTGTTGTTATTGCAAAGCGTAACATGCACTTCTTTGAAACCTGTAAATTTGCATCCTTACAAATCCAACCAAGAGGATATGGTTTCGGATGTGGAATGGTCTCAAGATTTAGTTTCTTGACTAAGTCTTCCAAAATAAGGTTCGCTTGCGACCCACTATTAAATAGTGTGTCAACCTTGATATGTTTGGAAATGACCCTCACATGAAACAGTTCAATTCTCTTCTCATCACTTGGAGCTTCTACGTGACAGTTAAAAATACTAGAAATGGGTTTATTTTCAATCTCTTTCCCCTTCAAGTTCTGTAATATTCCAAATTTTTGCAGCTCATGGGAATATTGAATTTTATTTTCAGTTTGCTTTATTCATGAATAAAGTATGGGAAGGAGGTTTAATAAACTCCTAAGTTGAGAATAAATACATGCTCAATGTGAAAGGGGATAAATTTGGGCTATTATATTAAACACCCCTAAGTGTGAAAAGGGGAAATTCATTTGAGTGGGTCAATATTGGCCCCACCTACAGCACAGATTGGAGGAAAGCTTATCCATCAAGCACAATGTAATTCTAGAAGAGGATTTCTTGTGTGAAAGAGGATAAGTTGAAGAAGATGGTTTAGGGTTTTGGCAAGACCTCATGTTATAAAAAGAAGGAGAGGCAGCAAGCAAAGGCTGTTGAAGAATTTTAGAGGTTGCTGCAGCAACTCTACTTCTCTTGGCTATTTAGCTAGAGAAGGAGGTTTTCCTGTTTAGGAATCCTCTCTCCTTCCTTGAGTAGCTCTTGGAGGATATTGTGATGCATCTATCCACTATCCGACATTAAGGCCAAGCTTCATCTCTATAGCAGCGCTGGTCCCGTTGAGGGTTTTGCAACTACTTGTGAGTTGCAGCAAGTGGGTGAACTAGATCTGCAAGATCTAGTTGTTTAGAGGAGATTTCTCTCAGGGAGGGTGTCTTGTGACCACCCGAAAGAGGATCTTACTCTCATTTTACTTTTAGATATGTAGTTCTTATATGCTGTATCAATTCATTCCAACTACTGCACAGTCCCTTCCATGAACTACGTTATTTTCATGTACATGTTTCACTGCTGTCTAGATTTCTCATTGTACTAGCTTTCTGGTGATTGAGGCTTGCCTCTCACTTTGAAGACTTGTAAAGTAGCTTGATGATCTATTCATGTTCAGATATGATATGTAATGTAATGAAAGCCATATTCAGAAATCTATGAATTTTTCTGCAGTTCAGTGTATTAAAAGCTAGATCTACACTTTATTATGCATTATTTTGATAAAACCCCAAGGGGATCTTGTTAAGAAGGATGAGTAGTTTCCAGATCTGGTATGGATATGATGTTTTTGTCATTGATCAGTTGTAGATCTGAGTTTTAACCTACAGTAGCTGAAGCTCCTCATATAGAACGTTGTCAAGTCTTTTCTGCAACTTTTCCATTTGTTAATGCAATAATTTCTGAAGGATTCTTGCTCTTGCTTCATGTAAATCTAATGCTTCTACAAGGGAACTTCATTATGAATTTCATTTATTGCTTCCATACTGTAATATGAGTTTCATGGACGATTTCCGGTGACTCCTAGTAGAAACTGCACAATTCCTGAAGGAGGGTTTCTCTATTAACTCAGCCCTATCCTTTAGCTGATTTTCAACTAGTGTGATTGTGGGAGATCTGTTTAAGCCCTCTAAACCCATTTTTTTTTGCTGAAACTCTGCATGGAGGTCCCACACATCCTAAAATAATGGAACCCAACCCTGTTTTGTGTTATTTTTACACTTGCTTGCTTATACAACGTTTTCCTTGAGCCTATTGCAGATTTTCCTAAGAGTGGAATTTCCCGCTTCTCACTTGTTTGGTTTTTGTTTCTCTTTTGGATCCATACTTTATATCTATAGATCTAGGGTTCCAAAGGGAAGAAAAATATAAGAGGAGTGTGTCGTTCCCACACTTGCTGTGTTTCGCCAATCTTCTATAGACAGAGTCTGGAACGGGTTAGGAAGCCTCTGGTTTTCACCCTCTCTTTAGAGGTGATATAACCATTAAATGCCATATCAGTCTATCTCTGGCTTAGATCTATTGGTGTGATTCCATAGTGGAATATCTTAAGATATTCCCTACTGAGCTTATTTTTCCCCATTTGGAACATTATAGTGGTATCAGAGTATGATCTTTGGCACAACCTGTGAGATCAAGCTACCAGTGAATTAAAGAGCATAAGCAGAGATCAGCTTGATGGAGCAGATGAGATTATTCTCGTCATTTTTTAGATCTAAGAAGGGCCTCTCCCAAGAGGTAAATCAGAAGAGAGAAAGAAGAAGCACCGAGACTCCTGGAGGGTTTCGAGAAGAAGCAAGTTGCAGTAAGAGCTGCATGAGATTTCAAGAAGAAGAAGGAAGCCCTAGCACTTCCTATCAGCAAAGAAAAAGACCGGAGAATCATAGATCTCCTCATAGATCCACTATGCCCACTTTATTTGAAGAAGGTGAGAAGTATATAAATGAAGAAAAGAGATGCAAAGAAACTCCTAAGGGGTTTCAAGATGAAGAGGAAGAACCATACACTTCCTGTCATCACAAGGCAGGGAGAATGATTGAAGAAGAGATCTCATTGTTTCTTTTTCAAACATTGGAGATCATTGAAGAAAATCTCAAGGAGTTTGAGGAGGAGAGGAAAAAGATGAGCTACAAAGAGACATCTCCCAAGGAAACAAAGGAGAATGCCAATCTTGTCACTTTGGGCAAGAGATCTCCATTTTCACTACCTGTTGCTAAGGAGCTTGCATCTAGAGAAGAGGAACTTGCATCTTTGCAAGGTAGTCTTGAGTTCTTATCATATGGGGTCCCATGCATGAATCAGGAGATGCATGAGGAGGAGAATTAAGATTCCAGCATTGGTATACTTGAAGAAAGGAGGTCATCATTCTTACCAGCAGCTGGAGGCATCATTGATCCAGATGGAGGAACTCTTGTGTTCTTTCAAGAGGTTCCCACATATCAGTTGATCCAAGGTATGCATAATATTTCAACACATATTATTTCAAGATCCATGCATAGCCAAGGGTTAGATCAAAGTGTTGATTTGAAGCAAAGGAATATCACAGTGCTGTCACTTAGTGGTTGTGACAAAGAGGCTTCATCATTCTTGGAGAATGTTGGAGGTTCTGCAGATTCAAAGCTTCACTGGTTTTGGAAGACCATACATGAGAAGAAGATCTCACTAAGAGATCTCAACAGAGATGCATTTCAGTATTCCATGAGATGCAAAGTTCTTCATTGGGTTAAAGGAGACGGTATTCTGCAAATAGAGAATGCCATGATTATGCAGCACATCACTCAACTTCCATATTTGAGTGAGTGGATGAGGATGGTGAGCAAGGGGTCACATGATCACTTGCCAACATATATGGACCAGCAAGCTTGGTTACGCTGGTTTCCCTTGGGAGGCTCCTATCACTCTCCAAAGGCATCTATTTTTCTAATCTATGCCTTGAAGAGCAGTTATGAAATGTATAAGGAGGCATGGCAGCGCTGGTTGCCTTGGGGTAAGCATGATCTCTACCCAAGGATTCTCATTCTCTTATCTCATGCTTGGTACATCATTAGTAGATTATCTAAAGAGGAAACATGGATGATGTGGTTGTTAGAGGGATATTTGGACATCACAGGTTAAATCTTATGTCCATGTATTCACCTATGCTTGAAGTATGTCTCATATGTCCACATGCATTTCTGTTGCAGGTATATTTCATGCATGAACTTTGGCTTGGGAGGAGGAATGACTCCCACATGATGTGATATGAGGATATTGCTTGTACTATGTTGATGAGGCATTTTACATGTTCATCATTGTGTTGTTGCTCCAAGATCCACATGTTGATGAGGCAAGAAGGCTGCAAAGTCCTTGTTGCTATGGCTGCTTTTGGGTGAGTATGTTTGCTACCCAATAGCTCATTATTTTCTGAATCATGCCTTGGATTTCAATGATATGTTGCAGCAAGAGAAGGCATGTACAATTTTGTTTCACTTGAGAAGGTGTGGCCACCACCTGGCATCTCCTATGTCTATGTGTTTTGCATGATGAGAAATTTGGCATGATCATCTCAAGATGTGCATTGATGATGGTACTTTGTATTGGGCTAATGTGACATATCATATGTCCATTAGCATGGTTTGGTTTCATGATGCACATGAGGAGGAAAGAGGGCAACAAGATACCTTGTTTCTTTGATGCTTTGAATGAGTATGGTGACCACCCCATGACTCATAATTTTTTGGTTCATGCCTTATGTATCAAAGATAACTTGCACCAAAGAAAGGCATGCACATCATCTTTTGGGAAGCATGGCTTATCCATATTCCATGGAGGAGATGGAGGATGGCAGCAAAGGGCCTTGCTTTGGTGGTTGATTTTGGGAGAATATGCTTTGACATCTTTTGTTTACCCATATTACTCCTTTCCTTCTTCTTTGCATAATGCTGAAATGATGGAGTTTGGATCCAACAAGGCCAACAGGGCTAAGAATGGAGGCATAGCAATGCTTATTCAAGTTCACAAACATGGGATGGAGGAATGTTCTGCATGATGAAGCTTTTCCTTTATGGGAGGAGCTACCTTAATTTATGTCTCTCATGTGTTTGTGATGGTGTTGGACATCATGTATTTTTCATCTTGTGCTTCATGGTAAGAAGAGGACATCTAACCTCACAGTTGGAAGTCATCTCATGCATGGGTAGAAGACAAATTTGGAACCAAACATACATAACCTATTGCAGCAAATGGAGGAAGCCTTCCTTATGTGGATTCCATTTGGAGGGAATATATGGCTTGCATCTACAATAATAATTGCTTGAGGGTAAGCAACATTTTGCTGGGGGAGACTGTAATATTCCCAATTTTTGCAGCTCATGGGAATATTGCATTTTATTTTCAGTTTGCTTTATTCATGAATAAAGTATGGGAAGGAGGTTTAATAAACTCCTAAGTTGAGAATAAATACATGCCCAATGTGAAAGGGGATAGATCTAGGCTATTATATTAAATACCCCTAAGTGTGAAAAGGGGAAATTCATTTGAGTGGGTCAATCTTGGCCCCACCTACAACGCAGATTGGAGGGAAGCTTATCCATCAAGCACAACATACTTTTAGAAGAGGATTTATTGTGTGAAAGAGGATAAGTTGAAGAAGATGGTTTAGGGTTTTGGCACGCCCTCATGTTATAAAAAGAAGGAGAGGCAGCAAGCAAAGGTTGTTAAATAATTTTAGAGGTTGCTGCAGCAACCCTACTTCTCTTGGCTATTTAGCTAGAGAAGGAGGATTTCCTGTTTAGGAATCCTCTCTCCTTCCTTGAGTAGCTCTTGGAGGAGATTGTGATGCATCTATCCACTATCTGGAATTAAGGCCAAGCTTCA
Organism: Pinus albicaulis; assembly: GCA_034641835.2. Classification (NCBI taxonomy): domain Eukaryota; kingdom Viridiplantae; phylum Streptophyta; class Pinopsida; order Pinales; family Pinaceae; genus Pinus; species Pinus albicaulis. The sequence goes on from CM076578.1 coordinate 1,902,598,696, forward strand.
TCTCTATAGCAGTGCTGGTCCTGTTGATGGTTTTGTAGCTGCTTGTGAGTTGCAGCAAGTGGGTGAACTAGATCTGCAAGATCTAGTTGTTTAGAGGAGATTTCTCTCAGGGAGGGTGTCTTGTGACCACCCGGAAGAGGATCTTACTCTCATTTTACTTTCAGATCTGTAATTCTTACCTGCTGTACCAATTCATTCCAGCTACTGCACAGTCCCTTCCATGAACTGCGTTATTTTCATGTACATGTTTCACTGCTGTCTAGATTTCTCATTGTACTAGCTTTCTGGTGATTGAGCCTTGCCTCTCACTTTGAAGACTTGTAAAGTAGCTTGCTAATATATTCATGTTTAGATCTGATATATAATGTAATGAAATCCATCTTCAAAAATCTCTGAATTTTTCTGCAGTTCAGTGTATTAAAAGCTAGATCTACACTTTATTATGCATTATTTTGATAAAACCCCAAGGGGATCTTGTTAACAAGGCTGAGTAGTTTCCAGATCTGGTATGGATCTGATGTTTCAGTCATTGATCAGTTGTAGATCTAAGTTTTAACCTACAGCAGCTGAAGCTCCTCATATAGAACGCTGTCAAGTCTTTTCTGCAGATTTTCCATGTGTTACTGCTATAATTTCTGAAGGATTCTTGCTCTTGCTTCATGTAAATCTAATGCTTCTACAAGGGAAATTCATTAAGAATATTATTTATTGCTGCCATATTGTAATATGAGTTTCATGTCTGATTTCCGGTGACTCCTAGCTGAAACTGCGCAATTCCTGAAGGAGGGTTTCTCTATTAACTCAGCCCTCTCCTTTAGCTGATTTTTAGCTAGTGTTGATTGTGGGAGATCTGTTTAAGCCCTCTAAACCCATTTTTTTTTGCTGAAAATCTGCATGGAGGTCCCACACAGCCTAAAATAAGGGAACCTAGCCCTGGTCTGCGTTATTTTTACACTAGCTTGCTTATACAACGTTTTCCTTAAGCCTATTTCAGATTTTCCTGAGAGTGGAATTTCCCACTTCTCACTTGTTTGGTTTTTTCTTCTCTTTTGGATCCATACTTTAGATCTGTAGATCTAGGGTTCCCAAGGGCAAAAAAATCTAAGAGGAGTGTGTCATTCCCACACTTGCTGTGTTTCACTAATCTTCTATAGACAGAGTCTGGAACGGGCCAAGAAGCCTTTGGTTTTCACCCCCTCTTTAGAGGTGATATAACCAGTAAATGCCCTACCAGTATATCTTTGGTTTAGATATATTGGTGTGATTCTATAGTGTAATATCTTATGATATTCCCTAATGAGCTTATTTTTCCCCATTTGGAACATTACAAGTTCTTTAGTCCCATAGCTATGATTTTTGTTTCATCTCCTGATTCTGACCCTAGGTCTTGTTCAGCTATTGCAACTGTCTTACCTTTCTCCTTGGCTTTAAAAATTTCTGGTTTCAACTCTGGATGAAGTTTCCAACAATGGTCCTCATCATGACTTGTTTTAGAATAGTGTTTGCAGAATAATTTTCCCTTCTCTTTTCTAGAATTTTCATTTCTCTTTTTCTTCCATTTGCCTTTAAACTCACTTTCCTCATTCCCATCTAAGTTTTGTTTTCCCCTTGCCTCTAAATGTGTGGCTTGAACAAAAACCTCATCTAGGATTGTAGGGTTAAACATGAGAATGGTATGTCGTAGGTAAGTATGTAAACCTCCTATATACTTGAGTAAAGTGTCTTGGCTATGCAAATCTACTCCTAGTAAAAGAGCTCTTCTTCTAAATTCTTGGGTATATACTTGAACATTTTGTCCTTTCAATTGTTTAAATTTTTTCCAATCCATTATGGCTTTCTGCATGTGAGGTAATGGATAAAACTATTGTTTTATTACAGAAATGAAATCAATCCATGATAAGATAATCTTACCATATTTCTTGATCTCCTCCTTTGTATTGGATTCCCACCAAACAAGTGTTGCACCTTCCATTCTCAATGAAGCTAGTTGGATTTTGGTTTCGTCATCAAGAAAATTTTGAATTCTCAAATAGACCTCTAATTGCCTAATCCAATTATCTAACTTTTCTGCATTAACTTCACCATCAAAATTTGGCAATTCAAACTTAACATCAAGTTTTAGGAAAGGAATTTTACCAGTGTTATTTGACTTGTGGTGTACAGAAGATGAAGTAGAGGATGATGAAGTCGATGAAGATGAAGATGAGGGTGATGATGGTGACTTTCCACTATCTCCATTCCCTCCATTACCCTTCTTGGATTTTTCTTCATCACTATGGCCTACTGATGATCCTTCTCCTTCTAGTCTTTCATTTCTTTCTTGATAAAGGACTCTCACAATTTCAGTCAAGTCAAGGAATGATTTTCTAAATACTCTTTCTTCCTCCTTCAGATTAATTTCTTCATGTATTTCTACTTCTCTTGAAGTCATGCTTAAGGATTCTTCTGCTTCTCTTTGAGGTAAAATTGAAGGTGGAGATAATGGCACTCTTTCCCTCCTTGGCTGAGGATTGCTTTGAGCTTTCATGAATTGATCTTCTCCTTTCTTAAGCTTCAGCCTAGTAAGCATTAAAACTCTTCAAACTATTAAACAAATTCTTTGCACAAATGTTAAACAGAGAAAATACTCTAGCTTAACTCAATGCTCAACCTGAGCTCTGATACCAAATGGAATCTATTATTTTTTCTGTACTAAGTATCCAAACTGTAATTAAATTGTGTGCATAAGGTTCTCTGAAGTTTGTAGGTGAAACAAATGGTTTTAACTTAGTTAAACAGATTTATGTGTGAGGTTAAAGCATGTAAATTGATTTTATAACACTGTACAACAATAAATAACAGAGAATTAAACATCACATGTAACAATACTCAACAAATTTGATGAAGCAGTTCACCCCTCCTGGGCTACATCCGCTTGTCCAGCTCCCAATGGCATGTCCCTCATATCTTATTGCTAAAAAATGGTAATTACATGTGAATAAAATCCTCAAATGGCTATTCTATCTATCAAAATAGCTTCAGAATGCTTGAATTAGTTAAGAATGACTATTAATTTGCAGAAAATAGAGAATGGATGCTCAATACACTGAAAACATCCTAGTTGCCCTGGTGGCTCCTTGACCTATCCTGAAGCTAAAACTGCACAAGATGACCTCTGATGGCTCTGAAACCTTTTGAAATGTGTTCAGAATGTCAATAATACCCAAAATTAACTATTCATGCATCAAAACTGATCGAATATCCAAGGAGTTATGGCCAAAACAAGAAACTGGCCAATATCCCTTAGAAAACTCCACTAAATGTGGAGAAACTCGAGTTAGTGCGACTAAAATTGGCAATGGCGCTAAATTTGGGGGTCTGCTAGCCGAAACCTTTGGACGGAATGCAGTTAAATTAAATTTCAGGAGGGCGCATGTGACCACTCCCCGTATTGACCGCCGAATTAACCGCTAGATGTCAGAGTGGGTCACGGTCATGTGTGAGTGGTCATATGGTATGGCATGGGACAGGCCACTAGACATTACATTTTATCTGGAAGTTTGATTTAATGCCACATCCGTCATGTGACCGCGTAAACCACATTGAAAACCATTTGATAATCTTCATTTATGAGGTGGTTGGAACCCGGAGTTGCACGGTTCCAATAACTGTTGGAAAACATTTGCTGCCACAATTTATACATGTGAACACATCTCAGATCTGACCACCGGGATTAAGGTTGTAAGCACCATGGTTACGACATCTGGGTCATATGGAGTGGGGGGTTGGCCCTTTAGGGCTGGCCTCCCCAACCCCTGCCACATAAACCTTTAACCCATAAATATAACTTCCACCGTTTAATAGTTAAGAACTGAATGTTTGGCATGGTGGTCGGGAAATTGTGTTGTGTGCAGACAGGTCCATGATTCAAATTCGATGGGCTAAAACAAATTTTTAAATAACCATTCTCCCTCTGGCTTGGGGCCACGTGGCGCCCGTTGATAGGCCCAAAATTTCAACAAGTCAAACCTCCTTCCATTCAAATGCTACCACTTGGCCTTCTCTGACTGGTCCTTACAGAATATTTCGAGGAATATTCTCTTTTTAAATTTTCAACATGCCAAGTCAAACATGGTCAAAGTCATTTTTTTTGAGTTTACTAGGCTTTTCAGACCTTCATAACTTCTACATACGACCTTTGTTTTGCGAACCGTTCACGGCGCCAGAATCGCAGCGATGAGACCTTTCCAGTTGCTCAAGTTGCAAACACTTTTGATAACTTTCATTTTTGAGCATATTTGAATAATGGACATGATCTTTTGATCATTGATGTTGAATTGCTTGTTAATGTTGATTATATGTTGCAACTTCTGAATTACGTGTACTTTGCTTATGTTTGCTTGATTTGAAGAGAGTTTATTATGTGCATATAATTCTTTAACTTGTTGTGAAGTGCATGTTGACCATATGAAAATTGAGTGTCAAAAATTAAACACACAAAACATAACCATCATCAAGAATCATGCTCCATCACAAACATATTCATGGTGTACCTAAGATCCCCTTGTTCAACTTCGGGAGGATCTAGGACACAATCACTACAAAAAAGATATGGTTTTATCAAGTATTGAGCACATCAATGTTTCATATTTACAACATCATCAATGAAACTTTTCAAGCACAAAGTGTGAGAAATCCTTGGAGGAAAATTGTCTTCAAAAAACTAGTTGTTCACTGACTCAATCTCTCTCAAAGTAAAACTGATCAGAGTTGGATCAAGGACCTAAGTGATAGCTCAAAATTAAAATTTTTCAGAAATGTGCCAAACTTAAGCGACCAGATAGATCTTGTCTTCCTAATTCTGGTATCGTGAACGGTTCGAAAAATCGACATCGTATGAAGAAGTTATCGCAGTTTGAAAAGTCCAATAAACTACAATTTTTGGACTTTGACCAAGTTTGACTGGAATTTGGGAAATTTGAAAAGAGAATATTCCAAGGAATATTCTTGGAATATTCCTCAAAATATTCCTCTTAGACCAGTAATATTTGGACAAGTGGTGGACGTTTATTGGCAGTCGAGGTTGTACGTTGTATTTTTAATCCAATGAAGAGCCGACACGTGGCAGGCCCAAAGGCTGCCATGTGGCCTAGTATATTGGTGCAAAATTTGGTTTTGGTCTCCACCAGGATCGAACTGGTGACCTCGTGCATGCCAGGTCCACGTGTTACCATCACGCTAAGCATATGACTTAACAATATATGTCAACGCGTAATATATAAGGTTTAACGGTTTCATAATTGGCGGTTTGGAGGGGCCAACCCCTCCCATATGAATGTAGCCCCAAGTCCATGGGCTAAGCCCAAAAAACTACCAATGGTTCTACAACATTTAAAACAGAGTGTTCACATGCCATGGGTGCAAAGCCGTCTGCTGACAGTTTCGCTTGGCATTTAGCATGACCGCCTAGATTCCGGGTCATGTGCCCGACATAATCACTGGCATTTATCTCTAATGGTTAGTGCTTGGTGGTTAAAATAGAGCATGCCCCAAAAATGGAGAAGATGCCATTTTAACTGGAGTTAAGTCTAGTTCCTCCAGTGGAGGATTTTTAGGGGTCATTTGGGCAAAATGAGTTCAGGCTCTATCTTGAGCTAGATTCGACCAATTTTGGAGTGCCAATAGGAAATTTTGACTATCTCAGACATTCAATAGTCATTTGTGAGGGTTTCAAATCCATCAGAGGAATTTTGAGTAGGTTTTTGCTTCAGAGAAGTTCTAGGGGTCACCAGGGCCACCATGGGCCAACAGTAGTTTGAGGCCTAGCTAGTGCAACTAGAGGCCTTATTCAGAAATCCAATAGTCAATTTTGGATGTTTTAGAAATTATGGAACTAATCGTATGGTTTTTAGAGCCTGTATATGAATTTTGAATGTTGATGTGCTTCAGTGAAGTTCCAGGGGAAACCAGGGCCAACAAGTGCCAACAACAATTCAAGGCCTAGCCAGGGCAGCTAGAGGCTTTATTTAGCAAACCAATAGTCATTTATGACTATAATGAGAATTATGAATCCAATGGTGGAGTTTGAAAAATCTTTTGAGGACTTCTAGAGGTCGAGAAACCACAAAGAATTTTTCTTTGACCCGAGAGCCAAGGGGTGCCACCAAGTGTTGGAGGCGAAACCGGAGCAGCCGGAGGACAATTTCAGCAAACCAATAGTCTATTCTGAATATTTTTGACATTATGAATCCATTGAAGGGATTTTTAGAGTTAGTTGAAGACTTCTGAAAGTAGAGAACCTATAGGGAATTTTTGGGCAGCCCAGGGTCAACTGTAGAAGGAGGCCTAGATTGGGGAGCCAATGCTCATTTTGAGAAAATGATTAGTCCATTTTGGAGGTCTAATATGTTATGGAGACAGTAGGTGAGGTTTCAAGGGTAGAAAAATAATTCTGAAGGAGTTAGTGCCATAGAGAAGCTCAGGGTATCTCAAGAGCACCGACAGAAGGAATCAAGTCTAAGGGAGCCTAGATCTGTTTTCAGAGTGATGACAACCATGACAGGGGTATAATGGTATTCTAAACCCATTATTTTAGTTCAGTTAACCATTGGAGTTGATTTTGTAACTTGTAAAATAAATTTTCCATAATCCCAAAGAACCAAGTCAAGATGACAAGAGCTTAAGGAGACGTAGCCCACGATATTCGGGTGAACTCTTAGATTAAATTTTCTGTTATGTGTTGATTTTTATTTGCTGCATTATATTTCTATTTCATATTTTTAATTTCAGCAAAAGAAAATGGACTTAAAGCACTTAAACAGTTAAAAAAAACATACACCTATTTGAAGTATAAAATTCTGCAAAAGTCAAGTATAAGCTAGATCTTTTATTTTTTTAATTGAGTGGGAGGTTCTTGAAAAGCATAACAAGTTATCCAACCCATTTTTATATCAATTTGGTATCAGAGCACTTGGTTGCTTGATTGATAGAGCAATAACTTGCTTGTTTGACTTGAAATGTGTTAAAACAGTACAAAGAATTTGATTGTTGGCAAATTGACTGTTGCTTGAGTTTGATAGAGGTGAAGGGATAGCTACTGTTAGCTAAGTCTAGAAGAGGAAAAGAAGGAATAAAGGGCCGAAGGCATATTCCTTACCCAATTAACTCAAGGAAAACCTTGAAGCACAAGAGGTTTTGTTTGCAAAAGGCTGCTTGTAGAAGAGCTTGACTCTACAGCCATTTTTGTTCAAAATACTTGTCAATTGTTTTTGAAAGCTTTGTGAATTTTTGATTGAATTTATTTTGTTCATTGAAATAATGATGACAACTTCATCAAGTGAGGTTTAAAAATCATCCTCCTTCACAAAATTATTCGATGAAGACATGAAGCGAGACTTCTACATCCTGAAGGATATGGTGCAAATTTTGTATGAATATAGAAGCAAAAGCACTATACTTCACGAGAAATTGGTTGCTATGAAGCAAGAGAAGGAAGAAATTATTCTAAGAATGCATGAGATGGAGATGCAACTCCATCAAGCCCAAGAGGCCTTAACCAAGAACATGCATGAAGTAGAGGTAATTCACTGTAATATGTCTTTAGTTTCCTCTTCAGATAGATGTGTTGGTTCATTTGAAAAGCACACTAGAGGTATAGGGTCCAAGTTAATGTTTAAAATGGGCTGTGAAGGAAAGGGTTTAAGCAAACATGCACAAGGCATGATTGATCCTATTTTGGTTCAGGAAAGACCTAAGAATTTTGGTCTAGGCTATGTTCACTCTTATGGCGAAAACCCTACAGCCATGAAGGCATTTGAGGCAACTTAAAAAAGAACTTTTGTTCCAAGTTCTAAATCACAAACATGTCAAGTTTGTTTTCAAGTTGATTTCCATTTTTTGAAGCCAATGTTGCAACAAGATGTGTGTAGACATGCAGCTTATGGCGAGCATGAGAATTCAGACAGCTATAAAGACATAAACACTGATGTTAGTCTTCAAGAGAGATGGAACCTCTACAAGTTCATCTCCTCAAGAAGATAAAAACGATGGACATGCGAAGCATCATTTGAGGTATAATTCTTCCCATAGTCAAGTTGATTATGTTCTTGCAAGGCATGACAATTCTGCATGTTTGAATGGAAGAAAGATTTGTTATGCATATTGGTCTGTGTAACCATGTTGTTTTGAAATGCTGGAAGAGGATGAAGGCATACAAGAAGCAGTTGAGGCAAAGGCAACTTGCAAAGAAGGTCCAAAAGACTTGCACACGTTGCCTGAAGAGGGGACATGTTGTTTCCCAATGTTGGACATTGCATCCAACTAATCATCCCAAGCACATGAGGCAAGAGGATAGCAATACTAGTGAAATTGGAACCAAGGATTCCATCATTGATGTGAGAATGGATGTTTCACATGAAGAATATTTTCAGTAGCAAAATTCGTCATGGAAGTGGCTTGGTAAGAAGGGGTTTGACTTCTTGACACAGTAAGACACACATGCTTTTGTACATATTCAAATTTTAGTTATGTATGCATGTTTTCTGTTGTAATCTCACGTTTTTTTGAGCCACCTTGGATCGATGATCAAGGACATGATGTTCAACCACCTTCTGTAATTTCTCACCAAAAATTTCTGAGTGAGTTCAAGAAATACGGTTCTTAACAGGAGGACAAGCGCATCTAGGAAGGGAAGTGTTGACTACCTTCGAGTTGTGGTTCAAAGGCACTAGCCATGCAAGGCAAGTGTATGGAGGCTGAAAAGAAGAGGATTTTTTACTCTCATCTACTGTACAGATCAATATATTAGTATTTTGGGGTCCAAAAGATTCCCAATGGGGAGTTTTGATCAGATTTGGATCAAGGACCTAAGTGATAACTCACAATTCAAAGTGTTTGGAAGTGTGTCGAACTTGAGCGACCGGATAGATCTTGTCTTCTTGATTTCGGCGCCGTGAACGGTTCGAAAAACCGACAACGTATGAAGAAGTTATCGCAATTTGAAAAGTCCAGTAAAGTGAAATTTTTGGACTTTGACCAAGTTTGACTAGAATTTAGGAAATTTAAAAAAGAATATTCCTCTAAATATTCCCTAGAATATTCCTCTTGGACTAGTAATATTTGGACAAGTGGCGGATGTTTATTGGCAGTTGGGGCTGTACATTGAAGTTTTAATCCAATCAGGAGTTGCCACATGGCAGGCCTAGAGGCTGCCATGTGGTGCAGGACATTGGTGCAAAATTAGGTTCTGGTCTCCACTAGGATTGAACTGGTGACCTCGTGCACGCCAGGCGTGCGTGTTACCGCCATGCTACGCATATGACTTAACAATATATGTCAACGCTTAATATATAAGGTTTAACAATTTCATAATTGGTGGTTTGGAGGGGCCAGACCCTCCCATATGAATACAGCCCCAAGTCTGTGGGCTAAGACCCAACAACCGTCGATGGTTCTGCAACGTTTAAAATGGAGAGTTCACATGCTACGGGTGCAAAATCATCTGCCGAAAGTTTCGCTTGGCATTTAGTGTGACTGCTTAGATTCCGGGTGATGTGCCCAATGTAACCAACGACATTTAGCTCTAATGGTTAGAGCTTGTCGGTTAAAATGGAGCATGCCCAAAAAATGGTGGAGATTCCATTTTAATTGGAGTTAAGTCCAATTCCTCCAAGTTTGGTGGCGGATTTTTAGGAGTCAATGGGCAAAATGAGTTCAGGCTCTACTTGAGCTAGATTCGACCAATTTTGGAGTGCCAATAGTCAATTTAGACTATCTAAAACATTTCAGACTCATTGGTGAGGGTTTTAGAGCCATCAAAGGGATTTTGAGCATGTTTTTTTTTCAGAGAAGTTCTAGGGGCCACCAGGGCCACCATGGGCCAACAACAGTTTGAGGCCTAGCCAATGTAGCTAGAGGCCTTATTCAGAAATTCAATAGTCAATTTTGGATGTTTCAGAAATTATAGAACTAATGGTATGGTTTATAGAGCATGTAGAGGAATTTTGAAGGCCAAGATGCTTCAGTTAAGTTCTAGGGGCCACTAGGGCCAGCAAGTGCTAGCAGCAGTTCGAGGCCTAGCTAGGGAAGCTAGAGGCCTTATTCAGAAAACCAATAGTAATTTCTGAATGTAATGAGCATTATGAATCCAATGGAGGAGTTTTCAAAAGCTTTTGAGGACTTATAGAGGTAGATAACCCACAAGGAAGTTTTTTTTGACTCGAGAGCCAAGGGGTGCCACCAGGTGTCGGAGGCGAAACCGGAGCAGCCGAAGGCCAATTTCAGCAAACCAATAGTCTATTTTGACTATTTTTGACATTATGAATCCATTGAAGGGATTTATAGAGTTAGTTGAAGACTTCTGAAGGTCAAGAACCTATAGGGAAGTTTTGGGCAGCCTAGGGTCAATTGTAGAAGGAGGCCTAGATTGGGGAGCCAATGCTCATTTTGAGCAAATGATCAGTCCATTTTGGAGGTCTGATATGTGCTGGAGATAGTATGTGAGGTTTCAAGGATATAAAGAGAATTTTGAAGGATTTAGTTCCATAGAGAAGTTCAGGGTAGTTCAAGAGCACTGACATAAGGAATCAAGTCTAAGGGAGCCTAGATCTGTTTTTAAAGTGATGACAGCCATGACAGGGGTATAATGGTATTCTAAACTCATTGTTTCAGTTCAATTAACCATTGGAGTTGAGCTTGTAACTTGTAAAATAAATTTTCCATAATCCCAAAGAGCCAAGTCAAGATGACAAGAGCTCAAGGAGATGTAGCCCACGATATTTGGGTGAACTCCTAGATTAAATTTGTTGTTATGTGTTGTTTTTTATTTGCTGCATTATATTGCCGTTGCATATGTTTAATTTCAGAAAAAACAAATGGACTTAAAGCACTTAAACAATTAAAAAAAAAATACACCTGTTTCAAGTATAAAATTCCGCAAAAGCCAAGTATAAGTTAGATCTTTTATTTGTTTAACTGAGTGGGAGGTTCTTGAAAAGAATAACAAGTTATCCAACCCATTTTCAGATAAAAAATAGTACTTTGAATTACAACAATGAATTTCTCTAAAAAATTCCACGTATCACTCCAAATTTACAAAATATGCACCTTATTACTCCAAAAATTACAAAACATAAATAATTTTATCTCTCCAAAAAGAAAAATTTAATGCACAATTTATTTTTTTTACACTTTACTCACTAATTTTTTCTCCCATAATCATAAAAATTTGCATTTAAAAATCACTCAATTCCACGTGTTGAGGCTTAGACAACGAAAGCTTTCTTTTCGAGTAACATATAGTCAACTAACTGGTCAAAAGGGGGCAGTATTACACTAATAAGGAATCCAGTTTGAAGCACCTAATATGCACAATCTTGAGATGTACACAAATTTAGGAACAAAATCAGTCGAATTAAATCACCTTTGAGTGTATATGCCAAACTGGGGTTCAATCATCCATCCTACGAAAAACAATCATGTCACCATCCATGGCTTGTAATGGGAGGTGTCTTATCTCCATACATCGTGGTTTGAAATGGGCGTATCACAGATTCGATGTCCCAATTTATTTTTCGAGAGGAAGACTCATTTTGAGAAGAAATACAACACCAAAATCTCCATGCCCACAAATACTGCTATATTGGATATTCTGGTGGAGCGTCTAGCGTTCGTCCAGTTGATTTGCAGTTAAGATCAACTCCTAACTCGTGCCCATTGCCACTGACTCTAGTAAGATCATAATTGTTCCCTGATGATCTCGTTGGGGTCGTGCACATCCAAAATGGTGAAAAAATCTTCTCTTCTCTTCTAGTGGATCTGCTACAAGGCAACTTCAAACTTGACTAGTTAAATTTTCTGGAGCAATGACGCGTCAACGACATCCGTTTCCACCAAAAAATGAGAAATTGATATGCTTACAACGTCAAAGGAAAAAAAATATTCGAAGAGCAGTGTCGCAATGTGACAACAAAATTGTAGATTTCGTTCTATAAATGGAGAATCACGTGGTGTGCAGCGTCACTGCAATTGCAGCATTGTTCCAAGTCAATCTCACACTAACAACTTTGAATTTTCATGGATATCGATCGAGGGCATTATGAGAGGACTGTAGTGGAAATTATTCCAGCACGTAGTATAGGATTTCTTTGAATACTACTCCAGCACACAATTCACGATCAGGTAAGAATTACGAACGAACAATTCACGTTCGGGCAATTCAATGTTAGCAATATAGACAAGTTTTCTTAAATAAATTTTTGTTTATCTACCAAAGAACGAATACTGCATGCCATGCTTCTGGTACTTCGTTTGGGAGGGAAAAAAGTGTAATCGCGTATAGAAAAGAGAAGGGCCAAAATGGGGTTCAAGGGAACCAAGACCGAGAAGAAGGTGTTCTACGACAAAAAATTATGTGATTTTCTGGAGCAATACTCACAGGAGTTGATCTGCGTTGCTAACGGCGCTCGAAAATGGTTGTGGCGGGGTGCGTATCTTGCCTCTGCTGTTGATATTCCTTGTCGCATCCACCTGTCGTTCTGCAGTCCACCTAGGTCCATCCAAGAAATAACTGAATTGGCATATATGCTTCCTAGGAAAAGCCCAGGAATAGATCATTCACATTCTATGTCAATGCAATAGTCTGGACGAATGCTCAAAGGAGACACTTGGTAGAGCTACAATAACGTGATTTTCTTATCAGTACTAAGCAAATTATTGAACCAATGATAGAGGGAACATTCGATGATGGGGATGCATCTCAGAAAATCTTTATATCAGTAGTGTCATCCATCTCACAAGTCTCTTCAGAGGATTGGGATGCATGTGCTATAGGTGCCACAGGTCATACGAAACTTAATCCATTCCTTACTCATGCTTTTATTCCAAGCTTAGAGAATACAGGGCGTGTTGTTTAGGAAACGAGATGGTTACCTCAACACATAGTTTCTGGATGTGGTGTGCCGGGGTGCTTCCTCAATTTTCCCTTCAAACTATGGATCGAATGTAAAACAGTTATTCACGCAATCATCATCCATAAATCACGACAACAACATGATCTTCGTTCAACCTGTCGTCTTTTTGCGTATGAGATATACTTTCAGATGGTTATAACTATAGTTTCTCGATGGAAAATTTGTTCTCTCTTCATCAATCAACACATTACGACTGCTACTACTACAGTCAACACATCACTAAGAAATCCATGGTTATAGATAATGCAGGAATAAATCGGCTCCTCCTCAATAATCGCAAGCAGCCATACACACAAAAATATATATATCAAATGTGAACACTCTAGCAATCAGAAACTAAAATTTCTCAGACACTAACTAATCTAAATGTATAGAATTTTCAAACTTCCTCCATCTCCCTGGATTCTTCCTTGAGGGAGTCAAGCCCATAATGGCTTTGATACCACATGTAGAGAATTAAACAAAATTAATACACATAAAAACATATCAGAGACATAGGAATGGTGGAAAAGGTGTGGGAGCCTCACTATACTCTCACATTATCATTATTAAAATAATGTTTATGATACATATAAATACTTGAGGAAGTTTTTCTTAATATAATGCATCTATCTTGGACACTTTGGTTGAGAAAATATCTCAACCACATACTAATTCAGGAGCCTAACTAATTGGAGAGAATATCTCAACCAACTAGACCTAACATGACTCCTAACTATGAGGAACAAACCCAATCTAGAAAGGTAGGATTAAATCCCAACTTTCATGATAGTAATTAATTTAATAATTTTGGACTTAGAATTGTTTTACTCACATGAGAGTGAGGCTAACATGGAGAGTTGGTTGGCCTTAGCTTCCCATGGCTTCATTTAGGATGTAAGTAGCTACTCACTCCTGAAAATATCATAAACCTTCTCATATACAAATTTACCCTCCTGGAGATGGGTAAATCGTTGCATTGGTGCTAAGGTCTTTGCAATTACCTTAATCTTATCCAACTGCTCTATATTTTCACACACTTCGGCTTCTATCTTCAGCACCTGAGGGTCCTCTTGAAGTGAGACCCATACATCCATAACTTCTCTGAATATGTTCGCACACTCATGTATATGAGACTCAATCTGTTCCGTGGAAGCTTTGAGATTTGCTGCACACTACTCCCAAACTTATGGTGGAGTGGTCAACTACAATTGCATCTACAACTCAACAATTTTCATCTTCATTTCTAGGCATACTTCGTCGACCTTAGCTTTGGAGTCCTTAACTGTTGTTGCAAGCTTGGCCAATTTTTACTTCGACACTACTGCAACTTGGATATGGAGCTTTGGTAGCTCATTACAGGCCTTGGAGATGGCTTCCTCTAGCTTCTGTCTGTGCGCGGTATCGATCTCGCACTCTTGTACTGCCAACGACCATACTCTATCCTTCCCGCTAAACATCTCGAATCACTACAAAGGTGTGCTACTTTCTAATCTTCAATTCTTTAGAAATACCCTGGTGGAACTCATGCAAATCCTGGAGTGGTAGCAGGACAAGATTCAGCTTCATGTTTTTCCAGTGGACCGCCTACTTAAACTACTCTGCAGTGTCGAAACATAATGCACCTGCAGGGTTCGGCACCACGCAGGTATCAGTTATCATTTCCAGCTCATGCGTTTTCATGCTTGTGCCTGTGTGTACCCCGCTCACTTGAACCGTGCTCGCTTGCATCCCGCTCACTTGACTCACGCTCACCTGAACTGCTTTCATTTGAACCTACAAGTCCTTTAGCCCCTTATTTACGTCTACCAATACCTTCTTGTATTGTTCTTCAATGTTTCCCCATAAGTGCTTAGTGATGTTCTTAACAGTATCACCGATCTCGTCGAGGCCCCCTTCAGTAAGGACCATTGCTTCTGGGTAGTGGACCTATCAAACTTCACCTTCTTTCTCGCGCCACCCTTTTGTGGCTATCACCTTTTGGTAGTAAAAGGGGAGGGGGGGGGGGTTAAATGGATCCATACTGATATAACCGCCAAGAGCATCACCCCCTCTTGTCTTTGGAATTTTTATCTATGGTTGCAACTCCACTTCAGTCTTTTTACCAGTCACGAATGTGACTTTCTTGTCCTTCTTTCCCGTTTGTGTGGTGGGCTTCACACCACTCATCCTTGCCTGTTCTGCGCCTTCAATAAGCTGATTTAACCAGTCAATTGGCCATTTATTGATGATGGCTTCCACATCCTCTTCTTCTACATGGTACGGAAGCTCCTATTAGACCCCATCAAGGTCCTTCTTTGCCTGAATATGAATGTGGTGGAAGTCTGCTTTAAACTTTGTGATCTGCTGATACTGATTCATAATGCTTAGTCATAAACAGGTTTTTTGGTTGAGTCACCATCCATAGACTCATCTCAAATCCAACCCAAAAAGAATGGTTGGCTCTGTCGAATGCCACAGTGAGGCGTATTTGGAGGCCTCACACAGATCAGGTTCCGCAGTGGAGAACTACGACTTCTTGGGCTCCCTCCAAGCCATTAATGCGATGAGGAGCAAGATTCAAGCATAGTGGAACTTCTTTCCATCTTCTTGAGATTATTTGTAATCAGCGAGGAACTCATTACACAAATATTCGACCCAATTATACATGACGCCTTTGGCACACTCTGTAGCCAAGGATATGATTGGCGCAGAAGCTTCCTCTCCGTGGCTCTTTCTCATAATTTCCCCCACTAAAATGTGTGTAGAAAGGCACACAAATTTATTAGAAATGGAGTTAATTGAATAACCTCGGGTTCCCTTCATCAGATTAAAATATTTATTCATCTGTTCTATGAGCTACTTGTCCTAATACTTTCCCACAAAAGCTTCTACGAGGTCTAATCCAAGACAAGGAAGGGCAATAATCTTCCTTTTGAGCATCACGTCAATAGGGATCCTCTTCCTTAGCCATAAACAATGATCGTATACTAATTCCAGTAGCTAGCGCACACAAATATTGTTAATAAAAATTTGCCTGAAGTGTGGAACATACAACATGTTCAGTAGCCCTGCCTCTTGGATACCAGTCACCCATTTCATTGGCTCCAATATTTTCACGGCACCTTCATAGGTTTTTTGGTGCATATACCTGCTAGGCTCGAACTGCGGGTATTTACTTCGATCATTGAAGTCATAGTCCTCCATACGCAACTAGGGCACATGGATCAATAAATCCCCTTGTTATAGCATCATTTATCACCTGTATATACTTTATGACTTATGCATTGGCCTTGGGCAGCCCTTGCATTCAGACTTGGTCAAAATTCTTAAAAAACAATATTTTGAATTCCATACATGAGTCTGGCCAAACTTTTCTGTGTATAGACGCGGGTCCACTCATATCAGACCCGTGTATACTATTTAAAATATTAAAAAAATAATAAATCCCTATTAATTGGTCAGGCTCTACAGGTTTTTCTTGTAACTTAACTACCTCAGCCTATGGCCAAACTTTTTCCCAACTGAAAAAACTGATTTGAGGAAGTATAAATACACCTCAAGGGAATGGCCTAAGGGGGGGGGGGGGAGGAGAAAGAATGCTAGTGAAATTATAGCCTATTATAGCCCTGATCAAGTCTGATATTTCCCTATGCTTCCTTCACTTCCCAAGTTCAGGAAACCCTTCTTTCCTTGTGATGTTCACCCCCTCTTTATGTGACATCCTTTGTGCAACCTTTATGGAAGAAGCTTTGTGAGGCTAGGGCTGGACGAATCTGGAGGATAGTTTCGCTTGGAGCCGTGGCATATCTCAAATGATT
The DNA here is from genome assembly GCA_034641835.2 of Pinus albicaulis. Classification (NCBI taxonomy): domain Eukaryota; kingdom Viridiplantae; phylum Streptophyta; class Pinopsida; order Pinales; family Pinaceae; genus Pinus; species Pinus albicaulis. The sequence continues at coordinate 1,902,615,422 of CM076578.1, forward strand.
TCTCCACTTTCTCTTTACATATTATCAATAAAAGAAGCTTTGTCCTATTCCTGATGTCTTTATGTTATATGTCTCCTATACATGTTGAATGATCTTGTAATAGTTTATTTCATGTTATTTTTATGAGAGTATATGTGCTAACATGTTGACATCTAGGATATATATGTTGTGCGACTAGTTTGTGTGCTTTGTCTTTATTGATTTGCAGGTTATGAAGCATGAGTAGTAGTAGAGGGTTTGCACCCTGCGGGATCGACCCCAGACGTAGGAAAAATGGGTAAGGTCATATATCCTCAGTTTTCTAGTTCAAGCATTAGAACTCATAATTAGAGTGCTTCTTATGACGATATGCCTGCCGCTCTGTTAGGTCCCTCAACCTAGACCTTAGGGTAGCTTTGCCCGTAATAGAACTGGTGACTCCACTGGGGATTACATTCGTGTAATTCCTACTTTGGTTTGTTTTTCTCTGTATTTTGGGTTCCTTGACAATTTGATCACTTTTTTCATCTAGTAGGTTCTTTTCCCATCCAAGCAGAAGTCCTGATCTTCCATATCAGGCCTGGTTTTTTTCTTTTTCTTTATTACAATTTCTATACGCTACTTGGTGTGTACACAGTTGCGTATACCTTTTGTTTTTTCCAAAGGGACCTGCGTATACGTGAGTTTATTCAGGTACAATCGTGCATACATGCGTGTTTCACACAATGGATCCGCATATGCCCAGCAAAATTTGAAAAATTTGGAACTCTGTAAGTCTTTCCTGCCTATTGTTGGTCATCCATGTAGAAACTCTTAGGTGTATGGACCATGATTCTTCTTGTTGTGTGTCAGTTTCTCTCCCTTTTATGTGAAAATATAGTCAATCTAGGGTTTTAACTTTTTGGTGAAGTTTTAGTTGCGGCTATAGCACCAGGACTTCTTTCTGAAGTTCTTGGTTTTTCTGACCTTTCAAAATAGTGAGCCTTTGTCATTTTGCTCATGTTTTCCTTATGCATTGCTTCACTCTTGGTTTTTTCCTTCTTGACTTTCTTGGTTTTCTTGTTTCTTGAGATTAACTTTCTTGTGAATCTTGAAGTTGCCTTTCGTCGGTTTCTTGAAGTTTTTTTTTGCTGGAAGTTTATGCTACTGTTTTGAATCAATTTCTTGAGTTGGTTACTTCTTTTTGTTTGTTTGAGTCCCACTATGAAAGTGGCATAGTTGGCTTGTGGAATTAGAAGTTGCCTTGTGAGCTCAATTTATTGATTTAGGACCTTTGGTATTTGTGTGCTTGTCTCAATGAAATTTTCTTGTTTCCTTAAAAAGTGAAAAGCCAAAAAAAAAAAATTGTTTTTTTCGTTCTTTTGCTTTGGTTTTATTTTCATGGTTTTCATCCTTTTTGGAGCAATTTGCTAGTTTCTCATTTTTGGTCTAATTCCTTGGTTTCGAGAGGAGTCCTTGTTTAGATTTGTCTCTTTTATGATCAAGATTTTTTTGGCATTTTTTTATGCAAAGTAGTTCCTTTTGGGGCTAGTCTCTGCTTTTATGTCAAAGTGATTAGACCAATCTTTTTACTCATTTGCTTCCCTTTGTGAGTAGTCCTAGGATTTGCATTTATCATTGGTAATTTTTTCATTAGTTACATCGTTAAGCATTCTAGTCTTTTTGATAGTTTTTGAAGTGTGTGAAGAGTGATATTGAAAAGAAAAAATAAGTCTTTCTTGTTTATTAGTTGCTTCGTAGAACCCAAGTAGAAATATCTTTTCATCGAAAGAAATTTTTTCATATTAATGTAGTAGGTTTTCTATTGATTTCTCTTTTGTGTCGAAAACATCATAAGTTGCATTCTCCATATACCTGTGCCTTGAATAAAAACCATTTAAAATCAAGCGATTAACTAAAATGAACTAAAAGTTTTTGCGTTGTCATTAATTATACACCAACTAGTCTAGGTCATAGTGCCTTGGAATAGGTGAGTAGAGAGTTAACTCTCCAAGGCCACTCAAAAATGTCAAACGTAGAAGTTGATTAATGAGTGAAATCCAACTTCGTTAAGTGGACTCGTAAAGCTCTACCTCTAGAGAGTTAAGCGTGAGGGATAGTGAAGGCAGATAAGAGAGATACCCCCTCTCTTATTTGTTGAATCTTGACCTAAGACCATTCTTCCTGGCTATCGATACAAACTTGTGCTCTTAGTTGCCTTTCCTAGGTATGACATAGGTGACTGTGAGGGGGAATACCTGTGGTACCTGAGGTAGACATTCTATCACTTTCATTAGTACTTCTAGAGGGTGCCCTTGTGAAGCTCAGGTACTTGCACTGGAAAAGGTTTTTGTTAGGAGGTCAGTGTAACTGTTTCTATTACCTTCACTAGTAGGCCTAGGGCGTAATTACCCCATAATATTTTTGGAAGTTTGTTTTGTTCGCTTTATTGCATTTTGGTGTCCAGTCATAATCACCCAAAGAGGAAATACCTGGAGGCTGCTTCATTGCTGTATCATAAGGATTTTTTATAGAGTGTGCTCTTCGCTCCTAGATTTCCATAGCTTCAGAATTTTTTGAGTATAATTAATCTCATAATTATTAAAAGTGGCTGAACAATCACCTCATCAATCAAGGAGGCTTTGTGGGCTTTCTCATGCGAGTGTCAAGCCTTCTTCAAGAAGGCATAGGAGCTATTCTACTGGTGATTTTCATCTAGTAGTTGTGAATGCATCAGAGAGTGATCCTCCGATTGGGGTTTTTGTTTCTGCAGGGGGTCCTAGTACTAGTGGTATTGTAGAGAGGAGTAGTCCAATCATCTCTAGAGTCCTTTTTCTGACAGAAGAAGTTGAAGTTGAAGAAGTTCCTAAACTTCCAGGTTTCTCTCCATTTTCCAATGCTTGGAACCCTTACCAAGGGGTTTCCTCTTCATTTAACACTTCGATTGAGGGAAATATCCCTGTTTATGGTAATCCTACGATGGGAGGGGGTCCTTCTCTAAATTCTTCTGGGCCACAAGGTTTCTCTTATGGCTCAACCTTTTCTATGAACAATCTCTAGCAACCTGGTGCCTCAAAAAACCCAGGGTATTCTTTTCAAAATGTTGGGAATCCTTCCTTTGGGGGATGTAATTCTCAAGCTCCGCCACGCTTACATTTTATGGAAACTTTAAACTTGCTAGATTTATCAAAATTGACGAATGATCCAATTCGATATAGCCCGGGTTGGCCTCTGGTCCCTACTAAACTTCCCTCATATATTCCAAAATTTGAAGGGAAGGCTGGTGAGGATCCAACTGACCATGTTACTACTTTCCACTTATGGTTTTCTTCGAACTCCCTTATCGATGATTCAATTAGGTTGAGGCTATTTCAATGCACCCTAACTGGAAACGCTGTAAAATGGTACATTGAGCTGACAGGGGGAAGTTTTAATACTTTTGGCGAGTTGGCTACTATGTTTCTGAACCATTTCCAGTTGCCTGTTCATTATGATACCGAGGCTGATCTCCTGGCCAATTTATAGCAGGAAAAGGAAATACACATTTCTGATCATATTCAAGAATGGATGAGAAGGAAGAGGCTCATCAAAGCCCAGATTCTAAATGAGTTCCTTCTAGAATGGTTTCTTAAATCCTTATAGCCATAAATATTGAAGGATGTATCTCTTTCTGGGGTATTCTCTGAGGAACAGACTATCTTTACGTCTCAGAAGTTAGAACTAATCTATGCTCAGTCTGGGGTCCTTAATAATATTTTTCCGGATGCTCCTCATTCCAAAGTGGATTTAGCCAAAACGAAGCGAGATCCTCATGTTGACGGGCTTATCGGTTTGATTGATAGTGGCACGGCTAACCTGCTGAATCAATTGCAGTAGTTGTCTTTACAATATGATCCTTCTGTTCAGGTTATGCCATTGGTGTCAACCCCTTCTGAGCCCTTGACTATTAATGTTGTTCAAGATTCTAACCCCAAAGGAAATCAACAATGTGATGGGAAGAAGATGGGACGAAATAATAAGAAGAAAGACAAGGATGGGAAGGGTTATGCGAAAATAGCCAACTATCATGTTGGAGAGGGTAAGAGGGACAATAAGGATAAGGTTAAGTTTCCATGCAAGTTATGCACAAGACACCATCTTACTCACCTCTACCCAAAAAATTCATTATGCTCAACGCTTGTTAGCTCAGCAGGGTTCCTCTAGTTCCCAGGTTGTACTGAGAAACCCTTTTCCCCAAGGGAAACAACTACTTGATGGCATGAATGTTAATACTGGAGCTCCCTAAGGGGGCAACCAGGAAGTGGAAAATTACTCAAATGTATATATGATGAGTGCTCACGTTGACATCACTAACATCACTATGAGATATTGTGATTATGGTGAAGCCAAGTCTTCGAAAGCTAAGGGTGCTCCTAGTAATTCTAAGCCACTCCGTATAGAGAGGCCTGAATTTGAGCCTATAACTTAGATGTCGAAAGGATCTACGAAGCATATGATGATTAATCCTAATGTCAAGGCTACCCAGAACTACTCCATTGTAGAAGATCTGGCACAAATTCCTTGTGCCATGTCTGTGTTAGAGGTACTCCAGTCATGCCCAACAAAAAAGGGTGCATTGCTCACTGCGATTGGGGCCGTTGATCCAAAAAACTCTCTTATGATCATATTTTACATGTCGAATATTAAGAAGAGACTCCCTCATCACATGGATTTTGAGATTACGTCTACGTATCAAAAGATCAATATTTTTCGAACAGTAGTCGATGAGGGTGCTTCCACATGTGTCATGTCTATCTCATGTTGGAAATCCAATGGATATCCTTCAGCTGTGCCTTCACCTACTCTTCTTGCTACATTTGATGGTCATTCTCACAGGCCACATGGCATTGTTCTAGATTTACCCGTCTGTGTTGGGGGTAAAAATGTCAATATTGAGGTCGAGATAGTTGATGCAAATTTAGACTACAACCTTCTATTGGGGAGGAATTGGATTTATGATATTGATGCTATTGCTTCATCATTATTTCACATCTTATATTTTCCCCATGAAGGGAGGATTGTCATTGTTGACTAGATGGATTGTTCTCATGTAGATCCAAATGATCTACTGATTCTACTGTATCCTTGGTGAATGATGCCAAGCAACATGTTGAGAAATTTGGGGTTGGAATTTATACATCGTTGATGGGTACTCTTGATCTTCCACCTCCTTTGGTTCATATTAATGCTATCTCGTCCTCTAGGGTTCCTACTCGAAGAGAGTTCTTTCGAAATCATTATTTTTCAGATCCTTGGACCTTTCATTCTCCTACCCCCACATTAGAGGAAGTTAAAGTGGGTGGAATGGCATTACCTATGTCTACAACACAGATTTCCTATCAATCTATTATTGACTCTGCAGACTCCGTTCTAGTTTCTCTTTCAAAAGAGGATTTGGATGGAGATGTGGCTCTGGCTTGGACTCTTAGTTCATCTTCTGCTCAGGATTGCCTTGATACCACTCTTCCATCTGAAGAGGCTATCCTTGAAGAAATGACTGGCATGGAAAGACCGAGGGATGATTTTCATCATCAATCCTATTTTCTACTAGACACGCGAGAAGTTGAAACAATAATGTCTATCCCTTAGTCTTCTGGTCTTGTTCACTTGGTCTTGAACCCCTTAGCTCCGACACAGGTTTTTTCTGAAGGGAACATGGTTGTCATTTTTGATACTACCCCAGTGAACATCTCCATAGATACCAACGTTATTCAGAATGTCTTCATTGGAGCTGAATGTTCCCCTGAAGAGACTCAGACTTACACCGATCTGTCTAGAGAATTTTAGGATGTGTTCGCTTGGTCTTATGAGGAAATGGCTGGAATAGATCCATCTATTGTCGAGCATGAGATCAAGGCTTACAAAAATTCTAAGCCTATATGGCAGAAGCTTCATCCAGTCAACCCTAGGAAGGTGAAAACCATCAAGGCCAAGGTTGAGAAGTTACTAAAGGCAGGTTTCATATACCCTGTTCCGTTAACTGAGTGGGTTTAAAATCCAGTGCATGTGGACAAGAAAAAAGGAACGATCTGAGTTTGCATTGATTTCAGGGATTTGAATAAGGCATGTCCAAAAGATAATTACCCCACACCGTTTATTAATCAGATTATTGATGAGTGTGTGGTGAATGTGATTTTATCCTTCATGGACAATTTTTTGGGATACAATCAGACTACTATCTGTCTTGAAGATCAACATAAGACTGCTTGTATTTTCCCTTGGGGTACATTTGCATACAAAATGATGCCTTTTGGCCTTAAAAATGTTGGAGCTACTTTCCAGCGGGCCATGTCCTATGCTTCCATGACATCAAGCATATTATAGAAGCATATTTGGATGATTTAGCTGCTCATTCTCGAAAGAGAATTGATCATCCTTCACACATTCGACAAGTTTTTGAATGGTGTCCTTATTATAAAATTTGCTTGAACCCTAATAAGTGCGTTTTCGCCGTCACATCCGGTCGGTTGTTGGGATTCATCGTGTCTATGTAAGGGATTCTAGTAGATCCCTTCAAGGTTGAGGCAATAATTCAGTTGCCTCCCCTATCTTCTATTCATCAGCTCCAAAGTATACAAGGTAAGGCCAATTTCTTAAGGATATTTATCATTAATTGTGCCAAGGTGACGAAATGATTTATGAGGTTGTTAAAGAAAGGAGTTCCATTATTTTGGGATGAATTTTCTCAACGCTTTTTTGATGCTTTGAAAAAGGCATTGACCTCTGCTCCATTATTGAGTCCACCTGATTATAGAAGAGAATTCCTTTTATATCTCACTGCAGCAGAATCTACTATCGGTATGGTTCTCGTTCAGAAGGATGATGCTCTTTGTGAGCATGTTGTTTCCTACCTTGGTCAAGGCTTGGTGGGTCCTACACTCTAGTATTCTCCCACTGAGAAATTAGCTTTGGCAGTTGTCCATACTGTCCAACGGCTTAGGAATTATATCCTTCTTCGCAAAACGTATGTTTTGGCAGCAGTTAATCCATTTCAATTTGTTCTTAGTAGGCGAGTGATTGGGGGTAAATACAATCAATGGATTTTAATTTTGCAAGATTTTAATCTCGAATTCATGTCTGCCAATTCCAATAAATATTTAGTGTTTACGGAGTTGATCTCTGAGTTTCCGTGTGGAGATGAGATTGTTTATGAAGAGTCGTTCCTCGATGAACATATTTTCCTCATTTCTTCACATGATCCTTGGTATGGAGATCTCATTGTTTATCTCCAGAATTCGAAGTTTCCCTTAGAATTTTCGAAATACGAGCATCAAAAGTTGTGTCACTTAGCAAAAAAATATCTTATTATCGATGACACTCTATATCGTCACGAGGTTGATTCAATCCTTAGACGTTGCTTGACTATTGAAGAAGCTGAGGTTGTTTTGAATGATTGCCACAATGGATCTTGTGGTGGTAATTTATCTGGGCTTGCTACAACCCATAATATTTTTCATGCAGGATATTTTTGGCCCTTGATTTTCAAAGATTGTGTTGAGGCTGTCAAAAAATGTCATCCTTGTCAAGTCTATACTCGGAAGATGTGCGCTCATCCAGCTCCGCTCTTTCCTTTTGTCACTGTCGGTCCATTCACAAAGTGGGGTATTGATTATACTACTTGTGACTTGCCTTCGACAAAGGGTATACGTACATTATCATAGCAGTAGGCTACTTTACGAAGTGGGTTGAGGCTATGCCTACTTTTGCGAACGATGGTGAAACAACAACCCCGTTTCTATTCAACCAAGTCTTTTCTCACTTTGTAATTCCCAAAGATATTTTCACTGACCATGGAAGTCATTTTCAGAACACCATGATGGCTGAATTGGCTCTCAAATTGGGTTTTCGGCAGGAGCATTCATCTCCATATTATCCTCAGACCAATTGGCAGGTTGAAGCCGTAAACAAGTCCTTAAAGGTTATCCTTCAACAAAAAATTGATAAATATTGGTCCAATTGGAATGTCATGTTGTATCCTGCACTTTGGGAATACTGGATGACTCTGAAGATTGCAACCAGATTCACTTCGTTCCAACTATTTTATGGGCTAGAATCAATATTTCCTATTGAATGCGATATTCCTTGCCTTAATCTGGCAGTTGAGCTTCTTCTTGACACTTCAAATCTCGAAGAATTCCTTATTCATCTAGAACATCTCGATGAGTAGTGCCGAGATGCAGCTACGATGAACGAGGCTCATAAGAAACAAGTGAAGGTTCAGTACAATAAGGTGGTCAAACCTAGGGTTTTCTCTGAAGGTGACCTTGTTTTGGTTTATGCTCAAGACAAGGATGCCTTGGGGGTAGGAAAGTTCAAGTCCATGTGGTATGGCCATTTTATTGTTAAAAAGGTCATGAAAAGGGGAGCTTATGCCTTGGTTGATTTCAATGGAAACGAGTTGGCGGAGCCCAAAAATGGGCTCTATCTGAAGAAGTATTATGCCTAGGCTTTCGCCTAGCATTTGCTTTGTTTGTATATTGTATTTTTTGTACATTTCTGTCTATCGATTTTTGGTGTGACTTTGATGATTTTGATCTGCTTTGGCAAGTGTTTTTGGATGAAATGAGTAATTTTTGATTTGGCAATGGTGCTAGTAGACATACCCGGAATCTTGCTTCCGCGGCTTGGGTAATTCACTATCCATCTGGTCAGTTTCTAGCCTCAAGGGGTGTATGCATTGGTCCTGCTTCGAATGATGTGACAGAGTACATTGCAGTGGTCAACCTACTCTTGGAGGCAATATCTCTTGGTTTTGATTTGCTATTAGTATACTTGGATTCACAACTGGTTGTTTCACAATTAAATAACACCTATCGAGTCAGAGACCCATTTTTACATCGATTATTTCTAAGAGTGCGCTTGTTGTAACATTCATTTCAATATGTTAAATTCATTCACATTCCTCATTAAAAAAATTGGTTTGCGGACTCATTAGCTAATCAAGCAATTGATTGGAATATTAATCATTCAACACATTAAATATCAAAAACATCATTCATCATTTTACATTTGGGACAATCACATCATATAAAATTGTTGTATATATATATATATATATACCAGAGTTGTGTTCAAAATATACAAAAATCAGACAATCATTTCCTACAAAATTAAGGCTTATGCCTAATCATGTTCATCATCAAAACATATTACAGTCATCCGATCAATAAAATATAACCCTATTGGCCTTGCCCAAGATAGGTGTCGCCACATGCCAGAACATCCACACCCAATCACATGGTACTCCAACCACATGTCTCTGTATAGCCTTCGGGAGGTCCTCTATGGCAGCCATAGGGACTTGGTGAGTCAAACTATCCAAGTTTCTCTGTATAGCATGGAGGGTCCTCCCTGGGTCTTCTGCGGCATCCTAAACTTCTCTTCCGTGGCACCTATACCTTAGGAAGCCCTCAGGTCTCACTGGTCCCATGTATGCATCATGATACATAAAATTTGTAAGTCATATTGTCCTTACCAAAAATATTTTTCATTTTCATATAATTTGAAAATAAAATAAAAATCATATAATAAAAAAATCATTGTGCGATCTTACCAATCGTACCCCATGTTGCATCGGGTGGAAAGGTCAAATATGGATCTCCCCTGAAATCCATGCCAACATAGGGATATTCCTCTATTGTGATGACTTATTCTCCCCACCAAAGGAAGAACTCATCATCCCAATTAGTCTGGGGGACCTCTCCACCCCCAGTCTCTTCATCAGATCTGCCCATAGAGCTATCTGTGGATCACGAGGGTTGCTGATGGAAGAGATGATCTTGGGGAAAATCCCTAGAATCCTCTCAAAGAATAATGTACGTATGATGGTACCATAATGAAAATGATTTGTCTTATTCTTTTGGAATTAATTCAGTTGTTTCTTAAATTTTTTTAGTGAGGCTGTGCACCAATCATACAATGTAGTTGTTATAGGTACATTTGGGCACCATTCCCAATGACCTGGTTAATTGGGCATCATCTCTAGGACCAATGAATAGGGTCTATCATCCCCTATCATTTCGGTTTTTATATGCCCTAAGACAAAGAAAAAGACAAATCATTCAAGACTTTCATCTGCAAAGGTTTCCAAGATTTGAAGTTTATAATATATCATATGAGAGCTCATCAATGCTGCCTCTAAAGGGACTAAGTGTGTTTCATATAGCCCCATGCAAGTCTGCTTTGCAAAGCATTTCCCGACACTCATAGATGCGTTGGTCACATTGGGAGTGAAATTATCATTGTTTCGGAATCTCCACTTGGCTAGTGCCTTCTAGAAGAGTTCACATGTGTCAAAATTCGAATCCATGTGTCCATTTGACATCTACAATATTGGGAACATGTCTTGCCTATTATTGGAAATTCATTGATTGTAAAACTACCTTCATCTCCTCTATAAATTGAGCACAGATCTTAGTGTTTGAGAAGGAAGAATTTGAGTAGAGAAATGCTGGTGGAATTTTAATTGAGGAATTGATTTGAGTAACATATTGCTGGATATTTGTGCATGATGAGGCTGGGATGCTGCTAGAGATGGTGACACTAAATCAATCTCTAGGTTGTAACCTCCCCTTCTATCATTAATAAATATTACTGCTTATTTTTCCCTATATGCATCTGTATAAGCTTTGATTTTCCATATCATGATTTCTTATTTGATGTATAAGGTTTATGCTTTATTGATTTAGCTAAATAACTTGAATAGACATCTGTATTATTGCTATCTCTTGCTGTTTAGTGTTCATTCTTGCAGGAAATATTTTGCACAGCCGGCTGGAATTTGAAGCTACTACAAAAGCGACATAAGGAAATTTTGGAAGCGCTTGGACTCCAAGTAAGCTTCTTATTTCATTATGTGTGTCTGTTTACAGTTAGGAAAGATAGTCGTAAAGTCTTTGACCTGTTTTTCTAGATAATCACCTATCTAGGGAAGAATTATTTATCCATAATTCATAATTCAGCATAACAAATTTGCGACTCTTTTGGGGATCAAACTCTTTATCCTAGGTGTTTTAGCCTCCGATTTTCTCTTTTCATTCACCCAGTAGTTGTTACTCACAAAGATTAGGCTTTTTGAAATCCAAATTTGCATTAGAAGTGTGTTAGACAGATGTATTTTTCATTGTACACTGCACCCAACACATTCTTGGACATGACACAGTGCTTTTCATAGCACTGCCTCCCTTTTAGGCCTGCATTGCAAAGCACTGTCTCTCTTTAGAGACTGTGTTGCCTCCTGAAACCATCCAAATTCCTTTGAGTTTGTCATTGCAATTTGTTTCAGTTTTTTCTCTGCTATGTTTTGAAAATCTTGAGCCTCATATTGACCAATGAACTTATCTACCTCTTCCTCCTTTGAAAGAAAAAATTGTTCAATGTTTGTTTAGAGCGTTTTTCTTTATCATTGAGGAATTTATTTCAAAGTATTTTCATTGTTGCATTAGATCCATTTTATTTTGAAAAAGGAAATTGTCGTAAATTCTTTGTTTCCTGATAGGAGAAATTGTCGTTTATTTTCCTCATTTCTCAAAAGTAAAAGGCATTTGTTTTTATTGATTTAGTGCACTTAGTTTCTTTTCTTCATTCATAACATTAAAGGAACTGAAAAGAAAAACCTGCATTTGCATGTAGTGGTTTGTGTGTAATTCAAAAGGAACAATTAGGAAGTCTTCATTTAGTTTGTGCTCTTTGATTTGTTTTCTCTCAAATTGATTTCTCTTTCCCTCTAGTAGCTATGATTTTCATTGTAAAACTAAAAGTGAAAGATTGCTTATCGTTATTATTTTGCATTTTAGGAATTTCCAATACATCATTGCGGTGAACCTTTGAAAGGAAAATTGATAACCAATATCAACTTAAAATTTATCTCAATTTACCTAACAAAGCATTGGAACCATAACGATAACATTTAGAAGGTCTAGGCTAGAGACATGTTCCGGCGTCGTAAAACGTAGTAGCTGTCATTAACTTTTCTACGATACATTCTGAGTGTGATACCTCACTCCACGTATGTAAGTATATCGTAGCTCATCCACGTACTTCGGGTATATCGGGCAGTGTTACAATACGAAAAGTATAGAGGGGTGCTCTCACTGTGTAGTTTCGCATCAGATAGCACTGATACGGACTTAGGCCTCCACGTACCTTCGGGTATATTTGGGAGGAAAACTTTTAGGTGCTATCCATCCATAGTGAACCGAGTCGACTACCTTGTAAATTGTGATACACCGAACACAACATTCATGGAGATTTCCTTCTTGTACTTCTTGATTCGCCAGGAAGTATTTTGCAGTTCACAGTTTCTTGGTAAACCCTTGTGCCTAATATTACCCTTTTATTTTGTTTATTTGTTTTTGGTTAAAATAAATCAGTAATCGTGGAAGAACAAAATCCTTTCCCCCGCCGTTCACGTAGACTAGCATTAAAACCACCTTTACCACTAGAAGTTACTTCTAGTAGGCGAATGTGATCACGCTCTGCCGAATCAAGTACAATTCATACCTCTGGTGAAACATCATCTTCCCATAAACCAGAGTTAGCTCAAGTTGTTTCTACACATCCCGGTTCATCTACTGTTGTCGAAATGGAGCCTTCACATCTACCCATGGTCACAATCCATCCAATCAGTGAGACCATACCTCTTGGACCTGATGTTGTTCAACCAAAAATTGATCCAGATCCTGTCTCTTATTTTCCAGAACATATGAATCCTGAAGTTGAACAACTGGAAGTTGTTCCTGCCTTGGTCATTCCCCTAATTTCTGTAGCTATCGAGTCTCCCATATCACATAGTCAACCACATGAAATTTACTTTAGGCTTGACGGTGAAATACTTCCACCCGGTTTAATTCTGATTGAATAAATCCCACAAGATGAGACACCTTTAACTCCAACCCATTTTGGGGAGGACCTTTACCTGTACGATTATTTTTCTCAATCGTTACCATCTAATTTTGTTGATAATGTTCCCATTCAAACTCCCGTCGATATAAAAGGGTATACATTTGGTCAAGTAACCATGCCTGAACCAACATCTTCGGTTGGGCCATCTGTTCCAATTACATCAGCTCCTTCCCTCACTACCCCGTTTATGTTTACAACTTCACCATAGTCATATTTTCATGGTGGCCCTATGGTCCCATCAGGTTACAAATCAATTTCTAGAATTTTCTCTGGTGCATCTTCAAATCCATGGACTTTACCAATGTCATCGTCCGGTATTCTAACTGATAATCCTATAGTGAGTACTGAACGACTTGATTCTTTATACACATCATCAGGAAAATATCAAGCCGGTCCTTCTGGGTCTATTCCTTGAAGTACCATATCAATTGGACTCCCAACATTTGGAGAGCAATATTTTTCATCTTATTATCCTCCTCATGCTGGGGGCAACCTTTGGTCACCCAATATGACAGTACTCCATCACTTTTTGGTCAACCTAATTTTGAAATGAACATTTTTCAATAGCAGCCCACTCTTCCTATCCAACCACAAACGATTGTACACTCGTATCAACCAGTTCAACCTGTTACACCCACATAATTTCCACTTGTTAATACATATTTAACTCCATTATAGAATCAAAATGTTGTACAAAAACCTTATCAAGAGGGTCCTTCAACTCAATACTTTCAAATTTTGGGTCCACATACTCCAAATCCTTCGGTTAATTTACAACACCTGTATCTAGAATCATTTATTCACAAGATGGTTTACCATTTTATGGGATGTCACAACTGCAACTTGGTTATACTTATCAACCGAATCCAAGTGATCCTAATTTGGGTTATAACATTGGTGGATAGACCCCTTGGCAGCCACAGGTGCAAATGCCTCAAACTTCATCTCAACAAGTATCATAGCCAAGTTTTAGTCAACAGAATCCTCAAGCGTTTGCTTTTCAAAACAACCCCTATCTAGGTTACCAGCAGTAGATTTATTATGCTGGTGCTCAAGGCCTATTTCTCAAGCAATTCCATCTTACCCTAGCTACGCTCAACCTGACCTTAATAGACAGTTGCCCTTTGTTGAAACTTTAGATTTACCAGATTTAAATCGGCTAACTAATGATCCAATTAACTATGCTCCTTGGTGGCCGATGATACCTCACAAATTACCCTCGAATATTCCTAAGTTCAATGGAAACCTTGGAGAAGATCCGTCGATTCATGTCATGACTTATCATATATGGTGTTCATCAAACTCCTTGAATGATGATTCTATTTGACTACGTCTTTTTCAGCGTACAGTCATAGGTCCGGCTACAAAATGGTATATTGAGTTACCTAGATCTTCTTTTGATAATTTCACTGCCCTAGCTACTGTCTTTTTGACTCATTTCTAGTTACCCATCAGATATGAAATTGGAATGGAAATCTTGACCAATTTTAAACAGACTAATGCTACTCACATTTCTGATCATATTCATGAGTGGCGTCGTCATTGTAGAATGGTTAAGACATTTTCTCTAGATCAACTCCTTGCTGAATGGTTCATTAAGTCCCTGTTGCCATCTATAATTGAGGATGTGGCTAAGGGTGGCATCGTCACAAAAGAGAAAGTTATCGCTCGTGCCCAATATTTAAACTTGATTTACACTTTGTCTGGCATGCTCTATGAAAAAATTCCTAACGTGCCGAGATCTAATTTTACTGTTCCTTCTCAATTAAAAGACTCTCATGTTGGAGACGACCTGAGTGGTAATGCAAGCACACATCATACTACTGCATATGATCCTGCACCTTATTCCAAAATTAATGCAGTGTCGTTTGACAAAGGAAAAAGTGACAAGCAACCCGGAAGTAAGAAAAAAGGGAAATCTAAGAAAAATCAAACTTCTAACCCGCAGGAAAGATCATCTGATCAATTGTCTGGACCAAGGAAACCTCATTATCCATGCATAATATGTAATGAGGAACACTTTGTTAGGTATTGTCCTCACCATGCTGAAGTCTCAAAAATCATCAAGACTTCCCATGCGTCATCTGTGTTGACAGACCCATTTCCAAATCTGGACACAAACATGGTTGCTATGGATCCAACTCCTAGTTCCCAAGTGTTAATGTTATCTGTCACAAAACCTTCAACAGATATTTTGGTGTCAACGCGTAATAAATATTATGGTAGTTAGGCCACTGATCAACCTACTACCTCGACAACGAATCCGTCTACGGAATCAGTACCGCCTACTGCTATTCCTGAATTGACAATCAAGCCACCAAAGGGATTAATTCACAAATCGACATATAATCCTCGAGCGAGAGTTGCACAAA
Source organism: Pinus albicaulis (assembly GCA_034641835.2). NCBI lineage: Eukaryota > Viridiplantae > Streptophyta > Pinopsida > Pinales > Pinaceae > Pinus > Pinus albicaulis. The sequence goes on from CM076578.1 coordinate 1,902,630,694, forward strand.
ATTATAATATAGTTGAAGATTTGGCTTAATCCCCTTCAACTATGTCTGCTCTTGAGGTATTACAAAATTTTCACTCCCAAAAACAAGTTTTATTGTTGGCTATTGGTGGAATTGATTTGACTGATTCTAATCTTGTCATCTTTAATCATACAGGCTATGTGCCGCAACTACCAATAGAATTGAAATTCTCCATAAAAGTAAATTTTCTCAATCACCTTGTTCATCGCACTATTATTGATGAGGGAGCATCTACATGCATTATGTATCTAAATTTTTGGAATTCACTTGGTTCGCCGCGCTTATCACAATCATCAACGACGTTGAAGGCTTTTGATGGACGTACATATAAACCTTGTGGTATTATTAATAACCTACATGTTGAACTATGGGGAAAAACAATAAATTTTATTGTTGAGGTGTTGACAGATGCCTTGACTATAACATTCTACTTGGAAGGCCATGGGTATATGTAATGACTGCAATTGTTTCTACATATTTTGGAATGATTTCCTTTCCATATAAAGGTGCTATCACAGTCATTAATCAACTATCCTTCTTTGCCTCTGCTTCCCAGGTAACTAGAAGTGTTCCATTTGTTCACATACCCCAACTAGAACTTCAAAAAATTGGTGTAGGACTCTTAAATTATTCCACTTTCATGGGAACCTTTGCATTACCGCTACCCGCGACGTCGGCAAAAATTGCAAGTATAGAGACCTGCTACATGATCTCTTCCACTCTATCTGGCTTAAGGGAGAGTATGAGTGATTATGAAATTACTACGTTGGATGAGTTTTTGCCGCCCAACCCTATTGAGATGGCATAGCAATCAATCTATCTGGCTTGGGTGGAGAATCCGAAATCAACATCGCCGGGTGTTTAGGTTGATCGTTCCTTAGATTTTGGTACTCCCGCTGATCCTTTTCCTCAATGTTCTTGAAAAATGAGAATATTTTGGAAGCCATGATGTCAGAAGGAGAACCAAGGGAATATTATCATCATCATTCCCATCTTCCTAATTATGAAGAAAACTATCTTATTGAACTATATCACCCATCAATCAAAAATTTCTTTTCAAATTATTTACCTATTAATGCAATTGATTCCGAGAAAAATCTGTCAAATATTGAAGAAACCATTTCTATCAATATTTCGATCAAAACTGACGTTGTAGAAAATATTCATGTTGGTGTATCTTGTTCTCCATCAGAACTCGAACCATATTGCTCTTTATTTCATGAATTCCGTGATGTATTTTCTTGGTCTTACGAGGAAATGCCAATCATAGATACTAGTATTGTTGAACACACTATTAATATGTATATTGATGTCAAATCGATGTGTCAACGGCTTCATCCTGTTCATCCGAAGAAAGATGCTGCCATCAAAGCAGAAGTTGAAAAACTTTTGCGTGCTGGTTTCATATACCCTGTTCCACTGACTGAGTGGGTTTCCAATATCATTCCTGTCATGAAAAAGCAAGGAACTATTAAAGTGTGCATCAATTATAGGGATGTCAATCTTGCTTGTCCAAAAGACAACTATCCTTCTCCCTTTATCAACCAGATTATTGACGATTTTGCTGGATGCGAAATCTTTTCGTTCATGGATGGATTTTCTAGCTACAATCAAATCAATATCCGCCCAAAGGATCAACATAAGACATCATTCATCTATCCCTGGGGCACATTTGCTTATAGGAAACTACTGTTTTGTTTAAAGAATGCTGGGGAAACTTTTCAGAGAGAAATGGACTATGCTTTCAATGACATCAAGCACATTGTTCAACCATATCTAGATGATTTACCAGTGCATTCACGAAGTTGGACTGATCACCCGATGCATTTCAGAGCCATTTTATTATGTTGTTGACACTACAAAATATGCCTCAATCCACATAAATTTGTGTTTTGTGTTGGTTCTGGTCGTTTACTTGGATTCGTAGTCTCAAAATAAGGAAATCAAGTCGACCCATTGAAGGTTCATGCCATTCCTGATTTTCCTGCACCATCAAATTTAATTCAAATACAAAAACTTCAAGGAAAGGCTAACTTCCTGTTGAAGCCTCGAAAATCACTGCTTCAAACATCGGGGGATAACCACTTGGTCGAGACCTTAGGACAACTCCTTTTCCATTTGGTGTGGTGGCTCTGATTGGATTTATAGGACCAGTTTCGTAACAATGTAAATGGGTTAGTAATGGAATGATTGGATGGGGGAAAATGGGACTAAATGACTGAAATAAAACTATCTAATCTAACTTAAATATATATGGAATAACTCTAAAAATAACCGGGGCATCAAATGTGAATACAACTTTAAATTGTTTCAATTAATCAATAACCATGAAAATGTATTACAACTTAATTGAAATGTGTAGCAACAAATAAAGATAACTCTGTTTAAGAAATTAAACAAAGTTATAATAACATATTGCATTCATCATAATATATCGCTTGCATATACTATAAAAGATAAATATTTCTAACACACTCAGAAATGATATGTATAAAGAAATATTGTGAAACAAGTACACATAAACAATAGCAATTTAAAAGAGAATATCACATGACAAAAGAAACTAACAATGAATAGATAGAAATACCATATCCATCTCGATATTTCCCAATGTAATCCGATATTCAAATCCAACAACTTCAATGTAAAATCAACCCCAAGATACAGAAATGCAATTCTTAAAGATAATTTCACAGAGAATCACCATATGTGATCCTTTATAAAAATATAGGAGTCAATCGAGTACAGAAATGTAATCTCCAAGTCAAAATATTACAAATTCAGGACCTCTTTCTAAATGCATGAAAGGGGTTTAAGTAGTTACTTAACATCAAAAATAACTAAAACTATTCCTACAATCTATCTAAATTAAAAAATATCTGAAACAGAAATGCGAGCTTGATGAAAACTGACTCATTGATCATCAGTTGAGGTGGATGCATGAAGGTGGAAAATTTTGAGCATCTCCTTTACTTCTTCAGGATGACTAGGCTTCGAATGCAACCGCCCTGTATATGTGGCATCAGAGAACTCGGGAATGATGTAATCAATGACACTTGAGAGAAATTTAATTGCTATTTGTTGACTATGTGGCTTGATGAGATAAGTCCACATTGAATCCCATGATATTCCCTATAATTGGCCAATTTGCTGGTTTTTATTAATGATCTCTTGTTTCCATCTAAGATCAGTTTCCTTTACTCTGGGTAATTGGCCGGGACTACAATCTGCAATCAAATTGATTGCATATAAATTATCATTTACCATCTATGTTACACTGTTCATTATTCCCTTAGCTCTGGACGTGGCCCTTTCTGCTTTGATCAAGTGATGTTCCCATTCTGCAAAAACAATCTCTTTATGTCTCTCCATAATTTTGGGAAGATCTGCTTTTCTTCCTATTTTTTATTCTTGCCATAAAAGAAAATCGGAGATCTTTTCTTCAGCTTCAGCAAATTCAATCTTAAGAGTAATTCCTTCATCTATCAGGGAAGATGTTAGCTCACATTGAGACTCTGCTTCTGTAATCTTTAGACAAAACTCATTTAATTGTTGAGACAATAATTTGTTTGTCTCCAAAGCTTCATTTTTAAATTGATCCAGAGTGGGATAGTTCTTGAACTTGTCCAATTTAGATTGAAACATTTTTTTTTTGTTCAATCTTCAGAGTCTGCTCATTTTGTAGAAGAGTTTGTAATTTTGAAATCTCCTGATTAAGCTGTTGATGCTTTTCTAGGGTCTGTTGATCAATCTTCTCTTTTTCAACAGCTAGCTGCTCTTCTAATTGTTTAGTCTTGAGCTCTTCATCTTGTAATCATTGTTCCAACTGAATGATATTTTGTTGGTATTCTGCAACTTGTTCTTCAAAAATGGCCATTTGTACATCCTTTTGTTTCATCAACTGTGTAACTTCGGATGCTTTCTCTATAGTGGCAGCACTATAAGCACCTGCAAACTGAGACAATTTGGTGAGATCCTCAAATGGATCCACCTCAGCATTTTTATAAACAATATTTATAAATTCCCCCTATGATGCATCTTGATCAGTTCTTCTTCTTTTTCTCTGTTTTCTCACCATAGCCCTATGTTTGGGACTGTAAAATATATCTAAAGGAGGAATCTCTTCTATCTTTAACATAATCTCACCAGGGGGTTTTCAGGGATGATTTCTACATCCTCATATTTTGAATCATCAACTTGGGAAATGTTTTGTTGTCCTCTTTTCTTGGAAAATTGTTCATATTGGCTCAGCAAATGAGGAAAAACAATAAGTTCAGTAGTTTCTTGTCCTCCAAGTTGAGAACCTGCATTATTGTTTATATCATCTTTAGGTGCTTGTTCAGTGTTTTTACTCTCTGTGCTTCCTTTTTCAATATGCACATGGGCATCAGTACTTGTGCTATCTTTTCCTGTTTGAGTCGAAGACTGCTGTACAAAAATTTTAGCAGCAGTTTTTGATTTTCCAGTGTCAGCTTTGCTGCTATCGTCTTTCTTCTCCAAAACAGGATTATCTTCTGTTACTTCTTTACTAGAAGTACTTCCTGTATCTTTCTGTTCTGGTTCACATCCTTGTGTAGAAATCCTCAATTGATCAAGAGGAACTTTGAGTAGCCTCTGACTTCTAAATAATAAAAATTTATTCATCTCCTCAGGCTGAAATTTGGACTTGGCCAAATAAAAAATTTGAGACATATTATCTACAGAAACAAATAAATAATCAAAGATATCTGGTTCATGTTCGAACCGAGCAATTGAGATAGAGGTAGTAAAATCATACGCCACTTTCCCGGCATCATATTGCCTTCCAGGAATTGTTGAAAGCTTAAGATCAGTTAAATTAACAAATTATTTCTCAGCATGGACACAATTTCTGAGAGTATAGTCACCACATTTGAAAGGAAAAGTAGGCCACATGAGTTTTTTTCTACTCTTTAATGTCCTAGACATACCCTCTACTGTTAGCTGATAAGAAATTTCCTGTGCGAACAGCTTGTCTAGAACATATAAAGGAAGGATATGTGGTTCTACTATTAGTATGAATCTTTCGTCGGAAAAATACCAGTTTAGCTACGCATAACATATAGCCCTAACATCAATTATGGCTGCCAATATCTTTAAATCTGCAGTTAGGTGATCCAAATAAAGTTGCACAAATCCAGATCTAAGCATAAAAGACATTAAGCAGTGAGAATAAAATGTTGCTCCATGCATCTAATAGACAAGACAAGAACAATATATTTGAAAGAATTTTTATATTAAAAAGGGGCACCTGAGAGGAAAACAAAAAAGGTGTTTCCAATTCTCCTCAATGGGATGGGTTCTTGAAATTCCTCAGCATTTCAGATCTAAAATTTCTCTCTCTTGTTGGTGTAGAAAACCCAGACAAACATAGAACTCAAAGGGAGCTCACAAAGCAAGTGATGAAGAATGTGACAATGATAATGGCTCAAAGTTAGACCAAGAGTATAGATCCAGAGTGATCTAATACCTTGAAAAGGTGACTAATGAATGGGAAAAACCTTCTATTTATAGCAAAATATTAGGGTGGTCTAGAACTTGGTGCATGAATAAAATATTATTAATCAAATTCTAGAACCACCCTTTAGGAATATTTTATTATATTTGTTGGAGGGAAAAGGATTTTTGACTTGGGTCAATTCCTTTATTTATAAATAATAAATAAATAAATGATTTATTTATTATTTTAAGGAAATAGTGGAAATATAATTAAATAAATAATGATTTATTTAATTATTTATAAATGATTTAGTCAAATTTAACTAGGAATATTATTTAAATAGGGATTTAAATAACTTATTCCTAGGAAATAATCAAATAAATAAGGATTTATTTAATTGATTTCCTTGTTTTGGGTTAAATATGACCAGGAAATATAAACAAATATAGATTTTTTTATTATTTCCTTTTGGGGTTTCCTGTTTAGACCATAAACAACTTAATAAAGATGTTTTACTAAGTTATTTCACATAGTGAAAGCAATTTTACTTAGGGTAAAATTGGTCTTACATGGTGTACTTGGGTTCATCTAATGATAATAGGTTAGATCACCAAAAAATGGTGTAACAGATTGCCCCCCAACGTACAAGTTTTAGGAGAAAATCGTATGACCGAAGTACGTTGTAAGAACTCAATCACTAGACATCAAGAGGGAAGTTAGAGAGAGAAATGTAAGGTAGTATAATGTGCTAAAGGACTAGACCTTGAGGAGACGAGACTTACAAGTGCAACAAGTCTCTAATTTATGAAGTGGTACCTGTGCTAAAGGCGGCGGGTGAGGCATACCTATGCCCGCCGAGACAAAATACAAAAGAATAGTATGTCCAGTAAACAAGGAACCGAACTATAAAGTACATGTCGGCATAAATACAAGGCAGAAAAATAGAATGATGAATCCCACATACAGCCAGGACTTATACAATAATATTTTAGTACATGAGATACAAATCCAACCCAAATGCCCATATACACGGGGAAGGGCTCGCAAAATCTGACTGATACATGCCAATCGAAAAGGCGCTGCAAGCGGATGAGGCTGACATCATCAAATGTAAGGAGCTGCATCAAAGGCTGAAATGAAGAAGTCATCCAGGCATGTGGGGGGCTACCTGCAGGGCCACCCCCTCATGAATGTTGAGACATCTCAAACACACACGGGAATCACCAATAGTTGTTGCTGCATCACTGGACCATCAAGTATACGAATCACGATCATGCTGAAAGGAGCTCGAACCAAGGTACACCGCCCTCTAGACCTGGCTTCTGGAGTAAACGAGCTGATGTCGACAGAAGGAGGTCCGCCATAGCTGAGGCAATAAGGGATCCCCAACTAAGGCACGAGAGAAAATAGTAGAGAGACTAACAGATGGACACTAATGATGATGATGAAATGGGGGAAGATCCAAAGGGGAGCATAAAAACATGAGTACAAGATGGTAACTCATGACGAACATGAACATGAGCATGGACAAGTATGGAGGCCAAGTGATGCCCCTAGTATGAGTGTTGCAAGTGAAGAAATTCGATTTTGAGGAGGGTTATGGTTGAGGGGCATAGGTGCCCCCAAGCATGTTGTGGTCATGCCAAAATGTATAAAGGAGAATTTAAACACATTTTAATGATGTGGTGCGCCATTTTTTTTCGTTATGGTTATGCAGTATGAGAAAGGAAATGGAGGATTACCAATCTCTTTTAGTACTGCATATATGAATCAAATGGACTTTAAGTTTCCGGGTTGGCATACCTGGTGTCACTATCCCAAAGAGAGGATTTGGAGATAATGAATTGATGCTCTCCTAGAAAACCCATAGGTTGGTCAACAACAATGTCTAAGAGATTGGGTTGCTGATGGAAGATGAAGGAACGATAAGGGGTATCATCCCTAGAGTGATCTGAAGTGATATGGGACTCTAGAGGTTCTTCTAAATGTGGAAGAATAATGGTACTAAAGTCAACATGACTAGATACACTAGGAGAGTTGTGGAGAATTGCTTCTCTTGGTCTCTCAAATGTGGGTGCCCCCTTACCCAAACATTGGGTTTCAATGTAATGGCCACAAGGTGGATGTGGTGTGAACACATGGGTTCGATGTAAGGGGGAATAGATAAAGTCAGGGGTGGGGATTTTTTCCATAATGTCGTCATCGTGATAGAAGATGGGGTGACTGGTGGAAGAAAGACCACCTGACGCGACGAAGCTACTTGACTCATCATCATGAGAAGAGAGGTTCACATGCACATCGTCACAAGGGGTGACAGAAGAGGAAGCAGATAAAGGATCTACCGATGTTGAGCCCAGGGTGATCGCTGAAGGAAGGTCAAGAAAAACAACACCGGAGGATTCAGAGGGAATTTTCCCCGAGGGTCTCATGGATGATGATAGGTAAAATATGGTGGACGAAGGCTCTGTCATCTTGACATCAGGAGGGGGAATGTCAATGGGAGCCATCATGTCTAGTAGTTCTACCGAAGCAAAATGCGCAAATAGGGGAGGTGCAAAAGTCCTCGAGGCGGGGGAAAAGGTGGGTGTAATTGCCATGGAGATCACACAAAGCACAAGGGTGGTTGGTGTGAATAGTCTTGGGGTTCTTGGCCGTGGTCACGGAAGGAACAGAGGCTTTCGGGACCGTGGACTCACGGAACGTGACATTAAACATGGGCTTGAGATGAGGCAATTCAGGACAAGTATGGGTGGCGTGACTGATAACATCACACAAAGCACACTGGATGGTATGCTTTGGAGGCCGAGGAGGGGCAGGGTTTGTCGGGGCAGCCTTGTCCTTTGATGCCCCCTTGCGAGCTTTGCCCTTCTTACCCGAAGCGGTCGTAACATGAGGTGGTTCTTGTTGAGGTGACTAAGGCACTGTTGCAGCAAGAGAAGTCATGGGGACCGGTTGAACCGGGGTCAAAGCAATATAAGGTTTGGGGTGACTAGGGGGGGTAGAGGCTGAAGGATCAAGCTACTAGACGGGTATACCCAGGGTTAGGTTAGGGATAGAAAGGGTGGCCATGATGGGAACCGAATAGACTCTGGGAGGGGGAGCAAGGAAAGGTATCTGACTAGCAGGGTAATGGCTAGGAGGGATGGCTCCAATATGGTTGAGACCTGGTGGAACCGACCCAGGAGGATAGAGGGGCTCATGGGTACCAGCTGTAGGAGAAGGGCCAGAAGGAAGAGGTCTGGCTGGCTGAGGCAAAGGGCTAGGAGCAGGTTGCGGTGGGCGAGGCTGAGGTTGAGGTTGCTGACTAGCCGAAGCAGGTTGTTTAAGGTCAGCTCGAGACGATTGCATCATGTAAACATTAGCTAAGCTGGGATTAGAGACAGGAGGAGGGAGAGGACCTAGGAAGGTTCCAAGCAAGGAGGAGTCTTTGTAGATGCCAGGGGAAACACTGGTCAAAGAATCAACAATTTGCTTATTGGTGACAACAGAGATGGTGGACTCAGGGGAGGTCTGAGATTTTGGTTCATGATATGACAATTGGTCAATGGTGACAATCTTCCCATTATGAGGGAAAAACATCTTACAGTGGACGACGGATGGGATGACAGACATGGAATAGGTGTATCTACGCCCCAAAAGAATGTTATAGTTAAGAGGGGCGTTGATAACTTCAACGTCAACACAAACAGTCTTGCCTGCAAGGGTGATAGGACAGTTACGGAATAGGCCAATGGGTTGGGAGGCATGGCCATCCCACGCACGAAGGGTGATTGTGGAAGGGGCCAGCTTAGGAGATCCGAGTTGTTTCCAAACCGAAGCAGAAATCACACATGTAGATGCCCCCTCATCAATAACACACCGAGCGACGTTGGCATTTCGGATTTTGACTGGGATTTGGAAAGCAACAGAAGCAAGAAGTGGGGGATGGTCTGACTGACGGGCATCGAAAATGATCAATTGCTCATAAGCAGGATCTACAGCACCCATGGCAGATAGTAGAGCCTTATTTTGAGAAGGAAACGACTAGAGGAGTTCCATTGTTGAAATGGCGGCAGGAGATTGTGCCAGATCATCTACTATGCTATATGAATGGGCAGCCCGACCAGAGGCAACATTTCAGCATAATGGTCCCTTAGGAATCTTGGTATGAACCGCAGCTTTGGGCAGAGGGATTTTCAAGGGACCATTGGGTGTCGACAGAGGCTCTGTAGGACCTAGAGGTGGGGACTCGGGGACAGACAGAGCGGGAGGCGTGGAGTACTGATGAGACCGAGTTTGAAGGTTAAGGTCGACAAGTAAAGGTTGATTAGAGTTCATCATGAGAATCTGGTAATCGAAGGAACTAGGAGGGGAAGGTTGAGTGGCCGCCTATCCGTTAGGTGGTTGGGTAGCCACAAATCCCTGTTGTGCATCCACCTTCTCTTGAGGGGGCGGTGACTGCTGTTGCGGGGATTGATAAGGCAAGGGAGGCAGAGGTGCTAATGTTGGAGGAGCTGGAGCACCAAGCTGTGGATACGGATAATAAGAGGGTTGGGTAACAGTGTGGTAAGTAGGAGGTTCGGCCAAAAGAGGGGGCATGCCATATCCTAGAGACGTGTTACCGGGAGGGGAAAAAGTGTGGGAGGTGCTGCCTCCCCCCCCAGGAAAACCATTACCCATGGGAGGTTGGGCGCATGTATGAGAGATAGCACCAACGATACCATCGGCGGCATGAGGTGCCCCCGGTGCATTGGCATCACCGGGTCTAGGGAGATCAGGTAGAACAGTATAAAAATAACCCGTCTGAGCGTAGATCAGGTCATATTTTAACGCCATTTGGAGGGCAGCTTCTTTGGTTTGAGGAAAATGCGATGCGACATCTTTCCCGATAGGGGGCAAGAGAGATCTAAGGAACTAGTCCATGTAGACATGGTCTTCGAAGGTAGGAGATTGACATAGGCTCTTTCTTCGTCGCCATTCCTGGACATGATCGGATAGGCGGGTCGTAGATGATTGACGGAAATAAGTCAAAAGTTCAATACCAGTGTCATAACGAAGGGGAAGCTGGAAGTAAGATAAAAAAGCCCGGGCAAGAGTCGCAAAGGTGGTATAAGAGGAAGTGGGCTGATCAACATACCACTTAGAAGCTTCGCTTGTAAGCGTGCATTGGAACAATCTAAGACGGATGGAATCATCAATAATGGAATGATATGAACACCACATGTGGAAAGATTGGATATGGTTGGAGGGATCCTCTCCAGCAAGTCCTTCAAACTTGGGAATGTCGGAGGGGAGCTTGGTTGGCATAGCAGGCCAACTAACATCGTGGTGGATAGGATCATTGATCAACTGATTGAAATCGAGGAGACTGAGGCCTGCCATGAAGGGGAGCAAGGGAGCAGTCGGGGTAGTTCCCGTGGCAGTGCCGCTAGTAACATTCCCAACATTATGGCCGGGGATGCCGCTAGTGTTAGGCCCTGGACCAGACATGGTGAAGGTAACAGGGGGAGAACCAGAAGTAGGAGGAGAACCCAAAGAATTAGAAAAGGAGTCAGAGTGTGGACTCGAAGGGGGACTAACTCGACGACAGTGGGGAGGAGTAGGTCGACCAACTGGAAACTAAGGGTGAAGGCCAAGAAGTCTCCGGGATATACGCCTTGGGGGTGCAAAGATGACGACACAAAAGGAAGAAGAAAAATCCACAAAGGCAGGGAGGTGCAGAATCAAGTGATGTCAATGTCGAAACAAGGGCAGAGAGGTGCAGTGTCAATTGATTTTAAAGTCTTTGCCTGGCGGTGTTAACCAGGCTCTTCTTCACTTAGGGTCAGTGTGTGGCATGTGTTAATTTTAATTTTTAAACCCAGACGTTTTGAGAGTAAAAGAAAAAGTGTGTTGCGTAGCTAAAAATAAATCAAAAGAGAACAGTAAAGAAGACTGAAATAATAGAAAATTAATAGCTAACAATGCATCTATCTAACCCAAGAAGGTGGGTCTCTCAAAACTAGTCTAAAAGAGGGAAAAAATCTAATCAAAACACACTAAGAAGAGGCCAATAGATCTAAGGTCGGGAGGGACAGGGATCTAAAGGAGAAATCTGCTGAAAAGAGGTGCAGAAAACAGTAAAGAGGCAGAGGCAAGGTTGTTGCAACAAAGGGGGGAATCAGCTAAAGGTAGAAGTGACAAGGAGGTGACCCTAGAGGCAAACCCAAACAAAGCTATATGAGGTGATTTGAAAGGAAAAGTAGTTGATCTTAAAGGGATCTGAAGATGAGGTATCAGAAATGGCTGAAACTATGAAAATTTAGACACTTACAGCAGCTAAAACTCTTCCACAAAAAGTGGAGGGTACTGAAGCGCTAGGGGGATATATTCCCACTTAGTTGAGTAAACCAAAGCAAGAATAGGTCTAAACGGGAGAAGACGGAGGTCAGACAACCCTAACAGAGGTTCAGACAAAACCCATAAAAATTTCAGAAAAATTCCAGAAAAAAGTTCAGGTCACAGTTTTTGGGTTGTTTTCTGCTACTTGAAGCTCCAGGATGCAGTTTTTGGGCCAAAAAGTGCGACTTGCACTTCTGACACTCTTGACGGAAAATTTTAGAAAAAATTGTTGTCTCAGCTGCGACTGATGTCTGTCACCTGCGCAATAGGGCTAGAAACACATGAAAGTTAAAAATTTTAATGTTTAAGGGTTTTAGAGGTGAAAAACACCATAAAAATAGGAAAAAAAAAATTGAAGAGAAACCCTAGGGTCTGAAATAGCTGGCTATGCAGGAATATATAAAACGACAACGGTCGCAAAAGAAAACCCATGTGGAGTCGCCAATTGTTAGTATGAATATTTCATCAGAAAAAGACCACTTTAGCTACGCATAAGAAATAGCCCTAACATCAATTATAGCTGCCAATATCTTTAAATCTGCAGTTAGGTGATCCAAATAAAGCTGCACAAATCCAGATCTAAGCATAAAAGAGATTAAGCAGTGAGAATAAAATGTTGCTCCATGCATCCAATAGACAAGACAAGAACAATATATTTGAAAGAATTTTTATATTAAAAAGGGGCACTTGAGAGGAAAACAAGAAAGGTGTTTCCAATTCTCCTGAATGGGATGGGTTCTTGAAAGTCCTCAACATTTCAGATCTAAAATTTCTCTCTCTTGTTGGTGTAGAAAACCCAGACAAACATAGAACTCAAAGGGAGCTCACAAAGCAAGTGATGAAGAATGTGACAATGATAATGGCTCAAAGTCAGACCAAGAGTATAGATCCAGAGTGATCTAATACCTTGAAAAGGTGACTAATGAATGGGAAAAACCTTATATTTATAGCAAAATATTAGGGCGGTCTAGAACTTGGTGCATGAATAAAATATTATTAATCAAATTCTAGAACCACCCTTTAGGAATATTTTATTATATTTGTTGGAGGGAAAAGGATTTTTGACTTGGGTCAATTCCTTTATTTATAAATAATAAATAAATAAATGATTTATTTATTATTTTAAGGAAATGGTGGGAATATAATTGAATAAATAATGATTTATTTAACTATTTATAAATGATTTAGTCAAATTTAACTAGGAATATTATTTAAATAGGGATTTAAATAACTTATTCCTAGGAAATAATCAAATAAATAAAGATTTATTTAATTGATTTCCTTGTTTTGGGTTAAATATGACCAGGAAATATAAACAAATATAGATTTGTTTATTATTTCCTTTTGGGGTTTCCTGTTTAGACCATAAACAACTTAATAAAGGTGTTTTACTAAGTTATTTCACATACCGAAAGCAATTTTACTTAGGGTAAAATTGGTCTTACATGGTGTACTTGGGTTCATCTAGTGATAATAGGTTAGATGACCAAAAAATGGTGTAACATCTACAATAATTCCAAAAATTCTAACATAAGTGAACTTTTCCTCCCCAAACCAATCTCCAATAGAGGACAAATCAATTCTAACTTTATCGGAAAGTCTAGGAGGGAATCGGCCAAAAATGATTTGGTAAATCGGAACAAGGAAACCATGGCAAACTCTATAAACATGAATTCTGAAATACCCCTTCCATAAGAACTTATGATATATATGAATTGGGACAGGTTATTTAGGAGTCCATTTCCATCCTAATAGGGGAAATTCTGAATTGAAACACAAGGCATCTAGGATGTAAGCACAAAAGTAAAAAGGAGTGGAATTTCCAGAGTTTTTGTCTTTCCTGTACTCAAGGATTCTATTGGATATCTTATCAGACAAGATAACAGCCCAATCCATTATCTCATAATTAAGAGCAGCATGAATCAAAAGAACCATTTAAATGGAAAACCTGGCTGAATTATCATTACCAAACAACCTACACATCATTGCTGCGGCATAACAATATGGAAGTGAGAGAGACTCCACAGATTACATACCTGATGCCTCATGCTTATGTTTTTCAGGGTTATTTCTCCATTCTTTAATCGGCTCTGACTAGTTTGGATGTTCCGCAGCAAATTCTTTAAGGAAGTCCTTGTTGTAGATATTTTATGGGTTCGGAAGGTGGTACATTGCTTTAATATCCTCTGATTTGAATGACCTGAACACTGATCCAGAAGGAGAAACAAAGGTTCAGTTTTGAATAGCCACATTGTCAACCACCCATCTAATAACATCATAATAGGGAAAAATATTTGCCCGAGCAGCAACTTTGTGCAGAAATGAGTTTTCCAATGAACCAAGAGGACTTTCAGAATCCGAGTCTGAGTTGGCTTCATCAGGAAATGTGGCCTTAGCTTCCACAACTCTAGGGTTTTCCTTTTCCAATAGATTGTAGACATTTTCCCATGACATTTTCCCAAGTCCCTGGCAGGAGGTGTCTGTAACCAGCTTAAGTTTTGATGGTTTCTCTTTAGGCGGCATTGTAATGATAGGGGATTTTGCAGCAACGATAGCTTTATATTTTCTAAATCGCTTCGACATTTTAGTGTTGGGCAAGTTTTCTCTGGTCATGCGAATGAAAGGATTCGACGTTCTTTTGTTCTGTAATTGAATGAAAACCTTCAGTCGAAATAAAACATAATAATGAGAACAACTATACAAGGATATATTTATCAATTACTATCTAATGTCCCCACATTTATAACATAAATGCCCTCTAATGGGTCACATTCACGCATTCAAAACAAAATAAATCGTGATCATTTGTCTGATTTTCAATTAATGGCCACGTACAATCGGAGATCGGCACATCCTTGAAATAAATGTTAAAATTCCCTTTTAATTCCTTGCGATGCGATGAATAAAGAATATAAACGTGAAGTAACAATTGCATCGTAGATCCTCGAAGGTGCACAAAGTAATATAACATAATTCATGCCGATTTCCGATTGCGATAATCACATCGGGGCTTTTAAAATGAAGTGAACCATTTAATATTTTCTCCGAAAATGCGATTGCGATGAGAAATGATCCGTCGCATCAGAGTTTTAAAATGAAAGAATGCAATATTTTAATTTCGTCCGAAATGTGATTGCAATGAATCGCATCGCATCGAACATATATACAAAAACACAACACTTTAAAATCATCCGAAATGCGATTGCGATTGAGCACGATCGCATCGGAACTTTACAAAGCAGAAACAAATCTTTTAAAGAACTCTCCGAGTTTCCGATTGCGATTACTATTCATTTTGAATTATTATTAAGTAAAAAGTCTTTATAATATTCTTGATATGTTTAAAAGGCTTTATAACTCATCGAATCGGAAAATTATTAAAGGTTGTACACTTTTTGAAATAAAAATGTGATATGCATCATTTTATCAATGATTATTTTATTTCTATTTAGGAATAAAGATATAAAAAGGGGACCTATTTTTAAATGGGATTTATTCTATAATTTAAAAATGGGGAGGGTTGTTGTACAGTACAACAATTGACGATTCATTGGAAGAAACAATTATCTCTGAAAAAATGAAATGAACACTATATTTTTAGTAAGTAAAAATTTCTAAAGATAATGAAAACTTTACTTAAGATAATTCAAATAAAATCTAACTGTGAAAAGAATAAAAATTACTTACAATTTCTTTCTAATTCCTCAAGGATAAAAGAATTTTTTTTGGGTTATCTCAAGCTTTGATTGGTTGATAATAATAAATTAAGTTGATTTTCTCAAGTTTACCTTATGTAATATACTCCATTATCATAGGTATTGCCTATGCTGCCAGCAAACGTTCATAGTCTCGACAGGGTTACCTTTTAACCATCAACCATTCATTATCCCATCCAACAAAGATTATGAATCTTTAAAAATAAATTCATAAGACATATTTTTTCATATTTTTTTGTCTTTTTATTTATTTTTCTTAATTTAAGAGCCATTGTTATGGTTTGGTAGACAATTAGTAACAATGCCATTCACTAGTTGTAATAAAATTGAACAAGCTGGCTCGTGATGAGACCCCTTGTCTTATTTTATAAGCCATTACCCTGTTTTGGTAGGCAGTATTGGTAATATCGGTTTTATTACTTCCTATGATCATGGTAAGCAGGCTCCTGATGAGACCTCTTATCTCCTAAATTTGGTCATATAATTTCTTTAGAATTACATTCTAAAAAATCACAATCGAAATGGATGGGGTGAAATAGTTGTATCCTTAAGAATAAATGGATGACAATTCTCAGAGTTTTTTGTTTGCTAAAGATTGAGAAAGTCTTTACTTTTTTAAATATAACCTTTCTCTGCTTAATAAATTTATAATGATTTAAATTTTCGTCAAAGTTTCAAAAGATCATGCAAATGTTTTGAACAAATTTTCAAAGTTTAACATTTTATTTTAAACTATCTAAAATTGTAATCAATTCCCTAAAAATTCTTATTTACTTAAAATAAGTATTTATAACATCCTTTCCAAGACAACTTTCTAATAATAAAAATTAAATCAAATACTTTTAACAACCTTTATTTACAAAAATAAATAAAAATTTGCAGAAAAGAATATATACAAGTAAGAAGGGGTTACCTCCTTATGAAAATAATTTATTTAAGACAAGCCCATTTACAGGAAGAGATTCTCTCTTTCCTGTTAAATTTTGAAGTATGAATGTATATGAGCCTATATTTTCAGCAATCTGAAATGGTCCAAGCCACATCTTCTGAAATTTGGTATGCTTACCTTTTTCTTCATGTGCTTTATCCCATTTCTGAACAAGATCACCAATTGACAATTTTTTTGAGATGGTGGAATTTGAATCAAAAGAAGATTTAACAAGTTGTTGATGTTTTTCATGAATATCTTTTGCCTTTTCTCTATCTTCTTCTAATTTAAGGATTTGATCAAATATCAACTGAATGGATGAGGAAGGATTTTCTTCAATGAATTGCACCAGGGCTAATGATGGAAGAGCTAGATTTGATGGTATCACAACTTCTTTACCATAAACTAAATTGAAAGGTGAAGTTCCAATAGAAGCTTTAAGAGTAATACGATTAGCCCATAATGCAAAGATTAAAGACTTGTGCCAATTCTTTTGGTTTTGATCAATAGTCCTTTTAATGATTTTGATGAGATTTTTGTTAGTGGATTCAGCTAAACCATTACCTTGTGGATAATAGTTTGTTGAATATTTCAATTTAAAACCTCTCTTAATTGCAAATTCCACTATACTATTACTAGAAAAATAAGATGCATTGTCAAATACTAGAGCATTAGGTACACCAAACCTGGTAATGATGAATTGATCGATGAAATCAATAATTGCATCAGAGTTGGCTACCTTTAGAGGAATTTCTTCTACCCACTTTGTGAAGTAATCTGTTGCTGTGAGAATGTACTTGTGCTGTTTGGAAGAATGAGGAACTATATCACCAATAATATCAAGCCCCCATTGCTCAAATGGTTGTTCAATACTTACTGGCAGCAAAGGAAAAGCTGGCTTCCTCTGTCTTCCACTAGCAGTTTGGAAAATTTTTCATTTTCTCACATAATCATGTGTATATTTAAAAAGGGTAGGCCAATAATATCCAACATGGATAATTTTGTGGGCTGTGGTATCGCCTCCAAAATGGCCTCCTGCTGGTCCATCATGTAATTCCTGCAATACCTTTTTGGCTTCAGTCTTTTCAAGACATCTTAATAAGATTGAATCATAATTATTTCTGAATAACACATCATCAATGATTTCATATTTAGTAGCTTTCAATCTTAAAGCACATTTATTCTTATAGCTGAGATTAGAAGAAGCATACCCATTTTTCAAGTAAAATATCAGATCAACAAACTGAGATTTAGAATCTGTAACACTTATTTGACTTACTTGAACAACATTTTCTGGATCTTGATTTTTTGGTAAATTAATAGCTCCTGCTAATAATCTGCAAAAACCTTATCCTCTAACAATCTTTGCTGGTTTAATGTCAATATCATATTCTTGCAAGACTATTACCCAATTAGCCATTTTTTCTCCTACTTCTCTTTGAATTAATAATTGTCTTACTATAGAGAAAGGAACAATAACCTTTGTGTGTGTTTTTAAGAGAAAAGGCCTAAAATGTTTGATTGACTTAAATACATCAAAAGCTTGTTTTTAAACATCAGAATAATTCATCTCAGCTCCTTGCAGATTTGAGCTAAAGAAAGAAATGGGTGCTTCGATTTGTTCATCATTGAGTTGTGTTAAAACAACAACATAAGATGTTTCAGTTGCCAAAGTATACATAATAAAATCTTTGAAAAAATTGGGAGTATTTAATGCAGGTGCATCAATGATTGCCTTCTTGATTGCATAAAAGGCTTCTTTTTCTTTATAACCCCATTTGAATACCGAATTTTTCCTAATCATATTCTGCATAGGCAAAACAATTTGAGAAAAATCTGGAATTAATCTTTTTACAAATTAATCTGACCTAGAAATGATTGCATGGAATTTTTATTGTGAGGTTAAGAAATATCGGCAATTTCTTTAACTCTGTCAGGATCGATATATATACCATCTTTTGACACAAAAAACCCTAAGAGTTTTCCTTGATCAAGAGAAAAGAAGGATTTCTTTGGGTTTAGTGAAATACCAAATCTTCTACATCTTTCAAATATTTGTTTCATATCTTGTAGATGATTGGATCTCTTCTTTGAATAAACTGTTATGTCATCAAGATAAATAACAACTGATCTATTAATCAAACCTTTAAATGCTATGTCCATGGCTCTCTGTAAAGTAGCTCCTGCATTTACTAAACCAAAAGGCATTTTCTGATAAGCATAAGTTTCCCATTTGGTTCTGAAAGTGGTTTTCAACCTATCATCTGGATGTACTAGAATTTGATTATACCCTGAAAATCCATCAAGGAAGGACATGAGTTTAGAACCAACTACCTTTTGGAGAATTTGCTCCATAGTTGGTAGTGGGAAATTGTCTTTTTGACATGCCTTGTTTAAATTCCTGAAATCAATACAGATTCTAATATCGCCATTTTTCTTCCTAACAGGTACCATATTAGAACCCAATTGGAATGCCTTACAGGAAAAATGATTTTGGCTTTTAGAAGTTTGTTGAGTTCTATTTTGATTTGATCCTCAAGATTTGGACGAATATTTCTTAAATTCTATTGCACAGGCTTAACATCAGATAACATTGGAATTGTTTTTGAATTACAGAAGTATCATAAGTCTTTAAATCCTCATAACTCCAAGCGAAAACATTTCTATATTTACTCAGAATTTTAATGAAAGAAGATATTTCTTCTGGAGTTAAATTAAGACCTAGATTAGCATTCTGAGGTTTAGAATCAGGCCAAGATTGACTAATTCAAACTTCAAAGTTGAAATTTGAAGTTTAGCATTAGTAACTTTCTTGAATCTATCTTTAATATCATAAAGATCCTCAAGTTTAACAACAGATTTAGGAATCGGATTTTCATTATTTCTTGAAGTAATTTGCAGATCATGATCATCTTCATCAATAATTTGTTCATCATATGATTTCTCAGAAGTTAAGAAATTCAAAATATCTTTATCATGATAGAATACTCTCCAGTTAGTAATATTTTCTGGGACAGATGGGAGAAAAATCAACTCTACTGAAAATCTACCAGGACTACAATATTCGGCAGGAAGAAGTTTGGACACAACATTAGCTAACAAGTCAGCTGATGTGTTTTGATGTATAGGAATAAAAGAGATATTAAATGCTAGAAATTGAGTGGTAAGGTCCTGTACTAGGGTTTGATAATGTTTCAGATGTCCTGAAAGACAATGGATGGTATTCCTTACTTGTATTATGACAATTTCGGAATCTCCATATACTTTCAAGTATTTTACATCTAACCATATGGCTTTATAAAGCCCTTGAATCAAGGCTTCATATTCAGCAGTATTATTAGTGCACTCAAATTATAATCTACATGATAACATGGTTTTCTCTCCTTATGGATCAATTAGGATGCATCCTGCTCCTGCTCCATCAATAGATTTTGATCCATCAAAATATAATGACCAAAATAAAGTTCTATCTATAGGTTTATCTACAAAAGAATCAAAAATATTTACAATTCTAGAAGAATTAGATTGCGAAAAATTTTCAATTTGAGAAACAAAAGTATTTACCGAGAATGGTGATTGTGGTGTAGTAAAATTTTCAAGAAAAGACTTGGCAGAATAACCTCCAAAAATATTATTATTGAAACTTACAGGTTCATTAGGTTGTTCAAATTCAGTTACAGTGTGCATCATATGTTTTTCTCACTCTACTTTGATTTGATTGGGTTTATCTTTGTAGGGAAGCCACATATGTGAATAATCGATTGAGATATAACCATTAAGTTTCGCAGACCAGTCTCTGCTTAAGACCAACCCATAGAATTCTGGAATATCAACAATTAAAATATCAATTCTTTGGACAATCCTAGGATCAGAAGCTAGTATGATAGTAACTAAATTTATTTCTCCAACAACTTGAACTTTAGAGCGATCCAATTGTACAATATGAACAACAGACTTCTATGGTTCAATATTCAATTTAGCACAGACTGAAGAAGGCATTATATTGGAGGATGCTCCATAATCAATTAAACAATTGTCCAAATTCTTATTGTAGATTTCATAAGTCAACATAAATGGAGGTGTCTGAGAATTTGATCTTTCTCCAATAAGAAAAGTATCAGCTGCATCTACTTTGTCTGGTGGCTTACCAGTCCCCTTAGCTGCTTTAGCTACTACACCACTTGGTAGAGGAGCAATAGGTGTAGCATTTAACTCTTTTAATAACAACTTTGTTGATGTTTAAGTTTTCTGAGTTCATGTAATGAGATGTTCACTCTAGTCTTTTTCATGTCCTCAATGATATTATAATCCATCGTATCTGAGACCACCAGAGTTTTTGATGATGATGTGGGAGGATTGGGAGATGATGGCTGATTCTGAGTGGGTAGGGGAGAAGCTCTTTTTGTAGGAATTTTGTTTTTAGTACTCAGAGTTGTATTTTTCTTCTTCGGAACAGTTTGAACAAGTTCCAATGTAGATTTTCTCCTTGTACTCACAGGCATAGCTTCTTGTTCCATCTCACTATATGAATTAGGGAGAATGAAATCCCACATTCCATTTAGTTCAACTACCTCTTCCCTGTCATCTTCTTCATCTGACATTAGAGGGATTTCTTCTTCTTCTTCATCTTCTGATTCTGCATTAGAAATTGCATTGGGAGGTTTTGATTCAGTTTGATTTCTCTTGAAATTTCTAAATGGTCTTTTTGTAGAAGTCTCTGCTACTTGATTTTTGATTTTAACCATTTCATTAGAAATGGTTTTAAGGAATTTTTGTAAACCTTCCATGTCATATGGATCTCTTGGTGTCTTTTTCTTGGAATCGTCTTTAAAAGTGACTTTCTTTGATTTCCTTTCCTCAATAGCATTTTTATTATCTAGAGCAATCATTTGTTTTTCAACTGAAATAACTTCTTTCATATTCTCAGCTAAAGTCGGTTTTGCAGCTCTATCTACAAAAATTGCTATGTTTGAGGGCAAAGAATTAATGTACCATTCACTTCTAACTTGTTCACTAGGCTTAGATGTTGTAGGGATCTTATTCAAGAGTTTATTGAATCGAGAATTAAAATCTTTAATTGGTTCCTTGGGCCGAGTCTTTAAATTGGAGAGATCGTTAATTAGGGTAGAAACTGATCTATCATCTCCATATTTAGTTAAAAATTTCTTTTCAAACATATCCCAATCTGTAATAGAATCAGAAGGTAAGGAAAACTACCAGGATCCTACTGTTCCTTGCAAAGTATAGGGAAATAATCAAACTACAACATCTTCATGCACTACTTGATTTAAATTTATAGCAAGCATAAAGTTATTGATATGTTCTTCCGCTTGTATACCAGTGTCTGGACTAAAATTTGGGAGCCATTTTTCAGGATGATCAGGTAGATCATGCAAAGGTGCATCCATGTTCACAGCTCCTAGTCTGGTCCATGGTCTTTGTGCTGGTTGTGCCATTCTTGTGACCATAATAGATGAACTAGAAGGGATAACTGGTATATGAGTAGTAACTGTTGAAGTATCGGAAAAAACAATTAATGTTTTAGTAGATGTTGTTTGAGTAGAGGAAGATTGAGAAGATGTAGATGAGACTACTATACTTTCCTGATTTGGAGCTTGGGAAACAACTGATTGAATATGTGATGAAGAACTTGTACCACTTTCTGTTTCCGATGGAGTTTTTCTTGTTTTGACTCTACTAGGTATAGGAAATTCTTTTGGGGAAATTCCAAGTTTTTCACTTTGTGACCTAGTAAGAGGTCTGGAAGAAAAAAATTGAGAGGTGACACTACCTTCAGATAATTCTGATTCTTCTAATAATAATGAGAATCCTTGAAGTTTATGAACTAAGGCTTCGACTTCAGGGGATTCAGGGGTTGGATTATCTAATTGATTTGAAACTTTGGTAGTGGGTGTTTGAATACTTTTCTTAATTTCTTCTCTTGTGATTTGAGATGTGGAAGAAATTGAAGGTGATGAGGGTGATGTGCTCTTAGAATGGGTTTCGGATTTAGATTTATCTGCCATTCATAGCTTATGGCCCTCCTTCTAGTGCCAAAAATGTTGAAGCCTCGAAAATCGTTGCTTCAAACATCGGGGGTTAACCACCTGGTCGGGACCTTAGGATAGCTCCTTTTTCATTTGGTGTGGTGGCTTTGACTAGATTTATAGGACCAATTTCCTAATAATGTAAATGGGTTGGTAATGGAATGATTGGATGGGGGAAAATGGGACTAAATTACTGAAATAAAACTATCTAATCTAACTTAAATATAGATGGAATAACTCTAAAACTAACCCGGGCATCAAATGTGAATACAACTTTAAATTGTTTCAATTAATCAATAACCATGAAAATGTATTACAACTTAATTTAAATGTGCAACAACAAATAAAGATAACTCTGTTTAACAAATTAAACAGAGTTATAATAACATATTGCATTCATCATAATATATCGCTTGCATATACTATAAAAGATAAATATTTCTAACACACTCAGAAATGATATGTATAAAGAAATATTGTGAAACAACTACACATAAACGATAGCAATTTAAAAGAGAATATCACATGACAAAAGAAACTAACAGTGAATAGATAGAAATACCATATCAATCTCGATATTTCCTAATGTAATTCGATATTCAAATCCAACAACTTCAATGTAAAATAAACTCCAAGATACAAAAATGCAATTCTTAAAGATAATTTCATAGAGAATCACCAGATGTGATCCTTTATAAAAATATATGAGTCAATGGAGTACAAAAATGTAATCTCCAAGTCAAAATATTACAAATTCAGGACCTCTTTCTAAATGCATGAAAGGGGTTTAAATAGATACTTAACAACAAAAATAACTAAGACTATTCCTACAATCTATCTAAATTAAAAAATATCTGAAACAAAAATGCGAGCTTGATGAAAACCGACACATTGATCATCAGTTGAGGTGGATGCATGAAGGTGGAAAATTTTGAGCATCTCCTTTACTTCTTCAGGATGACTAGGCTTCGAATGCAACCGCCCTATATATGTGGCATTGGAGAACTTGGGAATGATGTAATCAATGGCACTTGAGAGAAATTTAATTTCT
Source organism: Pinus albicaulis (assembly GCA_034641835.2). Taxonomy (NCBI): domain Eukaryota; kingdom Viridiplantae; phylum Streptophyta; class Pinopsida; order Pinales; family Pinaceae; genus Pinus; species Pinus albicaulis. The sequence goes on from CM076578.1 coordinate 1,902,654,272, forward strand.
ATTTGTTGACTATGTGGCTTGATGAGATTAGTCCACATTGAATCCCATGATATTCCCTGTAATTGGCCAATTTGCTGGTTTTTATTAATAATCTCTTGTTTCCATCTAAGATCAGTTTCATTTACTCTGGGTAATTGGCCGGGACTACAATCTACAATTAAATTGATTGCATATAAATTATCATTTACCATCTGTGTTACACTGTTCATTATTCCCTTAGCTCTGGACGTGGCCCTTTCTACTTTGATCAAGCGATGTTACCATTCTGCAAAAACAATATCTTTATGTCTCTCCATAATTTTGGGAAGATTTGCTTTTCTCCCTGTTTCTGATTCTTTCCATAAAAGAAAATCGAAGATCTTTTCTTCAGCTTCATCAAATTCAATATTAAGAGTAATTCCTTCATCTATCAGGGAAGAGGTTAGCTCACATTGAGACTCTGCTTCTGTAATATTTAGACAAAACTCATTTAATTGTTGAGACAATAATTTGTTTGTCTCCAAAGCTTCATTTTTAAATTTATTCAGAGTGGGATAGTTCTTGAACTTGTCCAATTTAGATTGAAACATTTTTTCTTGTTCAATCTTCAGAGTCTACTCATTTTGTAGAAGAGTTTGTAATTTTTCAATTTCTTGATTAAGCTGCTGATGCTTTTCTAGGGTCTGCTGATCAATCTTCTCTTTTTCAACAGCTAGCTGCTCTTCTAATTGTTTAGTCTTGAGCTCTTCATCCTGTAATCACTGTTCCAACTGAATGCTCTTTTCTCGGTATTCTGCAACTTGTTCTTCAAAAATGGCCATTTGTACATCCTTTTGTTTCATCAATTGTGTAACTTCGGAGGCTTTATCTATAGTGGCAACACTATAAGCACCTTCAAACTGAGACAATTTGTTGAGATCCTCAGATGGATCCACCTCAGCATTTTTAAAAACAATATTCATAAATTCCCCCAGTGATGCATCTTGATCAGTTCTTCTTCTTTTTCTCTATTTTCTCACCATAGCCCTATGTTTGGGACTGTAAAATATATCTAAAGGAGGAATTTCTTCTATCTTTAGAATAATCTCACCAGTGGGGTTTTCAGGGATGATTTCTACATCCCGATCTTTTGAATCATCAACTTGGGAAATGTTTTGTTGTCCTATTTGCTTGGAAAATTGTTCATATTGGCTTAGAAAATGAGGAGAAACAATAAGTTCAGTAGTTTCTTGTCCTCCAAGTTCAGAACATGCATTATTGTTTATATCATATTTAGGTGCTTGTTCAGTGTTTTTACTCTCTGTGCTTCCTTTTTCAATATGCACATGGGCATCAGTACCTGTGCTATCTTTTCCTGTTTGAGTCGAAGACTGCTGTACAACAATTTTAGCAGTAGTTTTTGATTTTCTAGTGTCAGCTTTGCTTCTATCGTCTTTCTTCTCCAAAACAGGATTAGCTTCTGTTACTTCTTTACCAGAATTACTTCCTGTATCTTTCTGTTTTGGTTCACATCCTTGTGTAGAAATCCTCAATTGATCTAGAGGAACTCTGAGTAGCCTTTGAATTCTAAATAATAAAAATTTATTCATCTCCTCAGGCTGAAATTTGGACTTGGCCAAATAAAAAATTTGAGACATATTATCTACAGAAACAAATAAATCATCAAAGATATCTGGTTCATGTTCGAACTGAGCAATGAGACAGAGGTAGTAAAATCATACGCTACTTTCCTGGGATCATATTGCCTTCCAGGAATTGTTGAAAGCTTAGGATCAGTTAACTTAACAAATTATTTCTCAGCATGGACAAAATTTCTGAGAGTATAGTCACCACATTTGAAAGGAAAAGAAGGCCACATGAGTTTTTTGCTGCTCTTTAATGTCCTAGACATACCTTCTACTGTCAGCTGATAAGAAATTTCCTGTGCTAACAACTTGTCTGGAACATATAAAGGAAGGATATGTGGCTCTACAATACTTCCAAAAATTCTAACATAAGTGATCTTTTCCTCCCCGAACCAGTCTCCAATAGAGGACAAATCAATTCTAGCTTTATTGGAAAGTCTAGGAGGGAATCGGCTAAAAATGATTTGGGAAATCAAAACAAGGAAACCATGGAAACTCTATAAAAATGATTTCTGAAATACCCCTTCCATAAGAACTTATGATATATATGAATCATGACAGGTTCTTTAGCAGTCCATTTCCATCCTAATAGGGGAAATTCTGAATTGAAACACAGGGCATCTAGGATGTAAGCAAAAAAGTAAAAAGGAGTGGAATTTACAGAGTTTTTGTCTTTCCTGTGCTCAAGGATTCTATTGGCTATCTTATCAGACAAGATAACAACCCAATCCATTATCTCAGAATTAAGAGCAGCATGAATCAACGGAACCATTTGCATGGAAAACCTGGCTGAATTATCATTACCAAACAACCTACACATCATTACTGCGGCATAACAATATGGAGGCGAGAGAGACTCCACATAGTACATACTTGATGCCTCATGCTTATGTTTTTCAAGGTTATTTCTCCATTCTTTAATCGGCTCTGACTAGTTTGGATGTTCCGCAACAAATTCTTTAAGGAAGTCCTTGTTGTAGATATTTTGTGGGTTCGGGAGGTGGTACATTGCTTTAGTTTGCTTTGCTTTGAATGACCCGAACACTAATCCAGAAGAAGAAACAAAGGTTTTGTTTTGAATAGCCACATTTTCAACCACCCATCTAATAACATCATAATAGGGAAAAATATTTGCCCGAGTAGCAACTCTGTGCAGAAATGAGTTTGCCAATGAACCAAGAGGACTTTCAGAATCCGAGTCTAAGTCAGCTTCATCAGGAATTGTGGCCTTAGCTTCCAAAACTCTAGGGTTTTCCTTTTCCAATAGATTGTAGACATTTTCCCAAGTCCCTGGCAGGAGGTGTCTGTAACCAGCTTAAGTTTTTTTGGTTTCTCTTTAGGCGACATTGTAATGACAGGGGATTTTACAGCAACGACAGCTTTAGATTTTTTGAATCACTTCGAAATTTCAGTGTCGGGCAAGTTTTCTCTAGTCCTACAAATGAAAGGATTCGACGTTATTTTGTTCTGCAATTGAATGAAAACCTTCAGTTGAAATAAAACATAATAATGAGAACAACTATACAAGGATCTATTTATTAATTACTATCTAATATCCCTGTGTTTATAACATAAATTCCCTCTAAGGGGTCACATTCACACATTAAAAACAAAATAAATCGTGATCATTTGTCTGATTTTCAATTAATGGCCATGTACAATAGGAGATCGACACATCCTTGAAATAAATGTTAAAATTCCCTTTTAATTCCTTGCGATGCGATGAATAAAGAATATAAACGTGAAGTAACAATCGCATCACAGATCCTCAAAGCGGCGCAAAGTAATATAACATAATTCATGCCGATTTCCAATTGCGATAATCGCATCGGGGCTTTTAAAATGAAGTGAACCGTTTAATATTTTCTCCGAAAATGCGATTGCGATGAGAAATGATCCGTCACATTGGAGTTTTAAAATGAAAGAATGCAATGTTTTAATTTCTTCCGAAATGCAATTGTGATGAATCACATCGCATCAAACATATATGCAAAGACACAACACTTTAAACTCTTCTGAAATGCGATTGCGATTGAGCGTGATCGCATCAGAACTTTACAAATAAGAAACAAATCTTTTAAAGAACTCTCTGAGTTTTCGATTGCGATTACTGTTCATTTTGAATTATTATTAAGTAAAAAGTCTTTATAATATGCTTGATATGTTTAAAAGGCTTTATAACTCATCGGATCGGAAAGTTATTAAAGGTTGTACACTTTGTGAAATAAAAATGTGATATGCAACCTTTTATCAATGAATCTTTTATTTCTATTTAGGAATAAAGATATAAAAAGGGGACCTATTTTTAAATGGGATTTATTCTAAAATTTAAAAATGGGGAGGGTTGTTGTATAGTACAACACTTCCTAAGAAGGTTCATTCCAAACTACGCCGAAATGGCTAAAGGATTTACTCAACTCTTGAAAAAGGGGGTTCCCTTCCATTGGGACCAAGTTGTGCAAGATTATTTTGATGCTGTCAAGGATACCCTTATCTGAGCGTCATTAATGTACCTCCCTAATTATGAAAATGATTATTTCCTATATATCGTCGCGGCTGAAATGACCATTCCTATGGTATTGGTCCAAGTAGAAGATGGAATTGAACATCCAATCTATTATTTGAGTCGTAATATTAATGATACAAAATTTAAGTATTCATACATAAAAAAGCTTTCCTTGGCAGCTGTTCAAGCTGTCCAAAGATTTCGCCATTATATCTTGCTCTGAAAAACCACTATTATTTCAGATTGCAACCCCATGACTTATATCTTATCACGTCAATTTCTGGGGGGAAAATATTCAAAATGGATTTTCATTTTGCAGGAATTTGATTTGGAATTCATCAAATCCAAGTCAAAGAAGTCTTTAGTTTTGGCTGAGCTTCTCTGTGACCTTCCCTCTGATAGTACTGCAACTACGTCGGAACCATCAATTCCTAACGAGTCTCTATTTCTGATCGGATCATCTGATCCTTGGTATGGGGATTTCATCATTTATCTCCAAACTTAAATTTTTCTACCTGATACCTCTCGCTCTGAACAACGACGTATTCAATACCAAGCCAAAGATTCTCTGATTGTCAGCAATACACTTGATCGTCGTGGTGTTGATACCATTTTAAGGAGGTGCCTCACTCATGAGGAGGCCGAAAATGTTTTAAATGATTTTCATGCTGGGGCTTCAGGTGGACACTTATCTGGATACGCTACCGCATAGAAGATACTCCACGCTGGTTACTTTTGGCCTACCATTTTTCGAGACTGCATCCTCGCAGTCAGAAGTTGTCATGCGTGCCAGATTTTTGATAGTAAAATCTGCAAAACGCCAACATCAATGCATCATGTTGTCTCTGTGGGACCATTTTCAAAATGGGGTATTGACTTCATGACCTGTAACCCTCGTTCATCTGAGGGGCATGGTTATATGATTGTCGCAGTCGACTATTTTACCAAATGGGCTGAAGCAATGCCTACATTCAACAACACAGGACATACAACTGCATTGGTTTTCTTTAATCATGTTATTGCATGGTTTGGAGTCCCACAGGATATAGTTACAGATCATGGGAATCATTTTTGCAATCACATGATGACTGAATTGACTGCCAAATTAGGATTGTCACATGATAATTCTACTCCTTATTATTCACAATCAAATGGAAAATTTGAGGCTATCAACAAGATTCTTAAACGTATGCTTCAACGAATGATAGGAGTTCATAAGAGAAATTGGCATTTTATCGTATACTTTGCCTTGTGGGCATATCGAACCTCGGTGAGAAACGCAACTAGATTTACTCCTTTTCAATTGGTGTATGGTTTTGGAAGCTATCTTACCAATCTAATGTGAAATACCATCATTAAAACTCGCAATCGACTTGTTACCTGACACCTTAGAAGAAGAAGCACTTCTCCTTAACCTCATCCATCTTGATGAAATGTGTCGTGAAGCCTAATTGGCCAAAGAAGTGCATAAGAGACGTATAAAGGCGTAATACGAAAAAAATTTCTAGCCTCGCATTTTCTCAGAGGGTGACTTGGTCCTTATTTACGATCAAGAAGCTGATGTAATAGGTATAGGAAAGTTTGAGCCATTATGGCATGGCCCCTATATTTTCAAAAGAGTTCTTGCTAAGGGTGCCTATGAGTTGGTTGATTACGATGGAATTCCGTTGGAGCAGCCTAGAAATGGGTTGTATTTGAAACGTTACTATGCTTAATCATGAGCGTAGTATTTTTTTGTATTATATTGTATATATATGATGTGGATTTGCGTTCACTATCTTAATTTGTTTTTAGAGTTTTCTTGACGTTAGTAATCCGCTTTACATTTCATCGTAGATGTCTGAATCTTCAAAACCCTTTGTTGGATATGCTGATGGTGCTAGTCATAGTATGCAAAATCTATCCTCTGCGGCGTGGGCCATTTTCGCTCTGAACGACGAGTTAGTGAGTTTTCAAGGGATTTGTATTAGTAGATCGACGAAAAATATCGTTGAGTATAGCGCGTCGATCGAACTTCTTTCTGAGGCTATTTCATTTGGTATTAACTGTATCATCATTAGGTTAGAGTCATAACTTGTGGCATTACAAATTACTAGTGTTTATACTGTTAGAAATCCAACATTACATAGATTGTTCCTAAGAGTTCGAATTTTGGAAAGAAACTTTGATTTTATTCAATATCAACATATTTCCAGAAATTTGAACACATTAACTGATTGTTTAGCTAATCAAGTTTTAGACAGACATTTGCAACATATGTGAATAAAACATTCACATCATTGAATAGGATTGCAAAATAAACTTAGGAAAACACTGAAATCATATAGATATATAGTTATAGGGTTTTACAAAAATTTGTGCCCAAGACACATTGGTCATCTGACCTCAAAATGTATGCAAAATGTCAAAAGTAAACTAGTGGTGCTCGTGGTAACATGCTATAGATCTAGCTATCCTACGCAGGAACCACATCTAGCGGTTAGGAACCCTATTAGTGTGTCGCTGCAGTCGCATAGGTAACTCTTCAATCTGGAGATCCGAAATCTCGAAGGTTAAACCCTCTATGTGCTACGGAGCTCAGTCAAAGTCTCAACCATATCAAGATCCTGAAGGACTGCTCTCCCAAAAACCCTCTCTGCTGGCACATCTGCTTCACGCTCCGGTTCCTCTACTGGTTGAACACGCCCAAAATCTGCATTACATCAAATATTTATTTTAGTCTTGGGAAAACATCAAAATAGAAAAACATTGTATAAACCTTAGGAAAATCAAAACATGGTAAAAACATTCTTACCCAATGCACCCCACTGAGCGCCTTTTGGTAATGCTAAATCTGGATCTCCTCGGAAATCAACGCCTGCGTATGCATACTCATTAATGGCGACAATTTGTCGCCAGAACCATGCAAAGAACACATTCAAGAACACAATGGTAGATTGGCCTGCATGCCTACCCATGAGTTCTACCCATCTCTACATCCGTGGATATCTAGGATTAGACATATCCAGTGTCACATGTTGTGGTTGCATCAGTGGAATCCTTTCTAAAGCGAAGGATATAAGGATTGAACCATAACTGAAATTCTTCTTCCTTCCTCCCTTTTCTTTGTTCAGTTGTTCCTTTATCTGAGAAAGTACAACTTTAGACCAGTTGAAGACTATTGGCTCCAAGCACGTATTGCATATATGATCTATTCGCTAAATGTAGTGTAATGGTGCCGGTAAGTTTTGCGATTATGAAAAGGATAGTTCTCAAAGGAAAATATCTAAAATCTTGGATGTTTATCTTTCCATCTTTGCTTGGCTCTGCCCCTGGATAACAATGTTGTAAAACATAATCTCTCACTCCAACAATAGACCCTGAGATTGAAATAGGCAAGCCTCTCCTTGAAAAACCTATAAGAAAGTATACATCCTCGACTGTCATGCGAACCACTTGGTTCTTAATATGAAATGCCTTGATAGCTAGATCCCATGCTCGAACTAAGAACTACAAGAGTTATATTTGTTGCCTCGTCCATAACAACCTGAAGTACTTAAGCAGTCCGCAATCTCTTAGGGCTCTTACTGTACCCAGATCATTTAGGGTAATCATATCATATTCTTCATGTTCTCTTTCCCTCCATGTAATCGTCATTGGAATCCAATGGAAACCTGAAATACAACCATAAGAACCATTAGATTCCATTCAATGAAAAACATTAGGCAGATTTTGGGCATAATGAAAAAAACAAAAATCTAGATTATGCCCAACGCAGTCCCTAACAAGAGACAGTGCATTGTGTATGCAAGTAGCCTTCAAATTACTTTCTATGCAACGTAGGTTTTGACATCCAAGGGTGCGTTGCCCTCTTTTTGGGCAAAATTTACCCTAGGGACCTTAAAACCCTAAAAAATTGCAGAAATTGGAAATGAAATGATTACTGAAGGTAAGAGGAGGTTCATATCACTAACCTGGATCAAATGGAAAATAAATATGTTCACATAAATGATCACAATCAGCAGCTGAAGTTCAGGGGCAAAATCAGGTTCAGAGCTCCAAAATGCATATGGTAACTATGGAATGGTAAAAATGAATAGTAAAACTACTTTTAATAGTCATTTAATTGTTTTCAATGAATATTTATTGCTATGACTATGGTTTTATTATATTTTTATCATGAAACAGGTATTTGTAATACATTTTATGTTGTTTTGAACAAGTCTTACAACTGATGAACATATTAGTCATGCAAATTTATTTCAAGAATGATTTGACCACAAAGCATACTTTTTCTCCTTATTTTTTGAGCTTTGTTAAAAAGGAAAAGGATTTGAAGCGCACTTTTATCTCTTTTTTCGAGCTCCGATAACAATGAAAAAGGAACCCCTAGAGTCTTCTTTTAGCTCTTTTCAAACTCCGATAATGTGAAAAGATTGCCGAGCATTTGTCTTTTCGAGCTTGTTAAAGTAAATGAATTGATATCTACTCAGTATAAGTTTAACCCTTTTCCAGACTGAGATAGATTATTTACGAAAAAGGAATACCTTGGTCGAACATGACTAAAGAGGTTCTCTCAGATACTATTTTACACTTTTTCGGATCTGAGTGACAAATTTATGAAAAAGTACTTATGGAGTTTTCTTTCGTCCTCTTTTTTAAACTCCCTAAATATGAAAAAGGACCGAGTTATCACTGTCGTTAAGCTCATTAAAACATAAAATAGCGACGGGCTTGTCGATCATGGCAAGAATCGAGTTTCATTCCACTAAACTCGTTAAATTATTAAATAGCGATACATTATTCACCCAAAGGGTTGAATTATATATCAAGCAAATATTATCCTCCTCAAGCTTGTTAAAAAATAAAGAGGTATTGGTCGACAAATGATCGGGGAAAATTTGGGAAAAGTGAGCATAATTCTTTACGGTAGCAGGTCACTCTTGAACATTGTTAGTATGAATCTTAATTCCAAGCGTACGAAAAAATACCACTTTAGTTGTGCATAGAAAACAACCTTAACAGCAAAGGTGCCTGCCAATATCCTCAGATCTGCAGTTAGGTGATCAAGATAAATGCTGCAAAAATATAGATCTATGCATCAAAAGACATTAAGCAGTAGAAAAACAAGATTTACTCCATGCATCCAATAGACAAGATAAGAATATGTTGAATGAATTTTGTATTAATGGCACCTGGGAGGAAAACACAGGAGTGTGTTCCCAGTTATCCTCAATGGGATGGGTTCTTGTGAGTCCTCAGCACTTCAGATCTAAAATTCCTCTCTCTTGATGGTGTAGTAAACCTAGACCAAAATGGTAGCAAAATGTGACTATGATGGTGGATCAATAGTCAAACCAAAATTATAGATCCAGAGTGATCTTTAGGCAACAAAAGGTGATAAATGAATGGAAAAACCCTTCTATTTATAACAAAATATTGAGTTAGTCTAGATATTGGTGCATAGTTAAAATATTATTAACTAAATCAAGATCCAACTTTTATGGAATATTTTATTATATTTGTTGGAGGGAAAAGGAATTTGACTTGGGTCAAATCCCTTTATTTGTAAATAATAAATAAATAAATGATTTATTTATCATTTTAAGGATGTGGTTGAGTAATAATCAAATAAATAATGATTTATTTAGTTATTTAAGGGTGATTTAGTCATATTTAACAAAGAATATTATTTAAATAAAGTTTAAATAATTATTCTTAGAAAATAATAAGATAAATAATGATTTATCTAATTAATTTCCTTGTTTTGGGTTAAATATAACTAGGAATATTAATTAAACTACTGTTTAACTAATTATTCCTTGAGGAAAATCAAACAAATATAGATTTATTTAATATTTCCTCATGGGGTTTCCTATTTAGACCATAAACAACTTAATAAAGGTGGTTTACTAAGTTATTGTTTCATAGTGAATGTAATTTTACTTAGGGTAAAATTGGTCTTACATGGTGTACTTGGGTCCATCTTATAACAATGTGTTAGATGACCAAAAAATGGTGTAACAGATTGCCCCCCATCGTCCAAGTGTTAGGAGCTAATCGTATGACCGAAGTACGTTGTAAGAACTCAATCACTAGATGTCGAAGGGGAAGTCAAAGAGAGAGGAGTATAAGGTAGACCAAAGTGCTGAAATAACTAGACCCTGAGGAGGGGAGACTTATAGGTGTGACAAGTCTCTTTGATGAGTGAGTACCTATGCTATATGCGGCGAGGGAGGCATACCTATGCCCACCGAGGCAAAGTACAAACAATGAGGCGTCTGGAAAACCACGGGACTGAACAATATAGTATATGATAGCATAAACACAAGCTAGATAAATAACATGAAAATGAATCCCACATACATATTGTGCCTCGGATAATAGCCAGGACTTGTATAATAATAGATGAGTACATGAGATACAAATACAACCCAGATGCCCCTGTAAATAGGAAAGGGCTCTGAAAATCTGACTGATATATGCAATCAAGAAGGCACGGCAAGCGGCTGAGGCCGACATCATCAAATCTATGGAGCTGCATCTAAGGCTGAAGTGAAGAATTCATCTGGGTATGTGGGGGGCTACCTGTAGGGCCATCCCCTCATGAGGGCTGGGACATCTCACACACACTCAGGAATCACCGATATCAGCTGCTGCATCACTAAACCATCAAGTATATGGATCTCGATCATGCTGAAAGGAGTTGGAGCTAAGAAACACTCAAGTCAAAGGGAAATAAGGAGTCCCTTTGCCTGATCTGGGGCACCGAACAAGAGTGGAAGCTGGAACCAAGGTACACCGCCCTCTAGACCTGTCTTCTGGAATGAATGAGCTAATGTCGACAGAAGGAGGTCTGTCATAGGTGAGGCAATAAGGGATCCTAAACTAAGGTACGAGAGAAAATAGTAGAGTGACTGATAGACTGACACCAATGATGATGAAGAAACGGAGGGTACTGAGTAGCGAACAGACGACTTCCCTTGTTAGAGCATAAAGGGCATGGATGACCTGGCAGCGATTGACACAACATCATGAGGGATAGGGGACAGTGGGACTGAAGGCCATAATGTGTGACACGAGAGGGACCAAGCAATGAATGATGGAGGACTATAGTGGGATGTGTTAGAGTCGGTCTTGTTAGTCCTCCGTCAGAGATCAAAAACTCTTTTTGCATTTCATTTTTAGGTGTCTCGCTCGAATTTACTCAGTTGCATTCCGCTAGGGGCATGCCATAATCTGAAGGAAGGGTGTTGTCAGTCATTACTCCTCATGCTTTGTACCTACTGGCTCAGGTCTTTTCATCGAAGTTTATTAAATCAGTTTTAAGTTATGTACAGTCCTGCTTGGTCTCTTGTCATCAAAGAGCTATTTTAAGGTTTTTAGGTCTTTTAGGGTCTAGGATTTAGTTGATTTAGTCCTCAAAGTGTACAATAATTCCTGCAGGTCAGAGGGAAGTTTTAAATAAGTTTTTATTCCATAAATCTCAACGTTATATTGCTAGACTATGACTTTTCTTCAAAACCCTGTTTTGAAGAAAAAGTCGTCTTTTCATCTTTTGAAAAAGTCGTCTTTTCATCTTTTGAAATAATTGCCATAGGTTTTTCAGTTGAAGATGTTCACATGCAACCTCTCCTGATCTTTTTCCAAAATCCAAAATCAGTCATCCTCTGCAAAAATAGCCAAAGTAAGTTCATTTTAGCCAAAATTCAAATGCAAACAAGAGATATGTGAAAGTGCCAATGGAAGCATTATAACAGTGAGTTTTTATGAGTGGAACTTCAAAGTATTTTGTACATATATAATTATAATGTTTCAACACTCCATATGCACACTAAAAACATCAATGAAACCAAGAAAATAATGGAGAAATCAGTGGGTGTACGAATTCAATGTTTTCAGGCCGAAAATATGATTGAAACAGAGCTGTGCGACGCATGGGAGGAAGGCGCAGTGCACCCACACAGCGCAGCGCATAGAGCCGGAACCCACTGTGTTAATTTGTAAAAGCGCGGCGCACAGGGCCAACACAGCGCACTGGGTGTGCGCGCGGCGCACATGGCCAAAACACTAATTTTTGACATTTTCTCTACAAAATCTCAAATAAAATCAATCTTTTATGTTTTAAATGGGTTTGTGCGACAAAAGCAAGTGCGACATTCTATTAAAGAGCTCACTCTGGTGTGATTATCATATCAATAGAATTTTCCTCCAATGGAAGAGTTTTATTGTCAGTATCACCTGAATTGGCCGCAATAGTTAATCCAATTCCTTGTGAAAGCGATTGGAAAGATTGGGAGATATATCTATTTCTACTCACGATGGTCTTAATTTCTCGGTCCTGCTTCATTCGATGATCAGAATATCTCGTGAAGGACGATGGCACCCAAAACTCTCTATAGAATCAGTTTTTAACATCATATTTCTGTTGTGTATGTTTAAAGGGAGAAATCGTAGCTGGAATTGGCAGAACTCTGTTTCCCGTCATCAAAGGCAAAATTCAGTATCATTTTTATTAATTGGTTTTTTCAAACGGAAAAAAGGAAAGCACACCTAAATTTAAAAAGGAAACATCTACCATAGCAGAGAAATAGGAGTGGATAGTCTATTTTGTGTCTTCAGTTACGATTTAGAAGGTCTACGCTACAGTTTCCGCCTTTTCATTGGTCACCAGAAAATCTCAAGTGGAATAATGTAACGCTGTTCTGTCTTTAGAACGGATGGATGACTCTTTTTCTATTTTCATAATTTCAGTTGAAAGAGCTCCCCATTTGTGTCGATCTGTTTTCCCACCTCTGATTTTTATTTATTCTTGTAAATCATTTGTAAAGGGGGAGAGTTCTGAAAAACGTGTGGGAGAAACACTCAGCAATTCACTGTACAACTTTGATAGAGAATTAATGAAAGGTTGCAGCTCTGGTTTATGAGATTCATGTGGCGTGAGTTTAGAATTTGTTTCTTCTTTCTATTTCATATGTATCTTGTTATGTTTTATGGTCCATTCATAATCATCTCCATTTGAACGCTTTTAAGTAGGAAAGGTAGAATTCATGTTTATTGCTCTGCCTTGGGAAAGAGTTCATGTTTCTGTGTATTTTCTTCTGTTTGATAAGTATTCATTATAAATGCCCTTTTCAAACCTCTCAATAGTCTTTCCACTCCATATTATTTCAAATCTGATTGCTAAACTTCCTTCCTATCTTGCCTCATGAAACACTCTGTGTCTTTGATTTAATTTCCCTGCTCATGCTGCTCTTTGTCCCATACAGCCCAGAAACCCAGTCATTCATCAAAATACCTCTTTCCTATTTATTTACTAGCCTGAAATCAGTATCCATTTTTAGTCATCTCAGATCCTATTGGACATTCTTTACCGAGATAGACCCGGAGAGAGCCCTCTCCTGTCCTCGTAGGGCTAGCTACGAGGATGAGTGTGGTTTGATGTTACCCTAAACTTTGCCTTTTTCAGCCTAAGGTGGATTTAGGCGCTAACAGGATGCAAAGGGACTCGGGATATACTCCATGAATGAAATGATGACTCAACTCGGATGCTCTAAACAAGGGTGAATCGATGGTGCTACCACACAGAAAAGGTCCAATGGGGACCATAAAAGCATGAGTACAAGATGGTAACTCATGATGAAATTCGACACAAGCGTGGACAAGTATGGAGGCAAAGTGGTGCCCCCAGTATGAGTGTTGCAAGTGAAGAAATTCGATTTTGAGGAGGGGTGAAGTGACACTTCTTGGAAAAAATGTGTCCTAGTGGAGTATCAAATCACTAAAAACTATCAGATATCCATTTGAGGGCTTAGTGAGAGATTTCCAATGGTATGGACGGTTTGGTAAACAGAGCTACGGTTGGGTCGCAGGAGGTGAAATAAAAAATAGGGGTTTCTCTTTTAATAAGGAATTTTCCCTCCAAATTCACTCATTTGCATGTGGAGCTGTGGTGAATATAGAGAGGAGAGAAGGCCCTAAATCTTATGGTGATCGTAGCGGACAAACCGACCATTGGAATCGAGATCTGTCAGTTGCAGGTAAGATGCCTAACCCTACTCTTTATTTTTAGTGGATTGAAAGTTCAGATTAGGTCCCTAGGGCTCAGGAACAGACCCCTACTCCTCTTCATGGTTGGGTCGCACTTTTTGGGGAAAAAAGTGCGACTTGGGTAGCAGGTTTTGAGCAAAAAATTGTAACCTGTCCCAGGTTTGGGCCTGAAAAGTGCGACCTGTCAGGGAGGGGTTTTTCTGTGCTATTTTTTGGCTGAGTACTGGGTGTTTATGAGGAGATACAGTATTTCCTATTTGTATACTGACAAATATGATGGTTTTGTGCATATATGGCAGAATTACGGATCCAATAGAGAGAGAGAGAGCTAGTGTTATAGGTCAATTTGGGCATGATTCCAAATGACCTGGTTAATTGGGAATCATCTCCAAGACCAATGATCAAGGGTCTATCATTCCCTATCATTTCAGTTGCTACATACCCTAAGACAAGAAACAAGACAAATAAAGCAAGACTTTCATCAAGCAAAGGTTTCCATGGTTTGAAGCTTATTATTTAGCATATGAGAGCTCACCAACGCAGGCTCTAAGGGGCCTACGTGCGTTGCATATGAAAGTAGCCTGCAAAGTAGTTCTCGACATTCACAGGTGTGTTGGTCACATTGGGAGTGAAATTCTCATTGTTCTGGAATCTCCACTTGGCCAGTGCCTTCTATAAGAGTTCACATGTGTCAAGCTTCAGATCCAAGTGTCCATTTGACATCTACATGAATGGAAACATGTCTTGCCTATTTTTGGAAAGCTATTGATTGAAAAAAAACCTATAGTTCATCTATAAATTGAACACAAATCTAAGTGTTTGAGGAGGAAGAATTTGAGTAGAGAAATATTGGAGAATTTTCAATTGAGAGCTTGGTTTGTGAAGCTACTGCTGGAGATATTTATGCTGTGATGAGACTTGGGAACTTGGCTGGAAGGTCACTTCAAATCAGTCACTAGGTTGCAACCTCTCCTTCTATCATCAATAAAGAGTACTTCTTATTTTTCCCTACATGCATCTATATTAAATTTGATTTTCCATATTGTAAGATCTTGGTTGATGAATGTAGTTTATGCTTTACTGATTTAGCTAACTAGCTTGAATAGATATCTATATTATTGCATCTTCTGCTGTTTCAATGTTATTTCTTGTAGGAAGCATTCAACTCACAAACCGCTTGAATTTGAAGTTGCAACAGAAGCGACAGAAGGAGCCATTTGGAAATGACTGAACAAGTAAGCCTCCAATCCTCTCTGTATATCTATTCTGAGTTAGGAGAAATGGTAGTATAGTCTTTCACCTGTTGTTCTAGACTAGCACTGGTCTAGGAAGTGTAATTTATCTGTAGATTACAATTCTGGCCCAACAAACTGGCGACTCCACTAGGGAGAATTTCTCTTAGTTTTAGGTGTTACAGTCTCTGATTTTCTTTGTTAATCCACCCAGTAGGTATTACACATAAAGATTATACTTTTTCAGAGCATACCGTGAGTTAAACAGTAGCATTTTTCCTTGTCTACTGCGCCCAATGCACCCTTAGACTAGACACAGTGCTTTGTAGAGCATTGTCTCTCCTTGGATACTGTGTTGATTCCTGAAAGTGACAAATTCCCTTGAATTTGAATTTTCAACTTACTTCAGTTTTGTTTGCTGTTGTGTTCTGAAAAGTTTGATGCTCAATTAACCAGTGACTCTATATACTTCTTCCTCCTTTGGCTGAAAATTTGTTCAATGTTTGTTTAGAAAAGTTTTTCTTCATCATTGGCAAGTTGATTTCAAAGTATTTTTTATGGTTGCATTAAGGATCATTTGCTTTCGAAATAGGAAATTGTCCTAAAATATTCATTTCCTTGATAGGAGAAATTGTTGTTGAAATCCTTGTTTTTCCTTCAAAAGAGAAATTGTTGTTTGTATTCTTCGTTTCTCAAAAGTAAAAAGCATTTGAATTATTGATCTAGTGCATCTAGTTTCTTTTCTGCATTCATAACATTAAGGAAACTGAAAAGAAAAACTTGCATTTTCATGTAGGATTGTGTGTGTTTTGCAAAAGGAACATTAGGAAACTTGCATTTAGTTTTTGATTCATTGATTTTATTTTTGTTCATCGATTTGTTTGCTCACGAACTATTTTCTCTCTTCCCTTAGTAGCTAGGTTCTTCATTGAAAAAGCTGAAAGTCAAAGTTTGTTTATCATTCTTAGCTTGCATTTTAGGAATTTCATATACATCATCATGGTGAACCTGAAAGGAAAATTTTTAAGCAAGATCAACATAAAATAAATCTCAATTTACTTAACAACACATTGGAACCATAATGATAACATTTATAAGGTCTAGGCTAGAGACATGTTCTGGCGTCATAAAACATAGCAGCTGTCATTAACTTGTTTGCGATACATTCCGAGTGTGATACCTCACTCCGCGTATGTAAGTATATTGTAGCTCATCCACATACTCTTGGGTATATCGGGCAGTGTTACAGTACGATAAGTATAAATGGGTGCTCTCACTATGCGGTTTCGCATCAGACAGTGATAATACAGACTTGGGCCTCCACGTACCTTCGGGTATATTTGGGAGGACAAATTTTAGGTGCTATCCATCCATAGTGAACCAAGTCGGCTACCCTGAAATTGTGATACACCAAACACAACATTTGGGGAGATTACCTGCTCGTACTTGTTGGTTCGCCAGGAGGTATTATGCAGTTCACAGTTTCTTGGTAAACCATTTTGCCTAGCATTAACCTCTTTTTATTTATTTGTTTCTTGGATAAAATAAATCAGTAATCATGGAAGAACAAAATCTTACCCCTTGTCGTTCGCTTATATTATCTTTAAAACCACCTTTACCACCAGAAGTTACTTTTGGTAGGCGAAGGCGATCATGATCTGTAGAATCAAGTACAATTCATACCTCTGGTGAAACATCATCTTTTAAACCAGAGCTAGCTCAAATTTTTTCCACACATCCCGGTTCATTTACTGTTGTCTAAACGGAGTCTTCATAGCTACCAGTGGTCATGATCCATTCAATCACTGAGACCATACCTCCTAGACTCGACGTTGTTCAATCACAAATTGATCCAGATCCTGTCTCTTCTTTGCCAGCACATATGAATCCTGAAGTCGAAAGTTGTTCCTACCTTGGTCATCCCACAAAGTTCTATAGCTATTGAAACTCCCATATCGCACAGTAAACCGTCTGAAATATATTTTGGGCCCGACGGTGAAGTTATTCCTCCTGGTTTAATTGCGATTGAAGAAATCCCACAACCTGATACACCTTTAAGTCCAACCCATTTTGGGGGAGACCTTTACCTGTACCAGTCTTTTCCTCAATCATTTCCATCTACTTTTGTTGATCCTATTGCCATTCAATCTTCCGTATATTTTGGAGAGTATACATTTGGTTGTACAACCATGTCTGAACCAACATCTTTGGTTGGGTTTGCTGTTCCAATTACATCAGCTCCTACCCTCGCTACTCCGTTGATGTTCACAACCTCACCAGAGACATATTTGCACGGTGGCCCTTCGGTCCCAACATGTTACAAATAATTATCTGGCACTTTCTCTGGTACATCTTCAAGACCATGGTATTTACCAATGTCATCATCTAGTGTTTTAACTGGAAGTCCTATAGTTAGTACTGAACGAATTGATTCATTACATACATCATCAGGGCAATATCAAGTCGGTCCTTATGGGTCAATTCCTTTAAGTACCATATCAATTGGACTCCCCGCATTTGGAGAAAATTATTTTCCGTATTATTATCCTCCTTATGCTGGGGGGAAACCTTTAGTCACCCAATACGACAGTACTCAGTCACATTTTGGTCAAACTAATGTCGACGTGAATGTTTGTCAATGGTAGCCCACTCTGCCTATCCAACCACAAATGGTTGTACATTCGTATCAACTAGTTCAAATTGTTACACCCACTTCAATACCGTTGGTCAATACATCTATACCCCTGTTACAGAATCAAAATATTGTACATCAAACTTATCAAGCAGGTTCTTCGACTTAATATTATCAAATATTGGGTCCACAGACTCAAAATCCTTTGGTTAATTTACAACAACCTGTATCAGGGATAATTTATTCACAAGCTGGTGTACCATTTTATGGGATGTCACAAATGAAACTTGGTTATACATATCAACTGAATCCAGCTTACACTACTTTGGGTTATAAAATTGGTGGACAGACCCCTTGGCAGCCATAGGCACAAATTCCTCAAACTTCATTTCAACAAGTATCATATCCAGGTTTTGGTCAACAGAATTCTCAAGCGTTTACTATGCAAAACAACCCCTATCTAGGTTACCAACATCAAATTCCATATGCTGGTGCTCAAATACTTGTTGCCTAAGCAATTCCATCTTACCTTGGCTATGCTCAACCCGACCTTAATAGAAAATTTCCTTTTGTTGCAACCTTGGAATTAGCATATTTAAACCGGTTAACCAATGATCCTATCAATTATGCTCCTTGGTGGCCGGTGATACGTCATAAATTACCCTCCGACATTCCTAAATTCAATCGAAACCTTTGAGAAGATCCATCAACTCATGTTATGACTTATCATTTATGGTGTTCATCAAATTCCCTAAATGATGATTCTATTTGATTACGTCTTTTCCAGCGTACGCTCATAGGTCTAGTAGCTAAATGGCACATTGAATTACCTAGAGCTTCTTTTGACAATTTCACTGCCTTAGCTACTGTCTTTTTGAACCATTTCTAGTTACCGATCAGATACGAAAATGGAACGGAACTCTTGACCAACTTCAAATAGGGTAATGCTACTCACATTTCAAATCATATTCATGAGTGGCGTCGCTGTCAACGAATGGTTTAGACATTTGTTCCTGATCAGCTCCTTGCTGAATGGTTCATTAAGTCCCTGTTACCATCTATAACTGAGGATGTAGCTAAAGGTGGCGTCATCACAGAAGAGCAAGTTATCACTCATGCCCAATATTTAGACTTGATTTATACTCAGTCTGGCACGCTCTATGAAAAAATACCAAATGTGTCGCGATCTAATTTCAATGTTCCTCCTCAAATAAAGGACTCTCATGCTGGAGACGGCTTGATAGGCACTACAAAGACACACCACCCTACTGCATCTGATCCTGCTCCTACTTATGAAATTAATGCTGTGTCATTTGACAAAAGCAAAAGTGATAAGCAACCAGGAGGTAAGAAAAAGGGGAAATCAAAGAAAAATCAAACTTCTAACCTGCAAGAAAGATCATCTGGTCAACCATCTGGACCACGGAAACCTCGTTATCCATGCATAATTTGTAATGAGGAAAAATTTGTTAGGGATTTTCCTCACCGTGTTGAAGTCTCAAAAATCATCAAGACTTCTCATGCATCAGCTGTGTTGACAGACCCATTCCGAAATCTGGACACAAATTTCGTTGCTACGGATCCAACTCCTAGTTCCCAAGTGTTAATGTTATCCACCACAAAACCGTCACAAGATATTTTGGTGTCGACGTGGAATAAAGACTATGGTAGTTCAGCCACTGATCAACCTAATACCTCGACAACAAATCCATCTAATGAATCGGTACCACCTTATGTTATTTCTGAATTGGAAATTAAGCCACCAAAGGGAGTAATTCATAAATCGACATATAATCCTTGAGAAAGAGCTGCAAAAAATTATAATATAGTTGAATATTTGGCTCAATCCCCTTTAACTATGTCCACTCTTGAGGTATTACAAAATTGTCCCTCCAAGAAGTAGGCTTTATTGTCCGTTATTGGTGGAATTGATCCAACTAATTCTAATCTTATTGTCTTTAATCATACGGGCTATGTGCTGCAGTTACCAGCAGAATTGGCATTCTCCATACAAGTAAATGTTCTCAATCACTTTTTTCATCACACTATTATTTATGAGGGAGTATCTACATGCATTATGTCTCTAAACTGTTGGAAGTCACTTGGCTCACCGCGATTATCACAATCATCAACGACTTTGAAGGCTTTTGATGGAAGAACATATAAACCTTGTGGTATTATTAATAACCTGCAAGTTGAATTAGGGGGAAAAACAATAAGTATTGATGTTGAGGTTGTTGATAGACCCCTTGACTGTAATATTTTACTCGGAAGACCATGGGTATACGCAATGACTACTATTGTTTCTACATATTTTAGAATGATTTCTGTTACACCATTTTTTGGTCATCTAACCTACTATCATTAGATGGACCCAAGTACACCATGTAAGACCAATTTTACCCTAAGTAAAATTGCTTTCACTATGTCAAATAACTGAATAAACCACATTTATTAGGTTGTTTATGGTCTAAACAGGAAACCCCAAAAGGAAATATTAAACAAATCTATATTTGTTTGATTTTTCTCATGAAATAATTAATTAAACAATAATTTAATTATTATTCCTCATCATGTTTAACCCAAAACAAAGAAATTAATTAGATAAATCTCTATTTATCTTATTATTTTCTAGGGATAATTATTTAAATCTTATTTAAATAATATTCCTTGTTAAATATGACTAAATCACCCACAAATAATTAAATAAATCATTATTTATTTGATTATCATTCAACCACTTCCTTAAAATGATAAATAAATCATTTATTTATTTATTATTTACAAATAAAGGGATTTGACCCAAGTCAAGTACCTTTTCCCTCCAACAAATATAATAAAATATTCCATAAAAGGTGGATCTATATTTGGTTAACGTTATTTTAATCATGCACCAAGATCTAGAATGACCCAATATTTTGTTATAAATAGGAGGGTTTTTCCCTACCATTCTTCACCTTTTGTTGCCTATTAGATCACTCTGGATCTATACTCTTGGTCTGACTTTGAGCCATTATCATTGTCATATTTTCCATTTTTTGTTGTGTGAGCTCCCTTTGAGTTCTATCTTTGTCTGGGTTTTCTACACCAACAGGAGAGAGAAATGCTAGATCTGAAGTGCTAAGGACTTCCAAGAACCCATCCCATTGAGGAGAATTGGAAACATCTTCTTGTTTTCCTCCCAGGTGCCCTTAATAAAAAAATTCTTTCAAAAATTGTTCTTGTCTTGTCTATTGGATATATGGAGCAAACCCTTCTTTTTACTGCTTAATGTCTTTCTATGCATAGATCTGGTTTTTTGCGGCTCTTGTCTTGATCAACTAACTGCAGATCTGAAGATATTGGCAGCCACATTTGATGTTAGGGCTATTAGTTATGCGTAGCTAAAGTGGTCTTTTTTCGTACACTTCGACAAAGGATTCATACTAACAATTTCCTTTCCAGATAAAGGTACAATCACAATCATTAATCAATTATCCTTTTTTTCCTCCGCTTCGCAGGTAACTGGAAGCATTCCGTTTGTTCACTTACCCCAACTAGAAATTCAGAACATTGGTGTAGGACTCTTAAAGGATTCCACTCTTATGGGAACCTTTGCATTACCGCCGCCCGTGACGTCAGTAGAAATTGCAAGCATAGAGACTTGCTACATGATCTCTTCCACTCTATCTAGCTCAAGCAAGATTACGGGTGATTTTGATATTTCTACGTTGGATGATGTTTTACCACTCAGCCCTATTGAGCTACAATAGCAATGAATCTATTTGGCTTGGGAGGCAAATCTGAAATCAGCGTCTCCAAGTTTTTGGGTTGATCGTTCATTAGATTTTGGTACTCCATCTGATCCATTTTCCTCAAAATTTTTGACGGATGAAAATATTTTGGAAGCTATCATGTCAGAAGAAGAACCATGGGAAGATTATCATCATCATTCCCATCTTCCTGATTATGAAGAAAATAATCTTAGTGAACTATATCACCCATCCATTCAAACTTTCTTTTCGAATTCTTTTCCGATTAATGCAATTGAATCTGAGCGAAAGTTATCAAATATTGAAGAAACGGTTTC
This sequence comes from Pinus albicaulis, assembly GCA_034641835.2. Lineage (NCBI taxonomy): Eukaryota > Viridiplantae > Streptophyta > Pinopsida > Pinales > Pinaceae > Pinus > Pinus albicaulis. Next base: position 1,902,676,344 of record CM076578.1, read on the forward strand.
TATTGATATTTTGACCAAACCTGGCGTATCTTATTCTCCATCAGAACATGATTCATATCGCTCTCTTTTTCGTGAATTTCGTAACGTATTTGCTTGGTCTTACGAGGAAATGCTAGACATAGATACTAGTATAGTTGAACACACTATTAATATGTATCCTAATGTCAAACTGGTGCATCAACGGCTTCATCCTGTTCATCTGAAGAAAGCCGCTGCCATCAAAATAGAAGTTGAAAATTTTTTGTGTGCTGGTTTCATTTACCTGATTCCGCTAACTGAGTGGGTTTCCAATATCGTTCCTATTATGAAAAAACAAGGAACCATTAGAGTGTGCGTCAATTATCGGGATGTCAATTAGGCTTGTCCAGAAGACAACTATCCTACTCCCTTTATCGACCAGATTATTAATGATTGTGCTGGATGCGAGATTTTTTCATTCATGGATGGATTTTCCAGCTACAATCAAATCAATATCCACCTAGATGACCAACATAAGACAACATTCATCTGTCCCTAGGGCACATTCACATATAGGAAACTTCCGTTTGGTTTAAATAGCGTTGGGGAAAATTTTTAGAGAGCAATGGATTATGATTTTAATGACATCAAGCACATTGATCAACCATATCTAGACGATTTACTTGCACATTCACAAAATTAGACTGATCACCCGATGAATTTGAGAGTCATTTTCTTACGCTGTCGACACTACAAGATACGCCTCAATCCACACAAATGTGTGTTTTGTGTTGGTTCTGGTCGATTGCTCAGATTCGTAGTCTCAAAAGAAGAAATTTGAATAGAACCATTGAAGGTACATGCCATTCTTGATTTTCCTGTACCATCAAACTCACTTCAAATACAAAAACTTCAAGTAAAGGCTAACTTCCTGAGAAGGTTCATTCCAAACTAAGCCGAAATGGCTAAAGGATTTACTCAATTATTTAAAAAAGGAGTTCCCTTCCATTGGGACCAAGTTGCACAAGCTTCTTTTGATGCTGTCAAGGACCATCTTGTCCGAGCGTCATTAATGTATCCTCTTAATTATCAAAATTATTATTTCCTATATATTGCCACAGCTGAAACGACCATCGCTATGGTTTTGGTCCAAGTAGAAAATGGAATTGAACATTCGACTTATTATTTGAGTCGTAATCTCAATGATACGAAAGTTAAGTACTTGTACGTGGAAAAGCTTGCCTTGGAAGCTGTTTAAGCTGTCCAAAGATTTCACCATTATATCCTGCTCTAAAAAACAATAATAGTTTTGGATTGCAACCCCATGACTTACATCTTATCATGTCAATTGCTGGGGGGAAAATATTCAAAATGGATTGTCATTTTGCAGGAATTTGATTTGGAATTCATCAAATCCAAGTCAAAGAAGTCTTTAGTTCTGGCTGAGCTTCTCTGTGACCTTTCCTCTGATAGTACTGCAACTACATCAGAACCATCTATTCCAGACGAGTCTTTGTTTCTGATCGGATCATCTGATCCCTGGTATGGAGATTTCATCATTTATCTCCAAACCCAAAATTTTCGACCTAATACCTCTCACTCTGATAAAAAATGTATTAAATACCAAGTCAAAGATTATCTGATCGTCGGTGATACAATTTATCGTCGTGGTGTCGATACCATTTTAAGGAGGTGCCTCACTCATGAGGAGGCCAAAAAAGTGTTAAATGATTGTCATGCTGGGGCTTGTGGTGGACATTTATCTGGATATGCTACCGCGCAGAAGATACTATGCACTGGTTACTTTTGGCCTACTATTTTTCGAGATTGTATCCTCGTAGTCAACAGTTGTCATGCATGCCATATTTTTGACCGTAAAATCTGCAAACCACCAGTGCCAATGCATCCTGTTGTCTCTGCTGGACCATTTAAAAAATGGGGTATTGACTTCATGACCTGTAACCCTCCTTCGTCCGGGGGGCATGGTTATATTATTGTCGCAGTCGAATATTTTACTAAATGGGCCGAAGCGATGCCTACATTCAACAACACAGGACAAACAACTGCATTATTTTTCTTCAACCATATTATTGCACAGTTTGGGGTCCCACAGGCTATAGTTACGGATCATGGGAAGCCTTTTCACAACCATATGATGTCTGAATTGACTGCCAAGTTAGGATTGTCACATGATAATTCTACTCCTTATTATCCACAATCAAATGGACAAGTTGAGGCTATTAATAAAATTCTTAAACGAATGCTTCAACGAATGATAGGAGTCCGTAAAAGGAACTGGCACTTGATCCTGTACTCCGCCTTGTGGGCGTATCGAACTTTAGTGAGAAACGCAACTGGATTTACCCCTTTTAAATTGGTGTATGTTCTGGAAGCTATCTTACCAATCCAATGTGAAATATCATTGTTAAAACTCGCGATAGACTTGTTACCTGACACCTCAGAAGAAGAAGTGTGTCTCCTTGACCTCATCCATCTAGATGAAATGCGTCGTGAAGCCCAATTGGCCAAAAAAGTGCATAAGAGACGTATAAAGGTGCAATACGACAAAAATGTGCAGCCTCGCATCTTCTCAAAGGGCGACTTGGTCCTTCTTTACGATCAAGAAGTTGATGTAATAGGTACAGGGAAATTCGAACCACTATGGCATGGCCCCTATATTATCAAAAGAGTTCTTGCTAAGGGTGTCTATGAGTTAGTTGATTACGATGGGATTCCATTGACACAAACTAGAAATGGGTTGTATTTGAAACGTTACTATGCTTAATCATGAGCGTAGTAATTTTTTGTATTATATTGTTTATATGCTGTTGATTTGCATTCACTATATTAATTTTTTTTTTAGAGTTTTCTTGACGTTAGTAATCCACTTTACATTTCATCGCAGATGACTGAATCTTCAGAACCATTTGTTGGATATGCTGATGGTGCTAGTCATAGTACGCAGAATCTATCCTCTACAGCGTAGGCCATTTTCACTCCAAACGGAGATTTAGTGAGTTTTCAAGGGATTTGTATCGGTAGACTGACTAATAATATCGCTGAGTATAGTGCGTTGGTCAAACTTTTCTCTGATGCCATTTCATTTGGTACTAACCACATAATCATAAGGTTAGCCTCACAACTTGTGGTACTACAACTTAATAGTATTTATACTATTTGAAATCCAACACTTCTTAGATTATTCCTAAGAGTTTGAATTTTAGAGAGACATTTTGATTTCATTCAATATAAACATGTTTCCAGAAATCTGAACACTTTAATTGATTCATTAGCTAATCAAGTTTTAGATAGACATTTGCAACATAGGTAAATAAAACATTCGAATCATTGAATAGGATTGCGCATTAAACATAGGAAAAACTCTGAAAACATATAGATAGATAGTTATAGGTTTTTTACAAAATTTGTGCCAAAGACACATAGGTCATCTGACCTGAAAATGTATGCAAAAATATCACAAGTAAATTAGTGGTGCTCGTGGTAACATGATATAGATCTAGCAATCCTACGGAGCAACCACATCTAACGGTTAGGAACCCCAATAGTGTGTCGCTGCAATCACATGGGTAACTCTTCGAGCCGGAAATCTAGAATCCCAAAGGTTAATCCCTATATGTGCTATTAAAGCTCAGCTAGAGTCTCAGCCATATCAAGGACCTAAAGGATTGCTTTCCTGACAACCCTCTCTGCTGGTGCATCTACCTCATGCTCTGGTTCCTCTACTGGTTGAACGCGACCAATATCTGCATTACATCAAACATTTTGTTTAGTCTTAGAAATAAATAAAAATTATATAAAATTTATAAAAATAAAAAAACATGGTCGAATCATTCTTACCCATTGCACCCCACTGAGCGCCTTCTGGTAATACTAGATCTGGATCTCCTCGGAAGTCGACACCTGCATATGCATACTCATCGATGGCGACGATCTGTTGTTGGAACTAGGCAAAGAATGTAGTCGAGAACACAACGGTCGATTGGCCTGCATGCCGACCCAGGAGTTCTACCCATCTCTGCATTCGAGGATCTCTAGGACTAGATATATCCAATGTTACATGTTGTGGCTGCATCAGTGGAATTCATTCCAAAGTGAAGGAGATAAGGATGGAACCATAACTGAATTTTTTCTTCCTTCCTCCCTTTGCTTTATTTAGTTGTTCCTTTATCTGAGATAGAGCAACTTCAGACCAACTGAATACTGTTGGCTCTAAGCACTCTAGCGCATACTGCATATACGGCTGGTTCGCTACATGTAGTGTAACGGTGCCAGCAAGTTTAGCGATCGTGAAAATGATGGTTCTCAAAGGCAAATCCCTGACATCCCAGATGTTAATTTTTCCATATTTTCTAGGTTTTGCCCCTAGATAGCAATACTGCATAACATAGTCCCTCACTGTCTCTCCTCCAACGGTAGACCCTATGAGAGAAATGGGAAAACCTCTCCTCGACAAACCTGTGAGAAAATACACATCCTCAACTGTTATGGATGACACTTGATTTTTTTATGTGAAATGCCTCTATCACCGAATCCCATACTTGAACTAAGAACTCCAAGAGTTCTATTTGTTGCCTCACTCCCGAAAATTTCAAGTACTTAGGTAGCCCGCAATCTCTTAAGGCTCTTACAGTGCCCGGATCATTCAAGACAATCATATATTTTTCTTCATGTTCTCTTTCTCTCCATGTAATCGTCATTATAATCTGATGGAAACCTAAAAATCAACCATAAAATCCATTAGATACCATTCATTGCAAAAAACTAGGAAAATTTTGGACACAACATGAAAACCAAAAACTTCAACTGCGCCCAACGCACTCCCTGGGTTGAGACAGTGCATTACACATGCAGGTACGCTTCACTATACCTGATATGCAATGTAGGTTTTGACATTTAGGGGTGCGTTGTCCTCATTTTGGGCAGAATTTACCCTAGGGGCCTCAAAACCCTAAAACATTTGCAAGGAATAGGAATGAAATGAATACTGAAAGGAAGAGGAGGTTCATAGCACTAACCTGGATCAAATGGCGACGAAATCCATCCACAGAAATGATCGCAATCAACGACTGAAGTTCGGGGGAAAAATCAGGTTTAGAGCTCCAAAATGCAAATGGTAACTATGGAATGGTAAAAATGAATAGTGAAACTGCTTTTTATAGTCATTTAATTGTTTGCAAGTTAAATTTATTGCTATGACTATAGTTTTATTATGTTTTTATCATGAAATAGGTATTTTTAATTCATTTGATGTTGTTTTGAACAGGAAATACAACTGATGAACAAATTGGTCATGCAGATTTATTCAAAGAATGGCTTGACCGCAAAGCATACTTTTTCTCCTTATTTTTTGAGCTTTGTTAAAAACGAAAAAGGATTTGAAGCACACTTTTATCTCTTTTTAGAGCTTCGATAATAGCAAAAAAGGAACCCCTAGAGTCTTCTTTCAGCTCTTTTCAGACTCCGATAATGTGAAAAGATTGCCGAGCACTTGTCATTTCGAGCTCGTTAAAGTAAATGAATTGATATCTACTTAGTATAAGGTTAACCCTTTTCTGGACTAAGATGGATTATTTAAAAAAAAGGAATACCTTGGTTAAACATGACCAAAGAGGTTCTTTCATATATTATTTTACACTTTTTCGGGTCTGAGAGACAAATTTATGAAAAAGTACTTATGGAGTTTTCTTTCGTCCTCTTTTTCAGACTCTCTAAATATAAAAAAGGACCTGGCTATCACTATCGTTAAGCTCGTTAAAACATAAAATAGCGACGGGCTTGTCGATCATGGCAAGAATCGAGTTTCATTCATTGCTAGACTCATTAAATTATTAAATAGCGATACTTTATTCACCTGAAGGGTTGAATTATAGATCAAGCAAATGTTATCCTCCTCAAGCTTGTCAAAAAATAAAGAGGTACTGGTCGACAGATGACTGGGGAAAATTTGGGAAAAGTAAGAAAAGTTTCTTTTTGGTAGCAAGTCGCTCTTGAACATGACACTTCTTTCACTCCATGTCCGTGACTATTTGTGTTGGGTAATCATCTTGACAGTTCATTCACACCTATGGTTCATCATACCTTCACTTTGGTTTTGGGTCAACGCTGCCAACTCATCACAGTGTCGCCGATATGTTCAAGAGAAGTGATCCAGTGATTAAAAACTCATCCATCTACAATACTCGTAAGCCTTCATTTTCATGACCATCATCCCTGAAAATTTCTATATCAAGTCATACCCTTGTCTCCAAAATCAATAACTTCTATTTTTCTATAAGGTGACTTCCTGTCAACAACAAATCAATATCTAGGAAGTTCACTTAGAAACATAAGATTCTAGTACCATGAGGCTTGTTACATCATCAACAAGATCCTTGCTTCTGGACCTTTGATCGAAAGATTTTGTTTGGCGTTCGAAATCAAATCATCTATTCACGCCTTACGAAATGTACTGCAGTACTTTGAGGGCCATTGACATTAATGGTTGTTCTCTCGCGTTTGTTAACAACTCACACTATTGGCTAGTAATCAAACGATGTCTTTCCATGTTCGACGAAAAATCATATATTCGCATGGCTAGACTTGTACCCAAATGATCGAGTGAACGAGATAAGAAGACCCCAGATCTAGTTTCATCCATCCGAGTTGCGATTTCAGGATTGTTGTACACATCATCTGCATGGTGACCTTACATACAGATTGTCATCCAAACATGGGCCTATATTTGTAGGCGTGTCTGCAAATGGGAAAAATTCCAACGTAGATGACTTTCTAAATTATGTACATGTTATTAGATTGTTTTATGTGCTGAACATTAGAATGCCTACCTTCAGAAATTATGATCAATAGAGGATACATCATGATGAAATGTATTGTAATATTGATGTAGGTGACCATTTTGCTTTGTTTCCAGGCTCATCACAGTGTAAAGCATCTCAATCAAATGTTCTTATTATTTGGATCTCACGTTTTAGGGGGAAATTGTTATAGGTCAATTTTGGCACGATTCCCAATGACTTGGTTAACTGGGCATGACCTCCAGGACCAATGATCAAGGGTTTATCATTCCCTATCATTTTAGTTGCTACATACCCTAAGACAAGAAACAAGACAAATCAAGCAAGAATTTCATCAAGCAAAGGTTTCCATGGTTTGAAGTTATTATTTATCATATGAGAGCTCACCAACGTAGGCTCTAAGGGGCCTAAGTGCATTGCATATGTAGGTATCCCCATGCAAGGCTGCTTTGCAAAGCACTTCCCGACATTCACAGGTGCGTTGGTCACATTTGGAGCGAAATTCTCATTGCTCCGGAATCTCCACTTGGCTAGTGCCTTCTAGAAGAGTTCACATGCGTCAAGCTTCGGATCCAAGTGTCCATTTGACATCTACATGAATGGAAACATGTCTTGCCTATTTTTGGAAAGATATTTATTTCAAAACAACCTACATTTCATCTATAATTTGAACACAGATCTAAGTGTTTGAGGAGGAAGAATTTGAGTAGAGAAATGCTGGAGAATTTTCAATTGAGAGCTTGGTTTGTGAAGCTACTGCTGGACAGATTTATGCTGTGATGAGACTTGGGAACTTTGCTGGAAGGTCACTTCAAATCAGTCACTAGATTGTAACCTCTCCTTCTATCATCAATAAAGAGTACTTCTTATTTTTCCCTACATGCATCTATATTAATGTTGATTTTCCATATTGTAAGATCTTTGTTGATGAATGTAGTTTATGCTTTACTGATTTAGCTAACTAGCTTGAATAGATATCTATATTATTGCCTCTTCTGCTGTTTCAATGTTCCTTCTTGCAGGAAGCATTCAGCTCACAAACCGCTTGAATTTGAAGTTGCAACAGAAGCAACAGAAGGAGCCATTTGGAAACAACTGAACAAGTAAGCCTCCAATCCTCTCTGTATATCTATTCTGAGTTAGGAGAAATGGTAGTATAGTCTTTCACCTGTTGTTCTAGACTAGCACCTATCTAGGGAAGTGTAATTTATCCATATATTAAAAATCTGGCCCAACACCTGGGCGCATTACGGTCGGAGATCCGGGAGGATCAAGGTGTCCGCAATGCACTGGCCAAGTTTGGGGTTTTGAAGTTTGTGGAGAACCCTTTGATGAGAGCTGGAGAGCCCTTACTGGCCTGGATTGTTAGCTATTGGGATTCATACCATGAGGTCTTTATAGTGCAGGGGCATCGGATCGAGTTGACGGTCCAGGATGTATATTTCCTGACTGGTCTCCCACCACTTGGGATGGTAGGGAATACTCAGCCAGTATTACCGCGGGGGTGGAACATCATAGAGTTTGTAGAGTGCCATTGTCGACCAGGTCTCCAAGTCAAGGGGAATCAGATACCCATCGAGGATTTGGAGAGGTTAGAGACCCGTGCTGTGGCCACAACAGTACTGCGGATCCTGGGCAACCAGACACTCCATCACATCACTGCAGGGAAGATGATGCTTGTGGAGAGTGTTTTGAGTGGGACCTAGTAAGGGTGGGCCCAGATGATGTTTTCGTCATTAAAACAACAATTTTTGCTATGCAAGTGGCAAGTGAACCATGAATTTGCATATGGTACAGTTTTGTGCTCGTTCTTGTTTGAGAAGATTCCAACGCTTTGACCTCGCATACAACTCCAAGATGGGGGCCCGAGAGAGCCTAGGATGTGTCGATGGGAGAAACTAATATGCAGAGGAGGAGGTGGGGTGGTTAGACGGGTGTTCCGACCTGAGTTCTTTGCTCATTAGGACCAGATGGCACTGTATATAGACGATTATCCCTATAGGGGGATGAGTTATTGTGGGGACCCAAATCTTCCACTGCTGCCTGGTCGAATATGGGAACCTGATGGTAAGTGAAAAATTGCTAATCTTTTATGTGCATGTAAAGGTATAGAATATTGTATGTGATATTGATTCTTTCACTTTTGGTATGTAGATACAACACCGGTAAAACCGACCAAATATATGGGACAACCTACAGTATAGGGGACCGCAGGACCTAGTGGAGCAAGGGCGCAGCAAAATGAGGATGTAGAAGCCCTCCTAGAGGACATCCTTCATAGATGTGAGAGGCTTCTGAACAGTGTTTCAGAGTGTGGTTGGTAGGACTTAGATGACCAGTACATAGAGCCATGTATTGGTCTACCCTCTGAATGGAGAGAGGTCATGTGGCACATGGTGATGGCCGAACAGGGTATGCATGATCTATGAGCTGCGGGAGCAGAGCCATTGGCTTGGGATCCTCCAGATAGTGATTAGTGTATAGGGATAGGTGATGCCCCCAGTTTTGAGTTTTTGTAACATGCTATGGGCATGTCATATGTATCTGAGTAGATGGACTCGAAAACATTTTATATGACACATATTATGGATATGCATCATTGTGATATTTTAATGTTATTGTCTTGTGTTAAATGTGTGTGCTAAATGCCAATCTAGAATATGGTTTGCAATGCTATCTACATAGTGATTTGGTGCTCTAGGTACATGACTAAAATTAATGATTTCAAATTCACGCATCAAAAGCTTCACTCATAAATATCTTCTAAAAAGGATAGGATTATGCACACGATAGACACCATTCAATTGCATGACAAGAAGCAGGGAATCTAAATGAACATGAAGGTGGAGGACGCTATGTGAAAGGGCATCGGATAATAAACCCCACACTGCATCATATTCAACCTGATTATTTGTAGTAGTACCAATGCATACACCATTCAAGAGAACAAGTGAATGCAAGGGGGTAAAAATGGCCCAACCTGCCGAGGCTAGATTCCGGGAGTAGCGACTTGCACCATCAGTGAAACCAATATAAGGTGTTGATGGTGGGTGGGTCTATCTGAAAGGTGCCACAAGGAAATAAATTGGAGAATGATGAATAATGCTGGCAACCTGAGCGCAAAGTAGAAATAGAACGCACTCTGCGGGAGGGAGTAATCTGGGTAGGATATCTACTACTCACATGCTGACGGTGAGGTGGAGCATGGGAGCTACCGGAGGTGTAGCTTGTACTCAGGCCACGTAAGTCACCATAGGTACAGATGGTGGCATCCCATTTATGGGTGGGAAAGATGAAGTCAGGGGTGGACATGGCTTCCATGATGTCGTCATCACAAAAGAAGGCAAAATGACTAGAGGAAGGGAGACCACATGACACGGCGAAGCTACCTAACTCATCATCATGAGAAGAAAGGTTCACATGCCCATCGTTATGGGGGATGACGTAAGAACAAGAACATAAGGGATCTACTGATGTTGAGCCTAGAGTGATCGTTGAAGGGAGGTCAAGCGAAACAACAGGAGAAGATTCAGAGGGAGCTTCCACCGAGGGTCTCATGGATGATGATAGGTAGAGGATGGTGGCTGCATGCTCCGTCATCTTGACATCGGGAAGGGGAATGTCAATAGGAGCGGGTAAATCCTCAGTCTGGCTTACAACATACTGTGAAATTACGGGAGAAGCGGATTGGTTCTATTCAATATCGTACTCCCGAACTACCTCTAAAGAGGCACGGTAATGCGTAAGGTGGGGAAAATGATGAGATTAATGGCCATGGATATCACACACAGCACAAGGTTGGTTGGTGTGAATAGTCTTGGAGTTATTGGCTGCAGTCGACGAAGAAGCAGAGGTTTCAGGGACCGTATACTCAAGGAACGCGAATTTAACCATGGGCTTGATGCAAGGCAACTCGGGACAAGTATGGGTGGTGTGACCAACAAAATCACACAAAGCACATGGCTTTGGAGGCGGAGGAGGCACAGGGTCAGTTGGGGTGGCCTTTTCCTTTGAGGCCCTTTTGTGAGCTTTTCCCTTCTTACTCGAAGTGGTCGCAACAAGAGGTCGTTCCTGTTGAGGTGGTTGAGGCACTGTTGCAGTGAGAGAAGTCATGGGGACTGGTTGAACCGGGGTCAAAGCAAGATAAGTCTTAGGTTGACTTAGCGAGGTAGTGGCTGGAGGATCAAGGTACCAGACAGGAATCCCAAGGGTCAAGTTAGGAAGAGAGAGGGTGGCCATGACAAGTGTCGTATAGAATCCTGGTGGGGGAGCTAGGAACGGTATTTGATCGAAGGGTAATGGCCAGGCAGGACAACCCCTAAATGGTTGAGGCCTGGAGGAACCATTCTAGGAGGGTAAGGAGGCTCGTGAGTACCAACTGAAGGACCAAGAGGAGGAGGTCCAAAATGCTGAATCGAAGGGCTAGGAGAAGGTTGCGGAGGGCGAGGAGATTTTTGACTAGCCGAGGTGGGTCGCTTGAGAGCAGCCCAAGACGATTACATCATGCAAACACTCGATGAGCTGGGATTAGAGATAGGAGGAGGAATACCATGGAATGTACCAAGCAATGACAAATCTTTGTAGACTCTGGGTGAAACAGGTCAGGATGAATCGATTTACTTGTTGTGCAGAGATAATGGACTCAGGGGAGGTCTGAGACTTCGGTTCGTAATATGTCAACTGGTCAATGGTGACTATCTTTTCGTTATGAGGGAAAGACATGCTGCGGTGAACCGTGGAAGGGACAAATAACGTCGCATAAGTGTATCTATGACCCAATAGAATGTTGTAATCTAAGGGGGCATCTATGACTTCTACGTTAACGCAAACAGTCTTGCCCGCAAGAGTAATAGGACAATTGCAAAATAAGCCAATGGGCTGGGAGGCGTGGCCATCCCACGCTCGGAGAGTGATCATGGAAGGAGCCAACTCAAGTGATTCGAGTTGCTTCCAAGCCAAAGAGGACATCACACAGGTGGATACCCCCTCATCAATAATGCACCCGGAAACATTGGCATTTCAGATCTTGACTGGGATTTGGAAAGCGACGAAAGATGGGAGAGGAGGATGCCTTTCCTCTTCTTTTTGGAGGGAGGAGGATTAGTCATGCCCTACTGTGCATACACATGCCCCTGAGGGGGTGGTGGCTACTATTGCGAGGGTTGAGAAGGCAAGGGAGGAGGGGGTGATAATGCTGGCAGAGCTGGAGCACCAGGCTGTGGATATGGATAATAAGGAGGTTGGGTAACACTGTGGTAAATAGGAGGCTAGGAAAAAAGAGGAGGCATGCCGTATCCTAGATACGTGCTACTGGGAGGGGGAAAAGTGCAGGAGGTGCTGGCCCCACCCTGAGGAAAGCCATAGCCCATTGGAGGTTTAGCATACGGATTAGAGAGCACTCCAAAGATACTGGCGGCGGCGTGAGATGCCCCCAGTGCGTTGGCACCACTGGGTCTAGGAAGATCAGGCAGAATGGTATAAACATAATCTGACTGAGTGTAGATCAGGTCATATTTTAACGTGATTTGGAGAGAAACTTCTTCGGTTTGAGGAAAGTGCGATGTGACATATTTTCTGATAGGTGGAAAAAGAGATCTAAGGAACCAATCCATGTAGATACGGTCCTCGAAGGTAGGAGCTCGACATAGGCTCTTTCTTCTCCACCATTCCTAGACATGATCAGAGAGGTGGGTCGCAGAAGATTGACGGAAAGAAGTCAAGAGTTCGGTACCAGTGTCGTAACGAAAGGGAAGCTGGAAGTAAGACAAAAAAGCCCAGGCAAGAGTCACAAAGGTGGTATGAGAGGATGGGGTTTGATCAACATACCACTTAGAAGATTCACCTGTAAGTGTTCATTGGAACAACCGAAGACGGACAGAGTCATCGGTAATGGAGTTAGACAAACACCACATGTGGAAATATTGAACATGATTTGAAGGATCTTCTTCGAACGAGCCTTCAAATTGATGGGATGTCGAGGAAGGAGCTTAGTCGACATAGCGGGCCAACTATCATGGTGTATAGGGTCGTTTATCAAGAAGATCCATTAGGGGAGGCTCAAGGCACTACCATGAAGGGAGTAAGGCGTGGTGGGGTAGTGCTGTTGCGGTCCCACTGGTGGTATTCCCGAGCATGAGGGTGAGGGTTACCACCAACATTAGGTCTGCACCGGGACATGGTGGTGACGAGGAGAACAACGACGAGAATGGAAGGAGAACCCAAAGGACCAGAAGAAGAGTCGATGTGCGGACTCAGTGGAGGACTAACTCGAATCCTACACGGAGGAGTAAGTCTTCCTACCAGAAACTGAGGATGAAGGCCAAGAAGTCTCCGAGATAAACACCTTGGTGGTGCAATGATGATGACACAAACACGACACAAAGGAAAAAGAGACTGGCAAGGGCAGGGAGGTGTAGGATCAACTGATTACAATGTCGCAACAAGGGCATAGAGGTGCAGGATTAATTGATTTCAATATTTTAGAGTCTTTGCTTGGTGGTGTTAACCAAGCCCTTTTTCGCTTAGGATGTGTGTGTAAAAGTGTGTAAATTTTAATTTTTAAACCCAGACGTTTGTAGAGAAAAAGAAAAAGTGTGCTGTATAGCTGTAAATAAACCTACAAATGACAGTATATAGGCCTACAAAACAGAAAATAAACAGCTAATAATGCAATAATCTAAACCCAAGGAGGCGGGCCTCTCAACAAGTAGTCTGTAGGTGGGAAAAAAAATAGTCAAAACACACCAAAATAGCCAATATATCTAAGGTAGGGAGGGACAGGGATCTAAAGGTCAAAATCTGCTGGAAAGTGGTGTAGAAAACAACAACAAATCAGAAGAAAAATTGTTGTAAATGAGGTGGCGAAAGGCTATCTCCTGGAGGGAAACAGAGTGAACCATAGAGGAAAACCAAAAAAAATCTAAATGAGGTGATTTGGATGAATGCTCAGCCAATTTCGAAGCGTATAGAGGTGAGGTATCGAGATCACGAAAAAATGGGCGAAGACTACGAAATTTCGAGAAAGGCACTGCACTTGACGCTGCTACAAAAAGTGGAGGGTACTAAAAGCCTAAGGGGCTTGGTTCCCATAGTTGAGCAAAAAAGCAATCTGGGTCCAAAACGGATGGAGATGGAGTTAAGACAGCACAGTAAGCAGACAAACCCATAAAACTTTCGGAAAGGAAATTCCACAGAAAAAGTCCGGTCGCAGGTTTACGACTGTTTGATGAGGTTGCGGTTTTAGAATTTGAAAGGTGCATCCACGAGGTTCCAGGGTCATATTTTTGGGCAAAAAAGTAGAAACTGTACTTTCGGCACTCTCGATGGTAGTATTTCGAGGAAAAAAGTGTCGTCTCAGCTGTGGGTAATGTCTATCACCTGCGCAATAGGTCCGAAAACACATGGAAGTTATAATTTTTATCGTTTTAGGGTTTTATAGGTTTAAAAAAACATCAAGAAAAGAAAAAACAAGAGGCTGAAGAGAAATCATAGGGTTTGAAGCAGCTGGATATGCAAGGATCAGAAAAACGACAATGGTCATAATCGTAAACCCATGTGGAGTCGCCAATTGTTAGTATGAATATTAATTCCAAGTGTACGAAAAAATACCACTTTAGCTATGCATAAAAAACAGCCCTAACAGCAAAGATGGCTTCCAATATCTTCAGATCTGTAATTAGGTGATCAAGATAAATGCTGCGAAAATCTAGATCTATACATCAAAAGACATTAAGTAGTAGAAAAAATAAGATTTACTTCCTAGAGCCAATAGACAGGAAAATAATATATCCAATGAATAATTTTATTAATGGCACCTGGGAGGAAAACACAAGAGGGTGTTCCCTGTTCTCCTCAATGGGATGGGTTCTTGTGAGTCCTCGGCACTTCAGATTTAGAACTTCTCTCTCTTGATGGTGTAGAAAACCCAGACAAAAATGGAAAAGTATGGCTATGATTATGGATCAATAGCCAGACCAAGTGTTGAGATCCAGAGTGATCTTTAAGCAACAAAAGGTGACAAATGAATGGGAAAACCCTTCTATTTATAACAAAATATTGAGTTAGTCTAGATATTGGTGCATAATTAAAATATTATTAACCAAATCAAGATCCAACTTTTATGGAATATTTTATTATATTTGTTGGAGGGAAAAGGAATTTGGCTTGGGTCAAATCCCTTTATTTGTAAATAATAAATAAATAAATGATTTATTTATCATTTTAAGGATGTGGTTGAGTAATAATCAAATAAATAATGATTTATTTAATTATTTAAGGGTGAATTAGTTATATTTAACAAAGAATATCATTTAAATAATGTTTAAATAATTATTCTTTAGAAAATAATAAGATAAATAATGATTTATCTAATTAATTTCCTTGTTTTGGGTTAAATATAACCAGGAATATTAATTAAACTGTTGTTTAACTAATTATTCCTTGAGGAAAATCAAACAAATATAGATTTATTTAATATTTCCTCATGCGGTTTCCTGTTTAGACCATAAACAACTTAATAAAGGTGGTTTACTAAGTTATTTTTTCATAGTGAATGCAATTTTACTTAGGGTAAAATTGGTCTTACATGGTGTACTTGGGTCCATCTAATAACAATGTGTTAGATGACCAAAAAAAGGTGTAACAAACATGACACTTCACTCCATGTCCGTGAATGTTTGGGTTGGGTAATATTCTTGAGGGTTCATTCATACCTATGGTTCATCATACCTTCACTTCAGTTTTGGGTCAATGCTGCCAACTCATCTTAGTGTCGCTGATATGTTCAAGAGAAGTCATCCAGTGAATATTCATCCTTTTGCAATACTCATAAACCTTCATTCTCATGACAGTCATCCCTGAGCATTGCTATATCAAGTCATACCTTTTTCTCCAAAATCAGTAACTCCTGTTTCACAATAAGGTGGCTTCCTGTCGATGACAAATCATTATCCAGGAAGTTCACTTAGAAACATTATATTCCAGTACCATGAGGCTTGTTACAACATCGACAATATCCTCGCTTCCGGAATTTTTGACCGAAATATTTTGTTTGGTGTTTGACATCAAATCATCTGTTCACGCCTTACGAAATGTACTGCAGTAGCTTGAGGGCCATTGACATTAATGGTGGTTCTCTCATGTTTTTTAATATCTGACATCATTGGATGTGTTAGCCATCAGTAAATTTTTTGATGGAGCAAATGATGGCTAAAAATAAGTCTTAAGCCTTCAAGAGATTGTTTTCATGAAAAATTGTTCATCCTTGAAGTCTTCCTGTGCTATTTAAACTTTGCTAGTAATCTTCACTGCTGTTTCATTGTGAATAAACCAAGTTAAAACTGCTACCCCCTGCAAGATTGTTCCCTAAATAACCTCCTCTTTCAGCATTTCATTCACTTATTTTGACTCTTTTTTTTTTATCCTCCATCTACCTCTGAAAAATTCCCTTTTTCCCTTCATTTTTCCCTCCAAAACTTATAAATTCCCTTTATCAGTTTTGAAACTTCCCCTTTCCCTCCTATCGGAATCCCTCAAAAGCCAAAAAATCCAACTTTTTAGGCTAAATACCCATTTTGCAAACAAACAAGTCCTAAGCGCTTTTTCAGCTTAGCCCTTAGCTTCTGCTCCTTATAAAACCTCAGTGCTATAACCAAGCGCTTTAAGGACTAAGCTCCTTCAACACCGCTCCGGGTCACTCATCTCTCCATATGCCCCAGTTTCGCACTCGGCGCTAAGCCCTCTCTTTCCTCCCTGATCCCGTTTTATTTTATATTTTCTTTTCATTATTTGAGAAGACCACTATTCACCTTGGACTGCTCATCTAAACAGATCAACGACCATTCGCGCCCCTTTCTCCTATCCCCTTTCCGTCCAAATCCTATCATTTAGTCACCCTTGTGAGTGAATCCTATCCATTGATCCATTTGATCTAACAGTCCGCATTAAACCCGATAACCCAACTTCAATAGGGCCTACCTTCCACCATATGAAGTGCCTGTCCAATCATGTGCTGCCACCTGTATTTCATTATCACTCCCATCTCGCATCTTATTCATCGCATTCCACCCGCACCATCGGATCGCCTCTCCCTCATCTGATGACATATATTTCATATCACAAAATTCTTGTGCCCAAGGTTTAACGCTTCAAAATTTTGCGATACTGGCGATATCAGAAAAGATAGGTGTCGACTGATGTATGGAATTGCATTGCCTTCGGGAAAAACCACTTACTGCCTTTTGGTTGCGCGATAACCACTCATAGTATTGCGAAAATTGCTTTCGCCCAATATGCGCCAAATACTCTTTTGAACTGGTTTTCTCGCCCGTTTTTGTTCATAAGCCCCCTCCATCGCTGCAAAGCCTTTTCCCCTCACTGCTCCTCACCCTCATCAACCTCTGATGCAGTAATCCCTATTCCCGCAGGCTTTTATAATATGGTTTATGTTTTATGTTGCAGGTTTCATGGAAAATGGGTTGCAGAGCCATCCCACATTCATGATAAGGTGACCAAGGGCCAAAGGACGATGATCCTCAAGCCAATATTCATGTAGAAAAGGGAATCCACAGGGTTCAAAAATCATGGTTCGACCCATGCCTCATGAGCATTGGTTATACCATGAAACCCTCGACATACCCATACACCTGCACACCACCAACGAAGTGATGAAGGATTAAGGAATATCAGTGCACTAATGAAGTAAAAGGGATTATGCAAAAAGACTGAGGATCAAAATATCTTAACCAGATACCTAAAGATAAAATACATATTAAAGGTAGATCAATGTTTAAATCCACAAATGAAGACAGGTCAAACAAAAGAGCCTCTTAATGCCACATCATCAATGCCATAACTCTTCAACTACCATCTTCAGATTTATCTTCGCAAAAGAGAACACAATGAATGCATAGTCAGAGATCTTTTGCCAAAAGTAGCTCAGAATTTACAATCAGCCTACTAAGCAATCCCCAAAAGTCAACAATATTAACTAAGATTGATGGAACTTAATGTAAAATTAATCACAACATAGATGAGCACTCGAAATATTCTCCCTTAGGCCTCCCAAAGGTCAAAGCACCATTACTCTGTATTAATTGAACTAATGAACCCTTCTTACACTCCACCTCCTCATTCTTCTATAAATACTATTGTAGAAGACAGTATAGGGGTTGGTCTCTGGATATTTGTTGCATGTAAATAGATTTTGAAGCTGCTGTAGCTCTGTTTGTAATTGAAGATACATAAGCTGAGATGAGAAGTTTGAAGCTGTAGAGACCCACTGGACTTGAAGATTGTAACTGGTTTGGACATCAAATACAAATAACTGATTTATGGGATCCTGGTCTATGTTAATGGTGATGTGTTTCTCACTGTAAATTGTTATTTTCTTTTTGTTTCCATTTTGTCCACCTTTATCTGATAAAGAACAACAAATATAGATTAGGATTTACTTCTGAAGTACCCTAAATCTCACTAAAAATCTTTATCCTTTATGTTTTCTCCTGATTGTTTATTTAAAGATGATTCAATAGAGTATAACCAGTGAAGTGTTGGTGAGCCCATGTTTCCTGAGTAAAACTTGAGATATTGTTTTTTAAATGTTCTTGATAAAGTTTTCTAATTAAAGCTGAACCAGGGAAGTCTATGGTTAGCCCTGTCCTCTGGTTTCTTCTCCAACAGTTTCTTTGAAAAGTTCCCTTAAGAGTATGTTGAAAGCAGGCTAGTTTCAAAGTACTTACCTGATCTTAGACTACTTTTTGTGTCTATCATTGCAAACTACGGAGGCCCAACAAGATGGTAATAAAACATTTTCTTTCCATGTTCGACTATAAATCATATATTCGCATGGCTAGACTTGTACCCGAATGATCGAGTGAACGAGATAAGAAGACCTGGGATCTAGTTTCACCCATCCAGGCTGCAATTTCAGGATTGTTGTACACATCATCTATATGGTGACCTTACATACAGATCGTCATCCAAACATGGGCCTATATCTATAGGCATGTCTGTATTGGGAAACATTCCAATGTAGACGAATTTATGAATTATGTACATGTTATTAGATTGTTTATGTGCTGAACATGGGAATGCCTATCCTCAACAATTATGATCAAGAGGATAATCATGATGTAATGTATTGTAAGATTGATGAAGGTCGCCACTCCACTTCATCTCTAGCCCATCACAGTGTAAAGCATCTCAATCAAAATATTTTTATTATTATTATGACTTCATTCTTTAGGGGGAAATTGTTATAAGTCAATTTGGGCACCATTCCCAATGACCTAGTTAACTGGGAATCATCTCCAGGACCAATGAATAGGGTCTAACATCCCCTATTATTTCAGTTGTTATATGCCCTAAGACAAAGAACAAGACAAATCATTCAAGAATTTCATCTGCAAAGGTTTCCAAGATTTGAAGTTTATAATATATCATATGAGATCTCATCAACACTGCCTCTAAAGGGACTAAGTGTGTTGCATATGCAGGTAGCCCCATGCAAGGTTTCTTTGCAAAGCACTTCCCGACACTCATAGGTGTGTTGGTCACATTGGGAGGGAAATTCTCATTGTTTAGGAATCTCCACTTGGTCAGTGCCTTCTAGAAGAGTTCACATGTGTCAAAATTCGAATCCATGTGTCCATTTGAAATCTACAAGATTGGGAACATGTCTTGCCTATTATTGGAAAGTCATTGATTGTAAAACTACCTTCAACTCCTCTATAAATTGAGCACAGATCTTAGTGTTTGAGAAGGAAGAATTTGAGTAGAGAAATGTTGGTGGAATTTCAATTGAGGAATTGATTTGAGTGAAATATTGCTGGAGATATCTGCATTGTGATGAGGCTAGGATGCTGCTGGAGATGGTGACACTAAATCAATCACTAGGTCGTAACCTCCCTTTCTATAATTAATAAAGATTACTACTTATTTTTCCCTATATGCATATGTATAAGCTTTGATTTTCCATATCATGATTTCTTATTTGATGTATATGGTTTATGTTTTATTGATTTAGCTAAATAACTTGAATAAACATCTGTATTATTGCTATCTCTTGCTGTTTAGTGTTCATTCTTGTAGGAAATATTTTGCATAGCCGGATGGAATTTTAAGCTACAACAAAAGCGGCAGAAGGAGACTTTGGAAGCACTTGGACTCCAAGTAAGCTTCTTATTTCATTATGTGTGTCTGTTTACAGTTAGGAAAGAGAGTTGTAAAGTCTTTGACCTGTTGTTCTAGATAAGCACCTATCTAGGGAAGAATGATTTATCTGTAATTCATAATTCTGCATAACAGTAGTCAAGAAATCCACTTCAAGAGTCATGCTTCCTCATGAAGCTTGGTGTAAGGAAGCTGATATAGATACTCTCACAATGGTGAAAAAAAATATCTTCATGTGCAAACCTTGCACATCTCTAATTGGGATCTATGTCTCGACCTTCTAATTACCCTCAGCACAGTAAACACGAATAATATCCTTGACATTTAACCCTCCTATGGGCTTTCCCTACAAATTTAATGGTTCCCCTATATGAGAGAGTCCAATTATGAAGTAAATGTCTTCAATTTCAATCCTTAGTGGCATTGGATCTATCATGAAACAATCTTCATTTGGATCCCAGTAACTTACAAGAATTTCAAGCAATCTTGTGTTCGTTTTCATGTTTGGCATTTTGAATAATTTCAACAATATACATCCCCGGAGTATATCCAAGGATAATTGGTCTTCCATGACCTCATTATCAATAGTGCTATGCTCTCTTTCCCTCCAGCTTATGGTCATCCTGCATCATTTCATCCAAAAACCATTTAGAGATTCATTTTAAAATTCTTCTCTGCGCATACGCGAGTCCGTTTAGACACAGTCGCATATATACGTGAGTTCATCATTATGAACCCACGTATACGCAGAGGGTTTCAGAAAAGAAAAGAAAAAATAAATAAATACATATATACATATATACATATATATCTACACACACACACACACACACACACACACACACACACACACACACACACACACACACACACATATATATATATATATATATATATGGTGAAAATCCCAAAAATTTACTTGAATTGATAAAGAAATTAATGACTAAGCTGAGTATGAGGCTTACCTGAAAGATTTGGATCGATTTGGTGGGCAATTGCTTCTTTTCCAAGAAGGGGATTTTTTGCTCCAGAGCACTTTCACAATTTCTTCACAGCACAAATGACCAAATGTGAGTCCAAAAGGCCTATTTATGCCTAGAATTAAAAAAAAAATCACAAATTTTGTTTATGGTCATTTTTTGAATTTGTTCATGATTGTTTAAATTTTTGCCTTGAAGTGTTGGGATAGGTTATTTTTGGGTCCATTCTGGTGATTTAAAGATGATTCCATTTTTTCTTCAGTTCTGTTAGTGTCGGTATCTTCATCCCTCCGTCAGTGATCAAAATTATCTTGTTGCATTGCATATTAGGTGTCTCAGTCAGTCAGTTGTATTCCATTAGGAGTATGGATCATCTGACGGTAGTGGCTTGCTGTAGATTTTTCCCTCATGTCCTTTACCTGTTGGCCCATTTCCATTCATCAAAACCATCTGCACTCACCTTTTGTCCCTAAATTTGTAAGAGTCATTATTTAGATTTTCAGTCCCATTAGGTCTAGGGTTTCATCAATAAGGTCTTCAGAATGCCCAATAATGGTCAGCAAGCGCATGAGGAGTTTGAATAAAGTTTCAGTACTAAGAACTTCATCATCATATGCTTAATAATGTATTTTTCTTCAAAACTCTGTTTTGAAGAAAAATAGAGTATTTCATCCTTTTATGTATAAATGTAATGTAATTTCAAGTTCTCTCATTTGTAAATAATTTCAATGGAAACCGTGGTCACCTTGTCAAACTTCAGCAACCCTACAAGGCAAACAGAAAGCACATCATTCATTTAATCAGAGCCAAAATGAAGCAAGCTGTTTAAAACAGAGTTTAAAAAAAGTGTTAAAGGTAACATTACAAAAGTGGGTTTTAGGAGTGGAAAATTAAAAGCCTTTGGTATATAAGTCATTTTCATGTTTCAAAGAGCTCATTTGTATTCCAAGAAGAGAGAGTGAGCAAAGGAAAGGCCCGTGTAGAATGAAGAGAGCAAAATCACAACAAAGTCATGCAAGTTTGTGGGCGCGGTGCATAAGCTGAGTGGCGCAGTGCATTGGACAGGCATGACGCATTGGGTCGGCCTCCACAGTGGCAAAAATACACCAACGCGACACATAGAGCCAGCGCGACGCGTAGGGACGAAAGCATTTTTACCACGATTTCATCAAAAACTTCAAATTTGCTCAGTTTCCTATGGTCCAAGTAAGTCAAACAACTCTGTCAATGCCAATAAACCTGTGTCTTATGATGTCTATGAGGATTTAATAAAAAAAATTCAAACCCTATTTCCTTGCTCAAGAAATGTTTTCTTAGGGTTTATACATTGGTTTTGTGTGGCCATCACTCCCTCACTTTTTGTTTCCTCACTATTTTTCTAGTTCCATCAGCCCATTTCCCTATCCCCCATATCCCTAAATTCATCTACCCCTATCCCATATTTCCATTATCCCAAACCATAGCTACAAGATTCCAAAACCCCAAATACTATCCCAAAAAGCCTAGAGATTGTCCCTAAAACCCTTCAATTCCCCAAATTTCAATTGAAAATATTCCCAACACTCCCCTTACCCTCTCCCTTCATAGTCCCTCACACATTTTCATAAACTTGGCAGCAAAAACCAAAGAAACCTAAACTCTTCATACTCATCTAAGACAACACAAACTTTGGCAAACATGGAGACAAATTCCTCTTATGACCGAGACAATGACTCTACAACTGAATTGCATGCGTGAAGGAGACCTCACAAGAGTGTAAAACATGTGAGGGAAGAGCCTACTTCACTTGCTGAGTTGCAGGCCTGCCCTCTTGCTATCACATGTTTTCAACAGCAGTCTTGTTACCAGTTTTGTGAGATGGTTGCTAGAGTCCAGTACCATCATGAGTTGGCCAGATTGTTTGTGCTTCATTTACATAATGGCCAAGTCACTCTTGCAGGTGTGACATTCACCTTGACACCTGAATCTATCTCTCTAGCAACCAATATTCCAAATGTTGGAGAGCAAGGGAAAAAAAGGCAGCAAGTTGACAGGGAACACTATGAGCCATACATCAAGCCTAGTTTTTTGAGACAACTCAGTAGATTTTTTCCCTTTTGGTTCCTGAAATATTCATACACTCCTTTAATGAAGCTCATAATCAAATATTTCAGCTGCGAGGGCTGGTTTTCTCGCCTCTATGCCTATCACATCAGGTTGTTGATGCATTTTACCAGGGTCAGAATGATGAACCTCCGTTACTTCATGTGTTGAAATATTGAGAAGATGACCGCCCTAGGAAAAGGAATTTTCCTGAGGAGCAGTATAATAGTATCTATCACTTTGCACTCATCAAAATTGTGGTTATGCATCAGCTTGGCTTGCAGGATATTTCTTGGGAGGATTTCATTTCTCATGAGTTCTTCACAGCCCCTTAGGTACCTTCGGAGGCTTTTCATGAGGCAGGTGAACCTTCACGTCAGCATGAGGGTCATGAGACACAGACCGCTAATGTGTCGGTGTTTGTCACCTATCAGAGGGGCACTAGAGGGTTGTTTACAGTAGCCAAGCAAGTATTATCTCCACCTGGGGTGGAAGGGGTCTATTCCTTCATCAGCAGTACAGGTACAGGACAAGGGTAAGAGGCCAATACATGATGAGGGGCCATCAAGAGAAAAAGAGACAGATTTCATCCTCATTCAGGATGATGACACTGATTTGGGCTCACCAAGCTCAAATTTCAGGGAGATCATTCAGGAGCAGAAGGCGGAAATAAATACTTTGTCCCTCAAATTGAAAAGAGCCAAGTGGATAATCAACTACCTTGAGCAGAAAAAGAAACAGCTAGAGGATCAAAAAAATATCATGGAGTTGCAAAATATACGTGAGAACCAGCAAGCTACCCAAAGGAGAAAAACCGAGATGACATCACTTGAGCAGGAGATTGAGGCTGATCGTGAAACTTGACTTGAAAGGGTAAATATTCATTTGGAAAAGTTGTTGGAGAAGGCCAACAGGGAAAATAACATGTTGAGGCACATGGCTAATCATTATTGGGCAAGAAATCATGTTTGCAAGGCACGAATCAAAATTTTGAGGGCCAAGTTGAAGAAGGCCTCAAAGCATTGGAAAAGTCATGATAGACTTCAAATCTTGGCCGAGGCTTCCTTGGCCCAGCATAGTAAATAATGGAGGAAAATCAGCCCAAATTTCAAAAAATTTGGGACACATTTTGCAAATTTTGATTTTTTGGCCCAAAAACAGAATTTTTAGCTCTATGCGCCGCGCCACTTGGCGCGGGCTTTTGATGGGGGACTCCTCTTGGTGCAAACTTTACATTTTTGGATTTTTCATGGAAAATTATGCATGCCTACCTATGGCCAAGATATTTTGATAGGTTTTGGGCTTCCAGAAGGGTAAAAACACCCTAAAAATGACTTTTCTGCCCCTTTTTTGACACATAGGAAGCAGTGTTGGGGAACTCAGTTTTGGAGGGGAAAATGGAAGCCAAATTCAGAAATTCCACTTGTGCTGGAAAGTAGACAGGCATACATTTCCAAAAATCCCACTTGGAGAAAATTTGGACACCGGGAAGGCCTCCAAAATCAGCTCTACACTGGCGCGACACATAGAGAAATCAGGGGCGAAGCATTGGAGGATTTTGCTCATTTTTGACTCGGTAACTCTGTTTTTCGCCTAGTTTTTGACATTTTGACTATCTTACTTCCAAATGTTAAACTCATGATGTAATTGGATGTAATTTTATGGATCTTGATGTAATTTTGTTAAATTTTTACTCATGGAGGTAGATTCATCCATCAAAAAGTGATTTGCAACTGAATGAATCAGTTTCCTATCTTATAGAGGCAAGCTGTTCCATTGCCTACTTTCTAGTTCTCAGTTTAGATCTTGTTGAAACAACTCCTAAACTTGTGAGCTAGACCCCTAGAGGCTGGGGATGAGTTATTTTTTGTCTATATCTTGTGGTTTTTCAGTCATTAGCATGGTTGGACATTTGGGATTGCTTTGAGCATCATTGTACATTCATCTCTGCAATTTGGCAAAGGAATAGACCAGGGTTTGCAGCACTCCATGGGATTCATGTGGTATTTTGCTTTGATAGTGTGTTTCTCTCTGTTAATGTAAGTTTATTGGTGTTTTATGTATATAATTTTCCCTCTGATTTCTTCCTAAGTTAAACAAACAAGGATAAAGGTGGAATTCATTAAAATTTGCTGTGCTCTACCTAGGGTTTGTTTAATTTTCTATGTTTTCAACTGTTTGAAGAGGATTCCTGAAGGTTTCTTGCCCTCTTCAACTCTTCACCGGTCTAAGCTATCCATTTCATTCAAAATTGAAGTGTCAAATTAATTTCCTACCTTGCCCCATTCAGATCTCTTCAAAACTGGGCCTCATTCCCTAGACCCAAAATCTGCCTTTCCCTTTGATTCAACAAACACCCTCAAAATCAAATCAAACTCTTTTGAAAATATACCTAGCCTAAAATCAGCCTTCATTCAAGTCATCTCAAGCCTCACTGATCATTTTTTTCTAATATTCACCAGGAGAGGGCCCTCTCCTGATCTGGTAGGGCTAGCTACTAGGTTAAGCGTGGTTTGATGTTACCCTAGATGCTGCGTTCCTTAGCCTGAGGTAGATTTAGGCCATAACATAGTGGCGACCATACTAGGAAAGAAAAAATTGTTTTTTTGTTAGTGTTATTCATTTTATAAACTACAGGCGGAGCCTGAAGTTAGCCAGGTAGCCTTCGAAACACTCTTGATTTGAATTAGCGAAAGTAGATGAATGCTGCGACAGTCAATCTCCGGTCTAGTCTTATAAACGTAACATCTGACTTGTAAATTTCCCTAGTACATCAGATAATTCTGGACTTTGGGTGATGAGTTTAGAATTTGATAGGCTGAAAAAGTTGATTTTGTCCATTTGATTTTTGGGAATAATTGAACACACTGGCTTCCAGACGACACACCAGGGAAAATCTGGATCCCGATCCACCTCCTGTGTATGAAAATCCAAATCTTATTTCAAGACTCCTTTGTTGAGAAATTCCTGTGATTCCTGTGTTCAAATCTCATTCGTGTCCTGCTGTTTTGAGCATCTTGAAGATATTGAGTTTGACGAACAATTTGAGTTGTCATTGTTTGAGACTAAGTCCGAAAGTGCTATTGATTCCACTGTCCTAAATCCAGAGTTTGTCAAAGATCTTGAAATTGAAAAAGCTAATAGATCGATTGAAAGTTACATCTTGAATATTCAGAATTCCATTGTGGCAACAAACATTCCCAAATCCATAGAGTCTACATCTACAACTCTTGGGTCATCTGCAATTACGTCTAGTTCACAAATTCCTACCGAGCCTCCTTTCATTCCCACCATTCCCGTGCAACCTTCTATCTCTGATAAAAAAATCTGCTGTAGTATCACCTCCATCCACACCACATACACCTCATACATCAACTGCTCCGACTCATCCTATATCCCCAAGCCCGGTTGTAAATCCACCTAGAGAAATGGCTACCCGATTTGCACCCCTTGCGTTGCCTCAAAATTTGGATAACATGCCCGCAGATTATCAAAGCAAAATTCCATTGTTTGAAGGAACTCTTCAAAATGTTACAGCTCAACAACATGTGGATAGGATGGCAGATTTCTTTGAACTTCATGAGATTGATGCATAAAATGTGACAATGAGACTGTTTGTACAGACCTTTGGAGGTGAAGTAAGGAAGTGGTTCAGAGCTTTGCCAACGGGTAGTATTACTACATTGGCTAATCTTCAAAGACAATTCTTGGATCGATGGGAAGTGAAGAAAGACCCTCTTTAGATCCTTTTTGAATATGAGAATATCAAGCGGAACGTTGGTGAGTCTGTTCAAGATTATTGTATTAGATTCAATTCTGTTTACAATGCAATTCCTGCTGATATAAAGCCACCTATGGGGTTGGATTTGATTAAGTTTCTGGATGGTTTCGATCCAGATATGGCCTATCAATTGAGAGAAAGAGATCCGGCCACTTTGGAAGACATGCAGAAAATTGCAGTCGGCGTCGAAGCAAACCTGCTTGCCAAGAGAGCTAGAACGAAAGCTGAAAAGTAAGTAGCAATAAAGGAAGAGGTTTCCACTTCAGATCAACTGCTCTGTAATATGGAAAAGATGTTTGAAAGATTAAAAATTCATAAGTCTGAACTGCAAATCAGAAATCCTAACTTTCGTGGCCAGCAACAACCACAATTTAGAATCAAGAAAAGAGAGCAGCGAGCACAAGAACAAGCAGTACAACAGCAAGTGAAGACACCCTTACAGCATAATTTTGTACATGGTCCGGAATCAGATGATGAGGATAATGTAATTGGAGAAGAGAATAATTTCTTTACACCTGATGATATGCCAATTTTTATCACTGAAGACGAGGAGTAATCTGAGAACTCAACTGTACAAAGGGACGAGAATTTCATCTTGGAAAATGAGACAGCTCTTGAAGAAGATTCTGATGAATATCAGAGGGGGTACATGAATGCCTTGACCACCCAGCAGCGACAATATTCACTCAGAAGCAGAGATGTACCCATTAATCCAATTCAAAAAAGAAAGGAAGCTACAACACCAAAGAATGATCCACTCGTTGTGTAGAAAAAGGGAAAAGAGACAATTGATCCCACTACTAGAAAATCACCATCAGCAAATGAAATATCCAATCAGCCAAATATATCAAAGGGGAAAACTGAAAAGAAGGATGTCCCAGCTAAAGAGGTAGAGAAAACTTCAGTTTTTAACTTAGAAAATGAGATTGCTAAGTTAAAAGTGTCCATTCATTTGACTGAATTGATGAAGAATAGCAGCTATAAGGGTCAGGTGTCTAAGATTTTGAGTTTAGATCCATTATCTGATATGGTAAACGTGGAAGATGATGAACCTGAGTTGATTTTTGGTCCGCCATTGGATGGTGAGTCTCCAAATAGTGATGTACCTCCTTTTTACATCAGCCTTAGGTTGCACGACTATGTGTTACATAATGCTATGTTTGATTCTGGAGCCTCTCATAATCTTATGCCTAGGGCAATCATGGAGAAATTGGGATTGGATATCACTAGAAAGTATCATGACCTTTACTCTTTCGATTCTAGTAGAGTAAGATGCATTGGGATTATCAAAGATTTGGTGGTCAGTTTGGATCAAATTCTGACTAAAAATGTTTTGATGGATGTGGTTGTGGCAGATATTCCCCCTAGATTTGGCATGCTTCTTTCTAGATCTTGGGGAGCGAAACTTAAAGGGACATTGCTGCTTGATTTCTCCTATGCTACTATTCCCGTGTTTGGTCAAATGAGGAAATTATACCGGGAGAAAAAGATGAAGTATATGACCACTAGCAAGAAGAAATCGATAAATCATCCAATCAATTATGTACATACTGATTTAGAATCATTTGTCTTATACTCATATAGCTTTAATGATGTAAATAGAAAATTAATTGAAGTAGAAGACATTCCAGAAATCACTGAAAATTTCAGAGAGGTCTTAAAGAAAGAGAGACATAGACTTGATAGTAGCGATGAGCAATCAGCCTTTCGACAACAACAAAATGTTGATGGACAACAAGACAAAGCAAAATCACAAACATAATTTCAGCATTTGGAAGAGGATGAAGATGGTTTGTGGACCATGGATTTTTATGGTGCGGTAGGAAGGGACGGTGCTGGAATTGGAATTTGGGTACGCAGCCCTATTTCCTCCCTTAAAAAAGTGCCAAGTAATGTAAGGGTCTATTCTTATAAATTGGCTTTTGATTGTTCAAATAATGAGGCTGAATATGAAGCTTTAATTGCTGGTATGAAAATTCTTAGAAAGTTAAATGCCAAAAGAATTGCAGTGTATGGAGACTCTGAGTTAGTTATCAATCAAGTGAAAGGTGAATACCAAGCTAAGCATCCTCGAATGTGGGCCTACCGCAATGCGGTACTAGATATTTTGAGATTGTTTTCAGATTATACTTTGGCATGTGTCCCTCGTATTCAGATTGGAATTGCCGATGCACTTGCAACAACAGCAAGTAATTTGAAAATTCCGATGAATTCAAGCAACAAATTTGAAATTCATGTGAAGCATCATCCAACTGTCCCTGAAAATCAAAGGTATTGGCAAGTGTTTCAAGATGACAAAGAAATTGATGAATTTCTGCAAAATGAAGGTAAATTCAAAGACACCTCTATTGATGGGGAGCATGATGATGGCGATGTGGATATAGAAGTCACAGATGGAAGTTTTGCAACTCAAGGACAATGTCATTCCTAAAGGTCTAATACCTTTAGAGGAGATTTTCGAGCAAGATGCATCGGAAACCAAACTTTTTGCCAACCGAGAAAGGAGTTGAGGATGTGAACATTGCATCAGCAGAAAATCCTAAAATGGTGAAATTGTCCAAAGCATTGCCCCCATAGGTAAAAGCAAAGTATATCAGTTTATTATCTTCTTTTGCTGATGTCTTTTCTTGGGAATATTCAAATTTGAAGACATATGATACAAATATAATTCATCATACCATCCCGATCGAGCGAAGTCAAAAGCCCTTTCGATAGAAGTTGAGAAGAATAAATCCAAAGTTGCTGCCCTCAATAGAGAAGGAAATGAATTAGTTGTAAAAAGATGGTATCATCATCCCCATAAGATTTTTAGATTGGCTTTCTAATTTTGTGCCCATGCGCAAGAAAACAGGTGAGATTCGCTTATGCATTGATTTTAGGAATCTAAATAAAGTATCTTTGAAGAACAATTATCCGTTGCCCAAAATGGATCACATACTTTAGCGAGTATTTGTAGCATCTCGCATGTCACTACTCGATGGTTATTTCGTTTACAACCAAATTCTGGTCCATGAGGATGATAGAGATAAAACAGCATTCACCACTCCGTGGGGAACTTTTCATTATGCTAAAATGCCTTTCGGGTTGAAGAATGCTAGTGCGACCTTTCAACGAGCAATGGATATGGAATTTGCAAATGAAAAAGATGTCTTTCTAGTTGTTTATCTTGATGACTTGACAATTTTTTCTAATTCAGATGAAGAGCACATTTATCATTTGAAAATTTTATTTCAGCAGTGTAGAAAATATGGTGTATCTCTCAATCCGAATAAGACTCTATTTTCCATGGATGAAGGCAAGCTTCTTGGTCATATTATATCAAAGGATGGAATCTGCATTGATCTAGCTCGAGTGGAAGCCATTCAGCAAATTGATCTTCCCTGAAATAAAAAGGAGATCCAATCATTCAATGGTAAGATTAATTTCTTACGTCGCTTTGCACCCAATCTTGTAGAACATTTAAGGGAAATCACAAACATGCTCAAGAAAGATAGTGTAGTCAAGTGGACTGAGGAAGGAATAATGTCTTTCAATTTGGTGAAATTGGCTCTTTCTTCAGCTCCGATTTTGATCAGCCCTGACTCAAGATTTCGTTTTGTTTTCAATTGCCTTGGATCATACTATGGCAGTAGTCTTAATGCAGAAAAGAGACTAGCTTGAAAAACCAATAGCATTTTTTAGCAAAACCATAAGGGATGCCGCTTTAAAGTATAATATCATTGAGAAGCAAGCTCTTGCCTTGGTAAAAGCATTGAAAGATTTTCAAGTTTATATTCTGCATTCTCACATCCTTGCTTATGTTCCTAATGCTGCTGTTAAAGAAGTCTTAGTGCAAATAGATCCAGAAGGGAGACGAGGAAAATGGATTGCTGCCTTGTTGGAATATGACGTGGAGATAAAACCTACAAAGCTTATCAAAGGACAGGGGCTGGCTAAGCTAATGGCTGAATCAAATTTGCATGCCTTGGACATTAATGTCATTGTTGCTATGTCCGAGGAAAATGAAGAAAGTTCACTTGTTCAGGTATCAGAAATTTTTGTTCTTTCTCCTTGGTACTCAGAAATTGTTTATGTGCTCCAAAATCTGTCACCATCGCCAGGAATGGCTAAGAACAAAAGTAGGACATTGAAATTGAAGGCTGCTAAGTTTTGTATCATGAATAATGCACTCTATTGGAAAGATCCTGGTGGTGTCTTGGTCAATTGTTTGGTTAAAGAAGAGGCAAAGCAGGTTATGGAAGACTTTCATGAGGGAGATTGCGGAGGTCATCTTTTCTGGAAGACGACGGCCAAAAAATTTTTGAGAGCAGGATA
Organism: Pinus albicaulis; assembly: GCA_034641835.2. NCBI lineage: Eukaryota > Viridiplantae > Streptophyta > Pinopsida > Pinales > Pinaceae > Pinus > Pinus albicaulis. Next base: position 1,902,707,444 of record CM076578.1, read on the forward strand.
TTATTGGCCAAATCTCTTTGCTGATGTGTACAAAACTGTTAAAAGCTGCCATGAATGTCAGATTTTTGAAGGGAGGAGAAAATTGCAGCCTTTACTGCTTAAGCCCATTGAAGTAAGTGCTCCTTTTCAGCAGTGGGATTTGGATTTCATTGGCGAGATCCATCCTACTTCTTCAGCGCAACATAAGTGGATCCTTACAGCAACGGACTATTTTACTAAATGGATTGAGGTGATTCCCACTAGGCAGGCCACATATTTGGTAATGATTTCATTTCTTGAAAACAATATTTTGTCTCGTTTTGGCTGTCCAAATAAGCTGATCACCGAAAATGCAACAGATTTTAAATATAAAAGAATGATTGAATTTTGTAATAAGTATCAAATCACTTTGGGGCACTCAACCGCATATCATCCACAAGGAAATGGATTGGCCGAATCTTCAAATAAATCCTTGGTCAATATTATCAAAAGGCTACTAGAAATAAACAAGAAAGGTTGGCACAAGAAACTGGTTAATGAACTTTTGGCAGACAGGGTAAGTCAAAAGAAATCTATAGGCATGTCCCCTTTTGAGCTCGTGTATGGTGTTGACATGGTATTCCCGAACTCTCTCACATTTCCAGTGGTTAAAATTCTGCAGGAAGCTGGCAGCGAAGATGATCATATGCAACGAAGAATAAATCAAATGATCCATTTACAGTAGACTAGAGACGAGGTTTTTCAGAACACTTTCAAGCTGCAAGAGAGAATCAAGAAGATATATGATCAAAAGGCAAAGGCGGACAAGTTTCAAATAGAAGAAGTGGTGCTAAAATGGGACACAAGAAATGAAGATAAAGGTAAGCATGGCAAGTTTGAGAATATTTGGAAAGGACCTTTCAGAATTGCTGCATATCGAGGCCAAAATGCTTTCCTTTTGAAAGAAATTAATGGAGAATATTGTCCAGGTGGGTCGGTCAATGGTCGACTACTCAAACGATACTATTTTTGAAATTTTTTCTGCTGTCATATGTATCACTGTACATACCGGTTTGTTTAAATTTCATTACAAGTGTGTAATGTCATCATTCTTTCAGTTTGGGGCCCGAGGTGAAGGCTATAAAACTGAAGGTTGATTTTAGTTTTGGTTTGGTTTGTTTGAGTCAGGTCTTTCAGTCATTTTTGGTCTTGAGATTGAGTCAGCTTTGAGTCGGTTTTCAGTTCTGAAAATGAGTCAAGAGTCTAGTTTTGGTTTTTCAAAGTTATTGACTCCATAGCCCAATGGGACTCCATAGCCTAATGGACGAAAGGCACTGCCTACTTTCCCAGAGATCTATAGTTCTTGGCACCTCCAAGGAGCTAACATCCCCATTGGAGCCAATGTTAGTGTCGGTATCTTCATTCCTCCGTCAGTGATCAAAATTATCTTGTTGCATTGCATATTAGGTGTCTCACTCAATCAGATGTATTCCATTAGGAGCATGGATCATCTGACGGTAGTGGCTTGCTGTAGATTTTTCCCTCATGTCCTTTACCTGCTGGCCGATTTCCATTCATCAAAACCATTCGCACTCACCTTTTGTCCCTAAATTTGTAAGAGTAATTGTTTAGCTTTTCAATCCCATTAGGTCTAGGGTTTCATCAATAATGTCTTTAGAATGCCCAATAATGGTCAGCAGGCGCATGAGGAGTTTGAATAAAGTTTCAGTACTAAGAACTTCATCATATGATTAATAATGTATTTTTCTTCAAAACTCTGTTTTGAAGAAAAATAGAGTATTTCATCCTTTTATGTATAAATGTAATGTAATTTCAAGTTCTCTCATTTGTAAATAATTTCAATGGCAACCGTGGTCACCTTGTCAAACTTTAGCAACCCTGCAAGGCAAACAGAAAGCACATCATTCAGTTAATCAGAGCCAAAATGAAGCAAGCTGTTTAAAAGAGAGTTTAAAAAAAGTGTCAAAGGTAACATTACAAAAGTGGGTTTTAGGAGTGGAAAATTAAAAGCCTTTGGTATATAAGTCATTTTCATGTTTCAAAGGGCTCATTTGTATTCCAAGAAGAGAGAGTGAGCAAAGGAAAGGGCCATGTAGAACGAAGAGAGAAAAATCACAACAGAGTCATGCAAGTTTGTGGGCACGTCGCATAGGCTGAGTGGCGCGGCGCATTGGATAGGTGCGACACATTGGGTCGGCCTCCACAACGGCAAAAATACACCAGCATGACGCATAGAGCCAGCGTGGTGCATAGGGCCGCAAAGCATTTTTACCACGATTTCATCAAAAACTTCAAATTTGCTCGGTTTCCTCTGGTCCAAGTAAGTCAAACAACTCTGTCAATGCTAATAAACCTGTGTCTTATGATGTCTATGAGGATTTAATAAAAAAAAATTCAAACCCTATTTCCTTGCTCAAGAAATGTTTCCTTAGGGTTTATACATTGGTTTTGTGTGGCCATCACTCCCTCACTTTTTGTTTCCTCACTATTTTTCTAGTTCCATTAGCCCATTTACCTATCCCCCATATCCCTAAATTCATCTACCCCTATCCCATATTTCCATTATCCCAAACCCTAGTTATTAGATTCCAAAACCCCAAATACTATCCCAAAAAGCCTAGAGATTGTCCCTAAACCCTTCAATTCCCCAAATTTCAATTGAAAATATTCCCAAAACTCCCCTTACCCTCTCCCTTCATAGTCCCTCACACATTTTCATAAACTTGGCAACAAAAACCAAAGACACCTAAACTCTTCATACTCATCTAAGACAACACAAAATTTGGAAAACATGGAGACGGATTCCTCTTATGACCGAGACAGTGACTCTACAACTGAGTTGCATGCGCTAAGGAGACCTCACAAGAGTGGAAAACATGTGAGGGAAGAGCCTACTTCACTTGTTGAGTTGCAGGCCTGCCCTCTTGCTATCACATGTTTTCAACAGCAGTCTTGTTACCAGTTTTGTGATATGATTGCTAGAGTCCAGTACCATCATGAGTTGGCCAGATTGTTTGTGCTTCATTTACATAATGGCCAAGTCACTCTTGCAAGTGTGACATTCAAGCCTGGTTTTTTGAGACAACTCAGCAGAGTTTTTCCCTTTCGTTTCCTGAAAGATTCATACGCTCCTTTAATGAAGCTCATAATCAAATATTTCAGCTGCGAGGGCCGGTTTTCTCGCCTCTATGCCTATCACATTAGGTTGCTGATGCATTTTACCAGGGTGAGATTGATGAACCTGCCTTACTTCATGTGCCGAAATATTGAGAAGATGACCACCCTAGTGCAAAGGAAAACTCCTGAACAGCAGTATAACAGTATCTATCACTTTTCACTCATCAAAGTTGTGGTTATGCATCAGCTTGGCTTGCAGGATATTTCAATGGGAGGATTTCATTTCTCATGAGTTCTTTGTAGCCCCTTAGGTACCTTCAGAGGCTTTTCATGAGGCAGGTGAACCTTCACATTAGCATGAGGGTCATGAGACACATACCGCTAATGTGCCGGTGTTTGTCACCTATCAGAGGGGCACTAGAGGGTTGTTTGCAGCAACCAAGCGAGTATTATCTCCACTCGGGGTGGAAGGGGTCTCACTTCCTTCATCAGCAGTACAGGTACAGGACAAGGGTAAGAGGCCAATACATGACGAGGGGCCTTCAGGAGAACAAGAGACAGATTTCATCCTCATTCAGGATGATGACACTGATTTGGGCTCACCAAGCTCAAAGTTCAGGGAGATCATTTAGGAGCAGAAGGCGGAAATAAATACTTTGTCCCTCAAATTGCAAAGAGCGAAGTGGATAATCAACTACCTTGAGCAAAGAAACAAACAGCTAGAGGATCAACAAACTATCATGTAGTTGCAAAATATACGTGAGAATCAGCAAGCTGCCCAAAGGAGCAAAACCGAGATGACATCACTTGTGCAGGAGATTGAGGCTGATCATGAAACTTGGCTTGAAAGGGTAAATATTCATTTGGAAAAGATGTTGGAGAAGGCCAACAAGGACAAGAACATGTTGAGACACATGGCTAATAATTATTGGGCAAGAAATCATGTTTGCAAGGCACGAATCAAAATTTTGAAGGCCAAGTTGAAGAAGGCCTCAAAGCATCGGAAAAGGCATGATAGACTTCAAATATTGGCCGAGGCTTCCTTGGCCCAGCATAGTACATAATGGAGGACACTCAGCCCAAATTTCAAAAAATTTGGGACAATTTTTGCAAATTTTGAATTTTTGGCCCAAAAACAGACTTTTCAGCTCTATGCGCCGCGCCACTTGGCGCGCGCTTTTGATGGGGGACTCCTCTTGGCGAAAACTTTACATTTTTGGATTTTTCATGGAAAATTATGCATGCCTACCTATGGCCAAGATATTTTGACAGGTTTTGGGCTTCCAAAAGGGTCAAAAACACCCTAAAAATGACCTTTCTGCCCCTTTTTTGACACACGGGAAGCAGTGTTGGGAGAACTCAGTTTTGGAGGGGCAAATGGAAGCCAAATTCAGAAATTCCACTTGTGTTGGAAAGTATATAGGCAGAAATTTCTGACAAGCCCATTTGGAGCAAATTTGGACATCGAGAAGGCCTCCAAAATTAGCTCCAAACTGGAACGATGCATAGAGAAATCAGGCGCGGCGCATTGGAGGATTTTACTAATTTTTGACTCAGTAACTCTGTTTTTCGCCTAGTTTTTAACATTTTAACTTTATTACTTCCAAATTTTAAACTCATGATGTAATTGGATGTAATTTGATGGATCTTGATGTAATTTTGTTAAATTTTTACTAATGGAGGTAGATTAATCCATCAAAAAGTGATTTGCAACTGAATGAATCAGTTTCCTATCTTATAGAGGCAAGTTGTTCCACTACCTACTTTCTAGTTCTCAGTTTAGATCTTGTTGAAACAAGTCCTAAACTTGTGAGCTCGACACCTAGAGGCTGGGGATGAGTTATTGTTTTTCTATATCTTGTGGTTTTTTAGTCATTAGCATGGTTGGACATTTGGGATTTCTTTGAGCATCATTGTACATTCATCTCTGCAGTTTGGCAAAGGAATAGACCAGGGTTTGCATCACTCCATGGGATTCATGTGGTATTTTTCTTTGATAGTGTGTTTCTATTTGTTAATTTAATTCTACTGGTGTTTTATGTATATCATTTTCCCTCTTATTTATTCCTAATTTAAACAAACAAGGATAAAGGTGGAATTCATTAAAATTTGCAGTGCTCTACCTAGGGTTTGTTTAATTTTCTATGTTTTCAACTATTTGAAGAGGATTCCTGAAGGTTTCTTGTCCTCTTCAACTCCTCACTGGTCTAAGCTATCCATTTCATTGAAAATTGAAGTGTCAAATCAATTGCCTACCTTTCCCCATTCAAATCTATGCAAAACTGGGCCTCATTCCCCAGACCCAAAATCTGCCTTTCCCTTTGATCCAAAAAACACCCTCAAAATCAAATAAAACTCTTTTTCAAATATACCTAGCCTAAAATCAGCCTTCATTCAAGTCATCTCAAGCCTCACTAATCTTTTTTTGCTGAGATTGACCAGGAGAGAGCCCTCTCCTGATCTGGTAGGGCTAGCTACCAGGTTAAGCGTGGTTTGATGTTACCCTAGATGCTGCCTTCCTCAGCCTGAGGTAGATTTAGGCCATAACAGGTTCCATGACCACTGAATTTTCATGGTAGGTATTTTATTCTGAACTAGAATATAGGTTAGGGAATTCACTTTCCATTGCACTTATGCATACTAGCCTGCATTCTGAAATCTTTCCATAGGGTCGACCCCATCATATTATGATTATTAAACCAATTTCACTCACTGAATTATAAATCATAATATGATGGTAGAGCCATATTTTACATGGGATTCTTAGTTAGATCCTTGCTAGCATTTTTTGCCCATGCTGAAATTTGTGTAGGCTCAGGAGCCCTCTTTAGTCCTGCCATGACTTATGTGTTGAAGCTTCATTTTTCTTCTTCTTCACTATCTCATTCTGGCCATATACCTTAGAGGCTCCCATTTTGTTGTTGAGTTGTTTTGCTACATTGCATACTGACTATTTGTATATCTCAGACTTTAGTCGGCTTCACTTGGACTCGTGTTTAACCCATATTTTGACCATGTATTTTTGCAAAATCAACCATGAAATCACCTAGCCTTTGAAACTTGACACCTTTGCCCATGGAGGAAATATTCTCTGAGTGTCACTTACCAGTTTTCGCTACCTTGCATTGAGCATAGGATTTTTCCTATCCCAAGAACTAGTGCATATTTTTAATGAATCTTGTTCTGTCCATTGTACTATAGGCATTCTTTTATTCTTTTTTAGGCTTTGAAATATGAAAAAGACAAAAAAATCAAATATTCCAAAAAGAGCGGGAATGAGACATTACTTCCATATTTGATGGAAGATAAAGAGTTAGTTATGTCACCCTTGAACAAAGCATAAAAAATATAAGTATTTTCTCCATTTGGAATGGGTTTAGTTTAGACTTAGAGTAAGTCGTAACCCTGTTATCGAGTCAGTACTCCCTCGGTTGGTTATCTCTTCCAATCATATGGAGGGTTTTTTTATGCCTCCTACATGAAAAACTTATACAAATTGATCATATGCTGCCATAGTCAAAATGAGTCGTGATTTTGTTCAAGGGAAGTAAACCCGAGTCAGCCTTTCTGCGGTGTCTCTTGACTCATTTTTCAGTCGGTCATCCTAGTCTACTAGAGTCTTGTTCTATCACATCATCTATTTGGTCCTTTTCTCCTGCTGGCTTGAGAAGGTCTCCATTGAATTATTGCTAATAGGTTTGTCTCTTATCGACTTCGACAAATTTCTTTGAGAGTAAACCTAGAGCCGCACTCTGGCCCTATTTACATCATTGATAGGTGACCTTGTGCTCAACATTTTATCAACACCATGGGTCTTTGACTAAGTGTTTTCCCTTGTGTTCGACTTCAACTTACATTATCACACTTGGGATTCATGCAGTGCCTTGGTTTCCATTTGACCCTATCAGTGGATTCCTTGCCTCTTTTTCAGCTTTCATTATTAGTTGGTTCAAAGGGTTTCTGTCATGCGCTAGCTACATTTTATGCATGCTGGAAACGTACTTCAGGTTGGTTACTTCACTTTTATTCATCTGATTCCTTCCAAATTTTTTCTTGAGGGTTACACTCACGCTAGCTTGATGTGGGATGCCTTAATGCCTTCCTTCTAGCAAATCTTTTCGCATTGACTTTGACTCATTGCTTCGGGAATAAGTTATAGAGTCCTTTTCTCAGTACCTTAGGGTTTTCACTCATCAGTGGTAGAATCCTTCGCTATCGACAGTGAGAATACATCAATGTCTCTTGATTGGTAGATTCTCTCAAGTGTTCAAGTTCAACTCATTTATTCGCACTCGTTAGATTGTACTGGGGCACCTTGACTCTCATCATCATTATTGGTGAGTTGTATCACATTTGTTAACTATATACATCAATGACCGGTAATCAAACGATTTCTCACATGGTCAACCTTAGCTCATTTATTCCCATTGTGTATAATTGTGCCATGGTGATCGGTGAAGACCTTGGGTTTGCATCAACATGTTTTGGTTCAATTTGACATATCCTTCAGTTTTCTGTCAGTGACACCATCGAACCTTATATGTTGCAGTTCATCACAAAAAAATCTTATATGTTGGCACCCGAGTTGCATGCAGTACCATTTGTTCCACCACTTATGATTTGGTTCTTGGAGATTCAGTTGTGACTTCAATGATCAGATAGATTTGTAGCATCATTGATCAATCTTTTATATGTGATACATGGACATGATTTTGATATGTACTTCTAGGAAGTGATCAGATGTGTTATCACCAAATTGAGTTTTGTTGGGCTGTTGCAATGGTCAACTTGGAGTAACTATTTCAAACCACATTTTGACTAAAGATTAGCCTATTCAGCCTGAGAGGGATCTCTCAACTTATCAAAGGATTTGCAATGAAAACTCTACTATATGCTAACTCTATGTCTGTAACTTGATTGTGATTGATTGCAAGTTGAAAATGTAAAGGACTTGCTACCATTGGGCTTATGGATTCAGTGCTAGATAATTTATTGACAATGGATTTCCTAGTGGAAGCTGAGGATTGTAGATGCTTCAATGAAAGGACAAAACACACAAAAAATATTCAATAGCTTTATATTTTAGCCAAGGAAGATGTTATCACCAAAATCGTACCTGATTGGATGATTATCAAACAACTTCAGTGTAACTATTTCAAGAAAATCTTGTGACTAAGGCTTAGCATCCTCAATTTGAGAGGGCTCTCTCATGGGTTAATGATATGGAATAAAGGTATAGATGGCTAACTCTATTTAGGAAATAAACTGGTTATGATGAATGTAGGTTGAAAATATCAAAGCTTAATACCATTGGGCTATGGAGTCAGTGAAAGGGATATCAATAACAAGGCTTTCCTTGTGGAAGCCGAGGCTTGTAAATATTTCAATGAAAGAGCAAGACATACAGGAGGTTTTCAATAGCTTGAGGTTCAAAGGAAGTCAGAGCGTATGATACACGAATTCTGAGTAATGAGACATCAAGAGATTGGAAGAAAACTGTTAAGAGAGATAAATCATGGCTTAATACTTAAAGGAAGTCAGAGCATGAACAATCATGAGTTCTGAGTAATAAGTATTAAGAAATTGAAGAAAAAATTTCAAAATATAGGACAAAAACTCATTGAAATATAATAAGAATCTCAGGTGAAGAAAAGTTGTGTTGTTACTGTATATAGCAGAAACTCCAATAGCTTTACAATCAAATAGTCTTCTAAGATAACATCTCCAAGCTGATGAGTGTAGATTGAAAATAATATCAGTATGTAGGCATTGGCTTGTGGAGTCAAAAATTTTAGTGATTCAGTGAGTTACTTGACATGGAAGCTGAGGCTGTTCATAGTTTCTAGAAGTAGGACACACACAAATAAAACATGAGTATACACAATCAATTCACATATAAAGGAAGTCAGAGCTTCTCATAGATGAATTCTGAGTAATATAAGTGAAAACCACTGCAAGTGAGATACATAAGAGGTAAAAATAGAATAGGAAAGCACTAAAAACTCCTTCAGAATCTCAATTTTTTTAGGTAACAGATCTCTGTATTAGCTGAAACAGTCCATTACAATAAGCTGCTATTTTGCCAAAAATCTTCCAACCCTTAACAAATTCGACCCCATGGAATTTAATAGGAATTTTACAACCTCATATGATCTACCTCTAGGCTAGATACATCGAATTTTTTCCTAATGACACATTGCATAACCATAAAACATCAAATTTATGACAAACAGACACCTATCCTACTTGACAGTCCTATTTCAACTAGGACTCAAACTCTTAATTATTATCTTTAACAACCTTATCTACTTAAAGAAATTATATCTTTGAAAAGTATGCTGTCACATGGTCAAATGTAGATGATGAGATTCACCACTTTGTGACCACTTAACTGACCTCCTCAAAACTCGGAAACAAAACCTTGTTTTTTAGGTAAATGGTCTTCTTCTTCTTTGAATATTTTGGCTGTCATCTAGTCTTGAATTCGTGGTCCTTGAGTGTTTAATAATTGATTTAAATGGTATTTAACTCTTTCATATCCTCCAGTTATCCAAAACCTACTCCAAAACCTGCTAAAAATATTGAAACACAGTGCGCTACGAAAGTAAGGCAGTTTCGTAGCACAGTTTCATAGCGCCTTAAAACAGGCCTTTATCCTCAAAATTTATAACTCTTTCCTTTTGAATCAGCTTTATCATCCTTCAAAACATGTCTCATATCATTTAAATCCCTTAAAACCGTTTAAAACTGATCAGGAAGACAAAAATACAACTACAACATTTTCGTAGCGCTTTGCTGCCCTTCAAGCCTGGAGGCGCTACGAAACTGCTGAAAATTAAGGTTTTTGCATAATTTAAAAAAATGAAACCTGTGAGTGGAAAAAAATTGTAGCTAATCATGTCAGAAACCTCAAACAACCATAAATCAACTCACTTAAGAGTCTTGAGGTGTCAATCTCACCTTTCATATTTAAGACATCCTTGCAGATTTTGCCGGTTTTTTCCTCAAAAATAGGTCTTGGAATAGAACCTATATATTATAATACATGAAGTATTTGGAAAAAATGAAGGAGGTTTTTGTATGAAAATATGTATTGAATAAAAATCTCTCTTTATTTTTTGAAACATATCTCCTGATGTCCAGAAACCACTTTTGAAAAACATGTGTAAAACATGAAAACTTTGTTTCTGAAAATAAGGCTTCAATGAAATCCTTGTATCTCCCAATGGATAACACCTGTGAGAAACTTGAGAGAGGTTTTTGTTGCTAGGGCTGTGATTAAGACAAAAATATTTACATAATTCCAAGAAAAAACTTCATTTAGCTAGCAACTGAACTTGAAGTTGATTGCTAAACAGTCATGTACAGGACGGTTTAGTAACAATAGTTTCATAGCGCATTTTAATTTATCATTTTCTGCCACCTCCTAATGAATTTGAAGAAACGGAGAGAGGTTTTTTTAATTAGGTATGGTATGAAGAAAAACCTCTTTCAAATTTCCAAAATGTGTTTTTAGTTGCTCAGAAACCTCCTTTGAAGTTGACTGCTCCAAACCAGAAAACAGAGAAATGCTTCACATTCGCTACGAAACTATTAGCCAGTTTCGTAGCGTTTTCTGCCTATTTTACATTGAATGTGCTACAAAAGTAGGGATTCTTGGCTAAAATGGAATTTTTAGTAAAAAAATCTTGAAAATTGAAATCAGTCAGAAAATGATGAGTGATGTGACATGAGGGAGTTTGAAAGTGAGTGGGTTTAGACCTTAGGGTAAGATTTAAACAAGAAAAATTCAAAATTTCTCTTGACCAAGTAATTAGAAATGAATTATATGACCCTATAATTTACACATGAACCTCTAGAACTCTGTTAACTGATGCTTCATTTTTATGAGTGATAACAGTGGCTCCACTTGGGATGGTGTTCCCCTATGGTACACCAAAGAACCAGTAGTTCCAGTGCTGCTATCCATCTTATTGGAAATAAAAAATCAGAAATTTATGAAAACTTCTCCAAGCTCTTATGGTCTTCACCTCAGGCTCAAGCTTGATGATCACTGCAAAAGAACAAAATCTATATGTACTGAAAAGATGCTCAGTCAACTTTGAGCTTATTCACACACTCCTAGCTACCCTAACAGCTGCAATATCCATTTTTAACTCAAGCAACATGAAACTTCCAATGAAGCCAATCATTGATCTGATCTGACACTTGAACCTATTGACTGCACTTGAACCAACAATAAGCATGATACTGAAATGACCAAGGCAACATAAAATAGATCTGATCCTAATAATGAAAATATAATAGACAATCTGGAGTGTAGAACTCTTCCATGTAGTCAGCTATAGGATCAAAGAAGGCACGATATGTTTGATGCTTCTCATGACATTCTACAAATTTGGAAAACTCATGTATGCTTTGCTCAGCCACACAAGATTTCAGTTGTGTGCTATCAAACTGCTATTCAAACTGATTTTCAAAAACAGTGTATTCTTCCTCAATCTCAAAGAGAAAGGAAGAAGCACCCTCTCTTTGTGTTCTGGCATGGAAATCTTTTGAAAAGAATGATCATTATCATGAAGACTATATGAAATAAGTACAGTAAGCCCAAACTATCTTAAGACATAATCCCACAGAGCACAAACAAGAAAAAAGATACGGAACCCTCTTCCAACCTATCCTTCCCCTTTTATAACCGCAGAGAGCCACTAATGGTCGGGTGAACATTAATTGAAACTTACCATTAGATAAATGGTAAAAAATGTCCAGAAATTGCTTCATTAAATTCTGGACGCCCACTCCTTTCAATGGTAACTTTAGCTTTTTCCCCAATTTTACTGTTCCAACGGCTAGTTTTCGCACCTCCTGTGCACCCAGCGCACCCCTGTGCTCCCAGTGCACCTGCTACGCTTTGAACAGAAACCTCCACCTCCTGCACACCCCTCTGTGCTTCCAAATTTGTGTCCGCTTCCTGCGCGGACCTTGGTCATACTCATCGTCTTTGGTGGGCATATCCTGCCCTATACAGCTACTCCGACCATATAGTCATTTGATCCAATATATTTTGAGCTGGCTACCATTGACATAGCCTGGTAGCATATCATCGTGCAGGGTAGCTAGCCTAACAACTCTTCCATCTGTGATTTCTTTAACTGTGTAGGGACCAAGCTAGTGCCGTCAGAACTTCCCTGGGTGTTTCAAAAACTGGCTATCATAGAAGAGGACCAATTTTCCCTCTACGAATGTCTTTTGGCGAATATTTCGATCATGCCAGGCCTTATCGCAGGCATTTTGAACCTGCTGATGGAAATTAGAAATAAACTGATCTTCCTCCAAGGCCGTAAGGTGTGCTAAATGCTCCTCCATGATGTCAGGTTCTGTCATGTTCGTAAATGCTGCGATACGCAGACTAGGAACAATATACTCCATCAACATAATGGCCTCCTTGCCATAGACCATCCTAAATGGGGTTTTCCCCATTACCTTCTTGCAGGTCATCCAGTAGGCCCAAAGGACCGATGGGATGCAGACATCCCAATCGCTGCGATTGGCGTTGCAGACCTTAGTCAGTGCTTGCTCTAATATTTTGTTAAAAGCTTCGACCGCTTCGTTTGCCTGTGCATGATATGGCGTGCTCTTCGCATGATGGATCTGGAACTCCTCAATCAAATATTGTATTGTTTCATTAACAAAGTGCATACCTCTATCACTCATAAGGATCTTTGGACATCCAAAGCTGGTCAGAATATGCTCAAAGATGAAGTGCGTAGTGGATCTTTGGTACAATCCTTCACCGCTTGTGCTTCGGCCCACCTGGTCACATAATCAGTGGCAGTAATTATGTAGCACACACTTGTCTTATTCCCTGGTGGGTTAATTGGTCCAACAAAATCAATGGCCCATTTATCAAAGGCTTGCAAAGCCATTTGCGGTTGTAAAGGCATTTCATCTCTTCGTAACGGCCTCCCTGTCCACTGGCACATATCGAAGTCTTTACAATAGTCGTGAGAGTCACTATGCAGGGTAGGCCACAATAGCCCAACCCGCAAGATCTTCTGTGCTGTTGCCTTGCCTGTGTAGTGACCTCCTGCTATGCCTTCATGAGCTTCTGCCAAGATAGCGTGCCTTTCATGCTACATAACGTATCTGTGCAACACTTCATCAATGCCTAGTTTATATAATTGACCTGTGATAATGGTAAAATTCACCACCCGGGTAACCAACTCCTTATTTTGTTGTGCCAAATATTCTGTAGGTGTCATGCCTGTAGTCAGGAACTGAATGATATCATCAAAGTGTGCATCAACGACCTTAATGGAGAACTTCTGTGCATCAGGCAATCCTTCCTCCAAGTTAGTGGGTTCTTCGCCTATCTCAATTTGGGACAAGTGATCCGGCCCAACAGTCAACTTCCATGGCTTAACTATGACTTCAAAATCATATTCTTGAAACAACAACAGTCACCTGCAGATTCCCCCCCCCCCCCAACATAGGATTATTCACCAGGTACTTCAAATCCGAATGATCTGTAAACATCTTAAAGTGTGCTCCTAATAGATAGTGCTGATACTTTTGTAGTGCATAGACCATGGCCAACCCTTCCCTCTCTGTGGTGGCATAATTGTGCTCTGCACTCGAGAGTTTTCGACTAGCAAATGTGATTGGGTGATTAATGTCTCCGATGCCAGGCTGCGTAAGGACCGCTCCCAGGGCAATCCCCGAAGCATCAACATGAACATGAAATACCTTCGCCCAATTGGGAAAAATAAGAATAGGTGTAGATACCATATTTTCCTTGAGTAGCTCAAAGCTCTTCTGGCACTCGTCATCCCAAAAGAATGAAACATCTTTTTTAAGCAGCTTTTCCAGAGGTGTTGTGATCAACGTGTATCCCTGAATGAATTTTCTGTAGTAGCTCGTATGTCCAAGGATCAAATGCAGTTGTTTTTCAGTTGTAGGCATTACTAGATTTATGATAACTGCAAATTTCACAAGGTCCACCATCAACCCTTTTCAGCAAACTAGATGGCCGAGCAAGATTCCAAAGGGTACGCAAAAGATACATTTCTTGATATTAAATGAAATCTGGTGTTTCCAGTAGGCGTCCAACATCATGCACAGGTTCGAAACGTGCGTCTTTACTAAGCCAAAGATAGTCAAATCATCGAAATATACTTCTAAAAATTTGTGGATGAATTCCTTGAACACTGCGACCACTACCCGCGAGAAGATAGTAGGGGCATTCTTGAGTCCAAACAACATGACGGTATACTGGAAGGATCCACATTCAGTGGAAAATGTAATTTTTCTGCAATCTTCTAGTGTGATTCTGTTCTGATGGTGTCCTAAGAACTCGTCAGTGAATGAGTATGCCTCATGGCCTCCTACGCTATCCAAGATCTCATTGGAGAATGGTGTCGAAAAGGGGTCGTGTAAGCATACATCATTTAACTTGCGTAAGTCCACATAGATTTGGATTTATCCCTTCATTTTATTTTCCTAAATCACCATCAGACTTACCCAATCTAACTGCTTGACCAGCTCGATGATACCTGCAGTGAGCATTTTATCTATTTCTTCCCTAACATTCTGTTTATACTTAGGGTTTAGCCGATAAGGCCACTGTTTTACAGGGCGCGCATTTGGTTTTAGAGTAATGCACATCACCCCTATGTCCCCTGTGATCCCCTTAAGCTCTGAAAACTTTGTCAAAAATAAGTCTTGATATTTCGTGAGCAGTCTGCAATCTTGCCTACTGTCTCATCATCCCAATAGTCCCCAATTTTAGCCAACTTGGGTTGCTCTTCCGTACCAATGTTAACTTCTCACAGCTTTAGAGGTTTCGTAACATCCATAGTGTGTAATGGAGGTCCTGCAACAACGCGTTCCCCATTTGATTCTGGGATTGAGACATTGTGTGGATCTTCATCACACTCTTTTATAGTGATATTGAGGAAGGTCACAATATCCTACATCTGCGTTTCCCACATCGGGTACCCCAAATGCTGTAGAGGATCTGGATTCACCAAACACGAATGTATCTATATCCTGCGTAGCTTCATCAAGTGCCTCAAAGCCCCCTATTAGTCCAAATGTTCCTATGAAATCATCCTTCAAAGTTTCCCAGTGGCGGGTGAGCTGATGTAGCTCCGCATCCAAGTACCACGCAGTGGGGATTGGTCCCAACGCATGAATAAACAAGTGAACTCATTCCTCCGTAGTTCGGTCGTACCACTTCTCCATCCAAGCAAAAAAGTGTTCACGTGGGTCCCTCAGGCCAAGGAATGTCTTGACGCGCACCTCAACTAGAGGCTCGAATCATAGGATCATCATGTCTCGACATTTCTCCCAGTCCTGGAATGCCACCTAATGTGTGTCTCAACATCTTGCAGGAGTTGCACACATAGCTAGATTAAGGGACCATAGCCTCCGTTCTCTGGGAACCTCAGCTTCGAATGTTCACAAAAACTCTTTTATACTAACGGAACCATCAAAGTAGGGTAGTTATATTACCTCGGAGGATATGTAATGAAAGTCCCTGGTGATTCGCAGGTAGCGCATCGTAGAGACGTCATGCAGCCGGTTTTGCAAATTTTCTATTTCTATGTCGGAGTCAGAAAAACATTTGATATCCCCTTCCCAGCAAAGCACACCATCAACCATAGGATTGATCCAGTCTTCATCCCTTGCAGTCAACTTGTAGTTTTGATCCACCTCTTCTTCCTCACGCACTGGCTCTGTATACCTTTCTCTTTCTGCATGGTCTAGTGGTACGATCATCCGTGTTCCTTCACTTTCGAACACCATGCTTGTTTTCTTTAAATTGATAATATCGTCCATATTCATGGCCCAGTCCAATCTTAGGATTTCTGGGTAAGGGTCCACATCTTCTACAATTTGAATGACTTCAAAGTCAGCCTAGACCTTGACTCCTGCGATATCGACCATGATCTTTGATAGTCTTCTTAATGGGATGATCTTCTGCTGGTTGGCCATATGTAGCTGGATAGTTGTTGGAACAAGGTCTCCTACATGATGCGAAACTAGT
Organism: Pinus albicaulis; assembly: GCA_034641835.2. Classification (NCBI taxonomy): domain Eukaryota; kingdom Viridiplantae; phylum Streptophyta; class Pinopsida; order Pinales; family Pinaceae; genus Pinus; species Pinus albicaulis. The sequence goes on from CM076578.1 coordinate 1,902,723,588, forward strand.
CCGATTTTGTATAATTTTGATTATATTTAGTCTAGCGCAGGGGTTTTGGGGTGGGACAAAGCCCCGAAAAGCATTGTAATGGGTTAAAGGGTAGATCTAGAATCCACAAACCACGGTTTGCAGACCATAGGAAAGATTAGGCTAGATTGCTATAAATAGAGGAACATTTTGAATTGTAAGGGAGAAGATGATGAGCTCTCGATGTGAATTGTGGCTTAGTAGATCTATTTGGGTTTTTGGGGAAAGGACTCCTGCTGGCTGTGTGCACAGAGATCCCAAGTCCTGCTGTGTGTGAACCCTGTTGCTATGTGCGTAGATCAAGTTTGGGTATTGTAAGAAGGAATCGACGGATTGATGAATAAGAAAGGTTGTTCGAGTAACTAAATCTATGTGTACTGTTTATGCGAATCTATGGTAATTGTTGCATTATGCATATTCTGTGTTAAGCTGCGAAAATACTGTGTAAGTGTTTTTACTGCATCTGGATCTGTTCTGTTATGTTTTATGCAATACTGCGCTATTGTATTAGAAGTATATAATTTATTGAGCACCTAGTATAGCTGACCTTGCACACATCGATGAGAAGGAGACCTATAGATCCGACTCTGAAATAGGCGATCTGGTCATCATAAAGCCGGATGCAGTTCTGCTTGCCTTACCTATCCTTTCTCAAGGTGCAGAAACCTGGTTCCAGCACCCACCCATACTACTTCGGGTGAGACTTTGACTTGCGCAAGTAGGTCACTGCCGAAAGGGCCAATAGTATAGGGGTTTGTTGGCAAAACTTAACCTCTAAACCTGGGTCAGGACCCCTCTAGGCGAAAAATGGTTTTGTTGCCAGGACCGGGAGTAATTTGAGAAAGGGATTGGGTAATGAGAAGAGATTACTGGAAGCCTGAAAGGAAGGAAATTGAAGAGTGGTTCGAAAAGCAGATTCAGGAATTTGCGATAAAAGAGAATCGCAGCACGAGGTTAACGACGGAAAAATGGAAAAATAGTTACATTCATACATAAAGCTACGAAATTTTCTTTGTAACGTTTGCAACCAAGCTTCAGGAGTGGCTAGCTAGGCTTGTAGAATTCCAGAAGTGTTGGAAGGACGAATGAGTCACTCAGTGGACTCCAGAGCTAATCCAGTAGCTAGAAATGACTGATAATACCATCACTCGCACGGTGGATCATTGGGTGGACAGTGTGCTAGGAGGATTTGTGACAGAATTTGCCATTGATCAGTTCGTCTCCTACTCTGAAGCAGAGCGAATATTCTTTAAAGGTTTCCAGGGCAAGTTTCTGAAGACATTACCTTTTGTAGATTTTAGATTTCTATGGTGAGAGTTTTGAGTTTCTGGGTTTAGAATCTCCACAATGAACATTTTTGTGTCAACGTTTCGGGTCTAGAACAAGACCCATCATCAGGACAAATGCTTTAAAAAAGAGAGAGGAGAAAAGATATTATAAATACCTATCAGGAGTGTAGGATAAAGGCCGACCAACCCAAAATCCAAATGATATTTTCATGTTAAATACATAAATCAAATTTAAAAAGTTTTCTAAATTAACTGAGGGTTACTAAAAAAGAAAATTGGAAAGATATTACCTTTGCTGATTAAGATATTACTGTGCGAGAAGAGTATTCTCTGTAGTCATACCGAGTGAATGACCTCGGATCTAGTCGAGGGCATGACACGCAGTGGTAAATACTATTGAACCAAACTTGAAAGGGGAAGATATGTCTATAACCCTTTGCAAGAGACGGTTGCGTAAAGACCCCGACTAAGCCACCATCCATCCCATGCAAAGGTTAGATTTCGCCCATACCACCACCTCCGCCGAACAGTGATATGGCTGCGCACTTGAAACTACCTACCTTCAAGGGGGTAGGAGATGAGGATATGGACCGATTTTAGTTTGTTTTAGATTCCGTATGGATTGTGTAAAATGTGACAAACAATACGGTGAAGAGGGCACAAATATCCTTGGAATTCGAAGAAAGAGCGTTGGACTGGTATATGCAATACATATATCAGAACGAGAATTCATCTATTCAAAATATTAAGGACGCACTAAAGCAACAATTACGGAAGCCAAAATATTACTCTTAGTTAGTAGCAGAAGTGAAGGACTTCAAGAAAGGTGTGTCTGAATATGTATGGGAGGCTGATCGGTGACTGAAGAGAGCAATGTAGAAATTTGAATAACTGATATATTATTCACCGAGATTCTCCTGATCACACACTATTTTAACTTCATGCACAATACATAATCTCTTCTACCATTGATCATTAATTGCGGAAATAAAAACAATCGCATGTGCACATTAAAACCATAAACAATCACACATATGAACACAATATTTATGGGAAAGCTTAAAGCTGAAAACCCCCAACTATATGTATATTATATGTCATAGAGATCATGTAACAATCATTATACAAAGATCCTCACAAGCTCTCAGTATAATCTCCAATTGCTACACACTAATCAAGCCCGATCTAGCAAATCACATGCTCCAATCTCTGCCACCTGATAGCCTGCCTCTACTGCGCAATCACTGCTGAAGAATGGATTTGAATGAACTTGAATTGGTCCAGAATTTCTCACACAATCCTCATTGGCATCTCCAATCACTGGTTGTTGCAAATCATGCAACAGTTTAGTCACAACTGATAGTCACACTGCTCTCTCACCTACCTCTTCACTGGTCTCCACTGAAACTGTCAATGCATTGTAGTTAACTGATGTATTCTTTAGCTGATTAATGAGTTATTAATTAGTGAATTAATTAATAATTAATTCACACCACTCTCACAAGTGTATCAATCAGTTAGACTAGATACAACTAGCTCAACTATGTTTAACTCAGTTAAACTGAACACAACTCCATCAACTACCTCAATAACTCCACCAAACTCTGTCACATGAGTTCTAACTGAAGTATCCATGCAATAGCTCCACTTAACCATCAGGAATAGCGTAATTCCTTCTGTCAGCTCCTGTGCCACATCTGTGCACTTAACTGAAGTGCTCCAAGAGAATAAGATAATGTTTATAGTCCAAATATTATTAAGAGCTAATAATATTCGACATATCTATTTTTAGACTGGCAATATAAAAATGGATTCCGCCCAATATGTCTAAAAATAGAATTCCATCTATTTTTCCAACTTGACCAACCATCCACAAATGGCATCCTGCAACTCATAGAACATGATCAACATGTCTAAAAATAGACTTGTGCCAAAAATAGCTTGCGGGCCCACTTAGTGAAGGCGACTTATTTCCACTAAGCTCATCATCTTATTGCAATCTCAACACTCCCTCTCAACAAGATAAGAATTATCTGCCACCCCTATCTTGCCCCTGTGGTATTCGAATTTGCTCTTGGTGAGCGCCTTCGTCAAAATATCAGCATCCTGATCCTGTGTGGGAATGTATGAAAGTAACATGATCTTCCACTACACACAATATCTGATATGATGATACCGGATGTCAATGTGTTTAGATCTATCATGAAATACTGGATTAACTAAGAGTTTTATGCAACTCTGATTATCAGAATATATCACAGTAGGATCTAAGTGTGAACCGAACAACCCAACCAGGATCTTCCTCATCCATATAGCCTCGCATGCATCCAAACTCGCTGCCATATACTCGGCCTCTGCTGAACTGAGTGCTACGGATCTCTGCTTCCTGCTGTACCAAGAAACTACTATCAACCTGATACTAAAAATCCCTCCAGATGTGCTCTTTCTTTCCGTTGGGCTCCCTGCCCAATCTGCATCCGTGAAGCCACACAGCTTCACCTCATCCGACTGTCTGTACCATAATCCATATCCCGATGTGTCTCTGAGATATCTAAATACATGCTTTCCTGCCTTCCAGTAGAGCTTAGTAGGCTTAACCATTGCTTGTGAAAGCTGGTTAACAACATAGCATATGTCGAGTCGTGTATTGACCAGATACGTAAGCGACCCCACCAATTGTCGATAAACAGTGGTATCCACTACCTTTGCCGATGTAGCATCCTCTTTCCTCCAACCACCAGGAAGAGGAGTGTCGATAGGCTTGTAGCCATGCATGTTCAACTTCTCTAGTATCTCCCGGGCATTCTTGCCTTGAGACACAAACATTCCATCACTGTGCTGCCAAATTTCCAATCCCAGGAAATAATGAAGGAGGCCCAAGTCCTTCATCTCAAACTCCTTTGCAAGATCAGCCTTGCATGAGAGTATCAACAGTTCATCACCCGTAAAAATCAAGTCATCTACATAAAGTACAATGATTAGCAACTTACCCTCCACCACTATCTAGTATAGGTTCGGATCCACCTCACTCTTGGAGAATTCAAGTCCAGTGAAATAACTGTCTATTCGTGTGTACCAAGCACGAGGTGCTTGTTTCAACCCATACAATGCTCTCTTGAGCCTGCACACATGCGATTCACTGCTGAAGATATAGAAACCTTTAGGCTGCTCTATTAATCCTCCTCCTCAATCACTCCATTGAGGAACGTAGTCTTCACATCCATCTGATGAATGTGCCACCCCATCTTTGCTGAGAGAGCAAGAATCGTCCGTATGGAAGAATACCTTGCGACAAGTGCAAAGGTTTCCTCATAATCGATCCCCTCAATCTGTGAGAAGCCTTGGGAAACAAATCTTGCCTTGTACTTCTCCACACTCCCATCAGCTGCTTGCTTCACTTTGTAGATCCATCTCGAACCCACCACTGATTTCCCTTCCGGCCTTGGGACAATCTCCCATGCACTGTTTCTGACAATCGAATCATACTCTTCCACAATGGCATCTACCCATGCGGGATCCTCCATAGCTTCCTCGAAAGAGGATGGCTTTGTCACGATACACTTGCTCATAAGAGCCATGTATCTAGTGTATTGGTCAGGTGATTGTCTCTGTCTGCGTTGTGATGTAGGTGCTCCTACAATCCTCTCTACATCTTGCACCAGTCGCTCAGCTTCTATAGTGCGCTTCTGCCCTCTGATGGTTGGCACTGCATGAGTGGTCTCTTCCACTCCATGAACCTCCTCTTGTGGCTGATCCACATCCAGAGACTCATCCTTAGGAACTTATAGCTCCTCATCTGCATGCAAGTGTGGCTCCCTCTCAAGCGAACACTTCATGGCTTTCTCCTCATGAAATTTGATATCCTGTCGCACAATAGTCTTGCGACTGTCTGGAAAATACACACGATAGTTGTGGGGTGTATCAATGTACCCCAAAAATATCCCAACCTCTGCAGTCAGCTCCAGCTTCTTCCTGGCATCCTTAGTCACATGAATGTAAACAGGTGAGCCAAAAATCCTCAAATGAGAAATATCAAGCCTCTTACCAGAAAATGCCTCCTCGGGTGTACTCATGCCAAGTATCCTGTGAGGACAACAATTCTGCACATATACTGTAGTATTTCATGCCTCAGCCCACAAGTGTATGGGATGGCCCTGATCATACAACATCCCCGTGCAGAACCCACAATCGTTCTGTTCTTCCGCTCAGCAACCCCATTCTGCTATGGGTTATGAGGTGCTATGAGATCTCTTCTAATTCCTTCTGCACTGCAAAAGTCCTTAAATTCACCAGAGATGAATTCACGACCATTTTTTCTCCTAAGAGCCTTCACCTACATCCCTGATTCTTTCTCAACAAGTGCCTTGAACTCACAGAACTTTGAGTATGTCTCGCTCTTCTTTTTCATGAAGAAGATCCAACACTTCCGAGATAAATCATCAACAAATATCACATAGTACCTGTGGTTTGCTGTCGAAGCTACTGAGAAAAGTCCACACACGTCTGTGTGAATTCTCTCAAAGATCGTCGTGGCGCGACTATCCTTCTTGTGAAAGGTGGCTTTCACAAATTTTCCCAAGGTACATCCCTTGCACTGATTTCACTGTGCAAGAGTACCCTTAGGAAGCCCAGTAGAAATCTGCTACAGTATCTTCAAATCTCCATGGTGAAGGTGGCCCAATTTCCAGTGCCACAGCTCGCCATCATCTCAGCTCACCACTCCTTCTGCCTTGCCTGCCATTGCTGTCCAGCCATCTACTTGCAATTGATAAAGGTTCCTAACTCGAACCCCTATCCTCCGGGTTTCACCAGTTGCCTTACTGCGCAGGAAAGCCTTTCCCTCGCTAAAGACAACATCATATCCCTTGTCTTCTAACATGGCCACTGAGATTAGATTATTCTTCAATCCTGGAAGATGCATCACTTCCCTTAATATGAAGGGTTTACTAGACTCCCTCTCAAAGGAAATGGTACCAATACCGGTCGCACTATATCTACCATCATCACCCATCTCGATGTGCACTCCAAGATCTTTCTCATCCAGATCAGTAAAGAAATATTTGTCTTCGGTCATATGAAAAGACGCACCACTGTCAAGAAATGACACTAAACCAATCATACTTGAGACCAAGCATGCGATTAGCAAAAAATCCAGCTCAAACTGTGAGGCTAAGGCCTCTCCAGCTGCAGATCCAGTAGCCTGCTTATTTTTCTTCTTCTATGGACAATTAGTGGCGTAATGTCTGTGTTGGTGACAGTGAAAGCACTTCACCTTGGACATGTCCTGCTTCTTGCCTTTCACACAGGATTGAGAAGAATTCTTCTTGCTCTTCCCCTTCCTTGCTTTTGCAGCCAAAGCACAATTTTCTTCATCTGAGTTCTTTGATGAAGATCCATCCCTGGTACTTCACCTTATCTCCTCTTGCACAAGATCCGACCAAAGTCGCTCCCATCCTGGAAATTTCTCTCGACCATTGACAGAGTCCTGATAGGAATGCCAACTCTTCGGAAGCCCAAGGAGAGCCAGGCTCACCAAGTCCTCATCATCTACAGTTACCCCCACACTTCCCAACTCATCCCTGCATTGGATGAACTTCGTGAGGTACTTGGGCATACTGTCACCTTTCTCCATTTTTATGTTCTTGAGTTTATCCTTGAGCGCCAACTTCCTCTGGTCGCTCTTGCTTTGGAATAAGTCTGTGAACGCTTTCCACATCAAGAATGGAGAAGCCTTACCATGAAGGCTGGACACTATGTGATCCTTTACACCTTCCAATAGAATTCTTTGACACTTTGCTATCTTCTTTTGCCATGCGTCAAGTGCGGCAACATCACTAGAAGCAGGTTTTGGAATTTATGCATCTATGAACTCCTTCAACCCATTGTCATCCAGCACTGCCTCCATCCTATCCTTCCATGAAATATAATTCGAGCTACCCTCAAGGGCATACTCCAATCGAAATCTGTTGAAAGACATCTCAAATTCAACACCAAGAAAACACTGCTGCAAATTCGAATTCCACCAGCACAAAAATCAACCACTTCAATGTTTTGCAATTGCTCCAATGATCAATATCGCTCTGATACCATGTAGAAATTTGAATAACTGATATATTATTCACCAATATTATTTTGATCACACACTATTTTAACTTCATGCACAATACAAAATCTCTTCTACCATTGATCATTAATTGTGGAAATAAAAACAATCGCATGCACACATTAAAACCATAAACAATCACACATATGAACACAGTATTTATGGGAAAGCTTAAAGCTGAAAACCCCCAACTATCTATATATTATATGTCATATATATCATGTAACAATCATTATACAAATCTCCTCACAAGCTCTCAGTATAATCTCCAATTGCTACACACTAATCAAGCCCGATCTAGAAAATCACATGCTCTAATATCTGCCACCTGATAGCCTGCCTCTACTGCGCAATCACTACTGAAGAATGGCTATGAAAGAAATTGAATTGGTCCAAAATTTCTCATGAAATCCTCATTGGCATCTCCAATCACTGGTTGTTGCAAATCATGCAACAGTATAGTCACAACTGATAGTCACACTGCTTTTTCACCTACCTCTTCACTGGTCTCCACTGAAACTGTCCATGCACTGTAGCTAACTGATGTATTCTTTAGTTGATTAATGAATTAATAATTAGTGAATTAATTAATAATTAATTCACACCACTCTCACTAGTGTATCAATTAGTTAGACTAGATACAACTAGCTCAACTATGTTTAACTCAGTTAAACTGAACACAACTCCATCAACTACCTCGATAACTCCACCAAACTCTATCACATGAGTTCTAACTGAAGTATCCATGCAATAGCTCCACTTAACCCTCAGGAATAGTGTACTTCCTTCTCTCAGCTCCTGTGCCACATCTGTGCACTTAACTAAAGTGCTCCAAGAGAATAAGATAATGTTTATAGTCCAAATATTATTAAGAGCTAATAATATTCGACATATCTATTTTTAGACTAGCATTCTAAAAATAGATTCCGCCCAATATGTCTAAAAATAGAAGTCCATCTATTTTTCCAACTTGACCAACCATCCACAAATAGCATCCTGCAACTCATAGAACATGATCGACATGTCTGAAAATAGACATAGTCTAAAAATAGACTTGCGCCAAAAATAGCTTGCAGGCCCACTTAGTGAAGGTGACTTCTTTCCACTAAGCTCATCATCTTGTTGCTATCTCAACACTCCCTCTCAACAAGATAAGGATTATCTTCCACCCCTATCCTTCCCCTGTGGTATTTTAATTTTCTCTTGGTGGGTGCCTTCATCAAGATATCAGCATCCTGATCCTCCGTGGGAATGTATGAAAGTAACATGATCTTCCGCTGCACACAATCTCTGATATGATTATACCGGATGTCAATGTGTTTAGATATATTATGAAATAATGGATTAACCGAGAGTTTGATGCAACTCTGATTATCATAATATATCACAGTAGGATCTAAGTGTGAATCGAACAACCCGACCAGGATATTCCTCATCCATATAGCCTCGCATGCAGCCAAAATCGCTGCCATATACTCGGCCTCTGCTGAACTGAGTGTCATGGATCTCTGATTCCTGCTATACTAAGAAACTTCTGTTGACCCGATATTGAAAATTCCTCCAGATGTGCTCTTTCTATCCATTGGGGTCCCTTCCCAATCTGCATCCGTGAAGCCACACAGCTTCACCTCATCCGACTGTCTATACCATAATCCATATCCTGAGGTGCCTCTGAGATATCTCAATACATGCTTGCCTTCCTTCCAGTAGAGCTTGGTAGGCTTAACCATAGCTTGTGAAAGTTGGTTAACAACATAGCATATGTTGGGTCGTGTATTGACTAGATACATAAGCAACCCCACCAACTTTCGATAAAAAGTGGCATCCACTACCTCTGCCGATGTAGCATCCTCTTTCCTCCAACCTCTAGGAAGATGAGTGTCGATAGGCTTGTAGCCATGCATGTTGAACTTCTCCAGTATCTCCCGGGCATACTTTCATTGAGACACAAACAGTCCATCACTGCGCTGCCAAATTTCCAATCCCAGGAAATAATGAAGGAGGCCCAAGTCCTTCATCTCAAACTCCTTTGCAAGATCAACCTTGCATGAGAGTATCAATAGTTAATCACCTGTCAAAATCAACTCATCTACATAAAGGACACTGATCAGCAACTTACCCTCCACCACTATCTGGTATAGGTTTGGATCTGCCTCACTCTTGGAGAATATTAGTCCAGTGAAATAACTGTCTATCCATGTGTACCAAGCACGAGGTGCTTGTTTCAACCCATACAATGCTCTCTTGACCCTGCACACATGCGACTCGCTGCTGAAGATCTCGAAACGTTTAGGCTTCTCTATGTACACCTCCTCCTCAATCACTCCATTGAGGAATGCAGTCTTCACATCCATCTGATGAATGTGCCACCCCATCTGTGCTGAGAGAGCAAGAATTGAACCCCTCCATCTGTGAGAAGCCTCGGGCAAAAAATATTGCCTTGTACTTCTCCACACTCCTGTCAGCTGCTTGCTTCACTTTGTAGATCCATCTCAAACCCACCACTGATTTCCCTTCCAGCCTTCGGACAATCTCCCATGAACTGTTTCTGAAAATCGAATCGTACTCTTCCACCATGGCATCTACCCATGCAGGATCCTCCACATCTTCCTCGAAAAAGGAAGGCTCTATCATGATACACTTGCTCATAAGAGCCATGTATCCAGTGTATTGGTTAGGTGACTTTCTCTATCTGCATTGTGATTTAGGTGCTCCTACAATCCTCTCTGCATCTTGAGCCACTCGCTCAGCTTCTGTAGTGCGCTTCCTCCCTCTAATGGTTGGCGCTACATGAGTGGTCTCTTCCACTCCATGAACCTCCTCTTGTGGCTGATCCACATCCAGAGACTCATCCTTAGGAACTAATAGCTCCTCATCTGCATGCAAGTGTGGCTCCCTCTCAAGTCAACACTTCATGGCTTTCTCCTCATGAAATTTGATATCCTGTCGCACAATAGTCTTGCGACTGTCTGGAAAATACAAACGATAGTTGTGGGGTGTATCAGTGTACCCCACAAATATCCCAACCTTTGCAGTCGACTCTAGCTTCTTCCTGGCATCCTTAGTCACATGAATGTAAACAGGTGAGCCAAAAATCCTCAAATGATAAATATCAAGCCTCTTACCAGAAAATGCCTCCTCGGGTGTACTCATGCCAAGTATCCTATGAGGGCAACGGTTCTGCACATATACTGCAGTATTTCATGCCTCAGCCCACAAGTGTATGGGAAGGCCCTGATCATGCAACATCGCCCACGTAGCACCCATGATCATTCTGTTCTTCCGCTCAGCAATCCCATTCTGCTGTGGGTTATGAGGTGCTATGAGATCTCTTCGAATTCTTTCTGTGCTGCAAAATTCCTTGAATTCTCCAGAGATGAATTCACCACCATTGTCGCTCCTAAGAGCCTTCAATTTCTTCCCCGATTCTTTCTCAACCAGTGCCTTGAACTCACAGAAATTTGAGTATGTCTCGCTCTTCTTATGCATGAAGAAGATCCAGCACTTCTGAGAAAAATCATCAACAAATATCACATAGTACCTATGCTTTTCTGTCGAAGCTACTGAGAAAGGTGCACACACATCTATGTGAATTCTCTCAAGGATCTTCGTGGCATGACTATCCTTCTTGTGAAAGGTGGCTTTCAAAAATTTTCCCAAGGTACATCCCTTGCACTGATCTGACTACGCAAGAGTACCCTTAGGAAGCCCAGTAGAAATCTGCAGCAGTATCTTCAAAGCTCCATGGTGAAGGTGGCCCAATCTTCGATGCCACAGCTCGCCATCATCCCGGCTTACCACTCCTTCTGCCTTATCTGCCATTTTTGCGTAGCCATCTACCTGCAATTGATAAAGGTTCTTAACTCGAACCCCTATCCTCCGGGTTTCACCAATTTCCTTACTATGCAGGAAAGCCTTTCCCTCGCTAAAGACAACATCATATCCCTTGTCTTCTAACATGGCCACCAAGATCAGATTCTTCTTCAATCCTGGAACATGCATCACTTCCCTCAATACGAAGGATTTACCAGACTACCTCTCAAAGGAAATGGTACCGATACCAGTCACAATGTATCTACCATCATCGCCCATCTTGATGTGCACTCCAAGATCTTTCTCATCCAGATTAGTAAACAAATATTTGTCTCTGGTCATATGAAAAGACGCACCACTGTCAAGAAACCACACTGAACCCATCATACTTGAGACCAAGCATGTGATCAGTGAAAAATCCAGATCAAACTGCGAGGCTAAGGCCTCTCCAGCTGCAGATCCAGCAGCCTGCTTATTTTTCTTCTTCTGTGGACAATTAATGGCGTAATGTCTGTGTTGGTGACAGTGAAAGCACTTCACCTTGGACATGTCCTGCTTCTTGCCTTTTGCACCGAATTGAGAAGAATTCTTCTTGCTCCTCTCCTTCCTTGCTTTGGCAGCCAAAGAGAAATTTTCTTCATCTGAGTTCTTTGATGAATATCCGTCCCTGGTAATTCACCTAATCTCCTCTTGCACAAGATCCGACCAAAGTCGCTCCCATCCTGGCAATTTCTCCTGACCATTGACAGAGTCCTGATAGGAATGCCAACTCTTCAGAAGCCCAAGGAGAGCCAAGCTCTCCAATTCCTCATCATCTACAGTCACCCCCACACTTCCCAGCTCATCCCTACATTGGATGAACTTCGTGAGGTACTTGGGCATACTGTTGCCTTTCTCCATTTTTATGTTTTTGAGTTTACCCTTGAGCGCCAACTTCCTCTGGTCGTTCTTGCTTTGGAATAAGTCTGTGAACGCTTTCCACATCAAGAATGGAGAAGCCTTACCATGAAGGCTAGACACTATGTGATCCTTTACACCTTCCAATAGAATTCTTCGACACTTTGCTGTCTTCTTTTGCCATGCATTAAGTGCGGCAACATCACTAGAAGCAGGTTTTGGAATTTCTGCATCTATGAACTCCTTCAACCCATTGTCATCCAGCACCGCCTCCATCCTGTCCTTCCATGCAATATAATTTGAGCTGCCCTCAAGGGCACACTCCAATCACAATCCATTGAAAGACATCTCAACTTCGACACCAAGAAAACACTGCTACAAATTCGAATTCCACCAGCACAAAACTCAACCGCTTCGATGTTTTGCAATTTCTCCAATGATCAATATCGATCTGATACCATGTATAAATTTGAATAAATGATATATTATTCACCGAGATTCTCCTGATCACACACTATTTTAACTTCATGCACAATACAGAATCTCTTCTACCATTGATCATTAATTGCGGAAATAAAAAACAATCGCATTCACACATTAAAACCATAAACAATCACACATATGAACACAGTATTTATGGGAAAGATTAAAGCTAAAAAACCCCAAATATATGTATATTATATGTCATAGAGATAATTTAACAACCATTATACAAAGCTCCTCACAAGCTCCTAGTATAATCTCCAATTGCTACACACTAATCAAGCCCGATCTAGCAAATCACATGCTCCAATCTCTGCCACCTGATAGCCTACCTCTACTGTGCAATCACTGCTGAAGAATGGCTCTGAATGAAATTGAATTGGTCCAGCCTTGCTCACGCAATCCTCATTGGCATCTCCAATCACTGGTTGTCGCAAATTATGCAACAGTATAGTCACAACTGATAGTCAAATTGCTCTTTCACCTACCTCTTCACTGGTCTCCACTGAAACTGTCCCTGCAGTGTAGTTAACTGATGTATTCTTTAGTTGATTAATGAGTTAATAATTAGTGAATTAATTAATAACTAATTCACACCACGCTCACTAGTGTATCAATCAGTTAGACTAGATACAACTATCTCAACTATGTTTAACTCAGTTAAACTGAACACAACTCCATCAACTACCTCAATAACTCCACCAAACTCTGTCACATGAGTTCTAACTGAAGTATCCATGAAATAGCTCCACTTAACCCTTAGGAATAACGTAATTCCTTCTCTCAGCTCCTGTGCCACATCTGTGCACTTAACTGAAGTGCTCCAAGAGAATAAGATAATGTTTATAGTCCAAATATTATTAAGAGCTAATAATATTCGACATATCTATTTTTAAACTGGAAATCTAAAAATAAATTCCGCCGAATATGTCTAAAAATAGAAGTCCATCTATTTTTCCAACTTGACCAACCATCCATAAATAGCATCCTGCAGCTCATAGAACATGATCGACATGTCTAAAAATAGACTTGCGCCAAAAATAGCCTGTGGGCCCACTTAGTGAAGGCGACTTCTTTCCACTAAGCTCATCATCTTGTTGCAATCTCAACAAGCAATCAGGGAGGGAGGATTTGAGTATGACGATAGAAAACATACAGAATGGTTCATTGCTATGTTGTTTCCCCACCTGCACATTCCAATGAGTCACCACACCTTCGAGTCGCAGGAAAAATCTATGGAAGTATCGTTGAAACTAGAAGCTGCGCCCAGAGAAGATACTTCGTTAGGAGTACAAAAAATTTAGGAGCATCTCGGAGCTATGCACATGGAAATTCAGACCCTGTGAAAGGAATGAGGAAAAGGAGCCAGCACAGATCTATGGTGCATATGATTTTAGGTATCTGGCCATATGAAGGATCAGTGCCCTCTATTGGAAGATTACATGTAGGTAGGAGGACCTAGTCCGATCTTCCCAAGAGTAAATGGAGAACCCAACCTAGTTCATCCAGGCTTAAGCGAGTTTGCGTTATGGTGCTGTTAGCTCCCTGTAATCCTAGAAAATTGGTGAGACTAAAGTTGTAGGGAGGACATTGGAACCACTTTTGGATTCTAGGATCTAGCCCTCCTAAATCCAGAGAGGGATCTCTCTATAAGTGAAAAGATTGCTTTATCTTTAAGGCTTTTGAATGTGATATTAGGCTAGTTATGAAGAACAAGGTTTTTGTTTGTTTTGGTTGGGCAAAGATATGTGAAGGTGAAGGAAGTCTAAATGAAGGGTGAAGGTGAATGAAAGTGAAAAATGATTCAGTTAACAAGATAGGCAAGAAGCAACTTCAATCCATTGGGCTATGGAGTCATAGTAGGATTTAATTGAAACAACAAGGTTCTAGAGTGGTCTATGGGGCAAGTCATCTATGTCATAGGATCTCTTTAAGTTGATTTTATGGAATGGAATGAAACAATAATAAGGGGAAATCAAATAAATGAATAACAAAGAGCAGCCTAAGATTAAGTAAGTACTTTGAAACTATCCTGCTTTTGGCATACACTTAAGAAATACATAAAAGTAATCTAAGATCAGGTAAGTACTTCGAAACTAGCTTGCTTTTGATGCACTTTCAATAGAAAAACTTTAAAACACAAAAAGAATAGCTTAAGATCAAGTAAGGACTTTGAACCTATCTTGCTTTCAGCATATTCTAAGGGAAAATTTTCAAAGCAATTGTTGGAGAAGAGACTAGAGGACAGGGCTCACCATAGACTTCCCTAGTTCTTCTTCATTTAGCAAACTTATCAAGACAACACATAAGATAACAAAGAATAGTCTAAGATCAGGTAAGGACTTTGAACCTAGCCTGCTTTCAACATACTCTTAGGGAAACTTTCTGACAACCTTTGGAGATAAAACTAGAGGATAGGGCTCACCATAGACTTCCCTAGTTCAACTTTACTTGGCAGAAACTAAAAATAACATTCAAGAACAATGTTTAAAGTCTAGATAGTAAGAGAAGGGAACGACAACATCTTGACTTCTTGGACTGTATTAAATCATTCTTAAACAACACAATTGGAAGAAAACATGTAGATAAAGCTTATCAGTAAGAGCAGGGTACCTTTGACAGTAAATCCTAACTCTATAATTGTTGTTTTTAATCAGAGAAGATGGACATAATAGAAACAAAAGAAAATAATAATTTACAATAAGAAAAACATCACTATTGACATAGACCAGGATCCCATAAATCAACTTGTTTTTGATGCTTCAAACCAGTTACAATCTTCAAGTCGAGTGGGTCTCTACAGCTTCAAACTTTTCATCTCAACTTAGGTATCTTCAATTACAAATAGAGCTTACAGTAGCTTCATAAAACTATTTACATGCAATAGATATGCAGTGACCAACATTATCTCATATTCTACAAAATTATTTATAGAAGAAATGAGGAGGTGGGATGGGATAAAAGATCTTCTAGGTTCAATTAATACAGTTAAATGCTTCTCAGCCTTTAAGGGGCTCAGTGGAGAATTTTTTTGATATTTCCTCTGTATTAATTGGTTTGCATTAAGTATTAAGTTTGCTGGGAAGATTTTTTGACTTTTAGGCTCTTTGTTATCCTTGTAATAACTCTGTTGACAGTTTACAATAATTTCTTTTGGTTTAATTAACTGTTTAGCTGTATCGAGGAAAATATCTTCTGTTCTGGTTATAACTAGGCCTTCTTTGATTGCTTTGAGGCTGCATGTGTCTTTTGGCAGCAGAGAGGATTCACTTAGCCTCTGATGTGGCAGTGGAGGCTTTCTCGGACTGATAGATATTATTATTTTTCTTTAAACACTGTTAATTTGTTTTATTTCTATGTGTTAGGCTTAATTAAGCCTAATTTTTGTCTTCTATTCTTCAAACTATGTTTAATTGAGTGGATTAGGCTTTTAGACAATCGATTTAGGCCATAATCCCTCAAAACTGCGTAAACAATCTTTAATTCTTTATCTCTGCTGTGACTAGATCCTTTAACACTAATACTCTTTGCTTGATTAAGTTTTGCTGTGTCTTGTTGATATGCAGGCGTTACAGAGGTTTTATAATGGCATCAATGCTCATGAGGCACTGATAAAACTTGATGGGAAACCCTGCAGAATGATCTCCTTCATGAATTAAGGCGTGGGGGATCGTCATCCCTGACCTTTGATTTTCTTTTTAAGAAAATGTGAAAACACTTTTAAAACCTGCAAAAACACTAAATAAGTTATAAAATCCTACGTAGATGGGTTAGAACTGCTTCAGAGGTTGAGGTTAGATCGTAGCCGTTGGATGAAAGCATCCAACGACGAGGATTCAATGCTGAGGAAAATGGAGAGGCAGTCAGGGGAGTCAATGAAAGATTAAGTTCGAGCCGTCGATGAATGTGGATCAACGGTCGAGATTAATCCAAGATCTTATCAGGCGGAGGGGAAAAGATATAATGAAAATGGAGGGAAATATAGTGAAAAAGGGAAAAAAATCTTTGGCGGAGGTGTAATGGGGTTAAAAGATATTTTGGATGCGGGAAGATTCTGGGCCGTTGGATTAGAACTACCAACAGAGATAAAAAACAGAGGTTAATTGATGAAGTCCCTGAGAGAAATGGTGGAGGGCGATGGTTCAATGGTTAGGTTAAACAAGGACCGTTAGATCTCAGAGATCAACGGTGGAGATTAAAAATGATGGAATGTAATATAAATGGGGTAAGGTGGTTTTGGCCAAAGAAACCGCTGGTGTCGTACTGCTCTTAAGCGGTTTCCAAAATCTTCATAAAAAACGTGATATGCCTCGCCCCCCACCACGTGTCCTTAAAAAAATGCCCATATCGCGTAATTTTTAGGAATTAACTGTCGGACTCAGATTTACGCGATATGAGTCCTTGGTCATTGGCTGAAGGGTGGGAAGATCCAATGGTAGAGATGAGAGCATGATAAGACAAGATGTGTGGGCAGAAGACGATCGGATGGGTCAAGGTGGCTTTAATCTCGACCATTGGATCATAATAATGAACAGTCAGGATTTGCTGATGGAGAGATAGGTCCCAAAGGAGTTGGGCCTATCGGGTTTAATCTGGACCGTTGGATTAGAAGAATGGATGGTCCAGATTTAATTTCAGGAAACGAAAAGAATACAAGATAGGGGGTCGAGCTGAGATTGGGAGCAACTTGGGCCGTTGATCTGCAGAGATCAATGGTGGATCTTCGCCGAAGGGATTCCACTGTCAGGATTTAAGAAATAACAAAGGGAAGTGAATATTTCTCTAGACCGTTGGATGAGTGAAATGAATGGCCTAGATCCAATCATGGGATCACCAATCGGCAGGGGAGAGAGGAAAGGTGCACAAAAAAATTGCGATGCGATTGAATAAGGACTGTTGATTAGAATAGTAAATCAATGATGGATATTGCGACGGGGGACTGTAGAATGATGCAAAGGGCGTGGGGTGAAAAAAACGCTGGTCATTAGATCTATAGGGATCGACGACTGATATTGTCGTGCGGGCCTTCATAACAAAATACCATCGCATCGGGGTTTTTTCTTTTAACAAAGGAAAGTGCTCATTCAAAATTTTGATTGCGATAAACACCTTGTGGTTTAGCGTTTGGTCTTAGTGCCCAGTTACATGGAGGGGAAGTGGTTAGGGGATTTTAGCCGGGAGGGGCTTATTGGCATCAGAGGAAAGGGAAGGAAACACTTAAACGCATCGAATGAACTTTTGCGATGTGAGACTCCGACGGCCATTGATCTGTCTTAGATCAAAGGTTAAGAATGGGCCAAGACAACAAACCGTTGAGTTTAATAAAAACATAGGAAAGTGGGTTTTTAAATGAAATTATAAGGAAAGTTTGTATCGGGGAAGGGTTTTTATATACAAAAGGTTTAATCGCAATCGGTGATTTTAAAAGCGAGAGGTAACAAAACTCAATGGAACGCCCGATTGCGATTGCGCGATCGGGCCCCAACTCTTGGTTTTAACGCCAGTTTTATGTGGAAATAAGGGGTTGGGGGCTAAGGCCAAAAGGGCTTAAGGCCTAAGTGCAAAAACGTTGTTTTTATGATTTTTCAAGGATTTCAAAGGGTTTTGAAAGCTTTCGATAAGGTAAAAAAGGAGTTTTAAACCTTATCAAAGGGGTTTTTATGAAGGGAAGAAGGGAAATGAGGAAAAATAGAGGAATCTTATGAGGAAAAAGGGGATAAAAATGAAGGTTAATAATGAGTGAAAAGAGGGGTAAGATGAAAGGGAAAAATTGGTTTTTAGCAGTCTTTTTCTTCAAGAAAACAACATATTTTTTAGAATTTAAGAGGGAAACAACATTGAAGATTAATCAAAGGATAAGATATCTTCACAAGACTTCAAGAACTAAAAAATTTGGCAACAAAATTGTTTCTTGAAGGTGTTAAGAAATGATTTAGCCACCATTTGATATGACAAATTTTATAGGTGCCTAACAGGTGCGATGACTACCAGATCGCGGGGTTGCACAATACGAACCATTGCCCCCGGCTAGGAGCATATGTCCCAGAACTAAAGCAACAATGGTGTAGGCTCTACCGATTGGTAGGAAATGATGAGCATAACTATCAAAATTACGACCTGATGATCGATCGAGGGAACTTATATAGGGTATAGTCAGACCCTATGTCACCCAGATCCCCTGTGAGCTTTGGTGGCTCTCCAGCAAGGGGCATGGGAGATCGGGGAGGAAGCGCAGGTCGGGGACACGGGTAGCTAATCTGATATAATTGCAGGGAAGTAGGACACTTTGCAAGGGACTGCCCAAATCCTACAAGGCAATCTTGAAAATATTGTAGACAGTTGGACCATGTGATCGAAGATTTCCCAATTTTAATATCCAAAATATAGGAAAAGCAGCTCACCCCTACGCAGAATGTTCAAAGAGTTAAAGACGAGCTAAGGAACATAGACCCAAGTTTGAATGTCATAACACGCAGTGGGATATTCACTCGGGGACCAAAGGAAGAGGTTTCCAGGGATCCTCTGATCCATCAAGAAGGATCAAATATGAAAAAGTGACAAGAGACAATGGCCGTAGCTCACTAGGACTTCGCTCAGAAAGAAGCAGCTACTGTGTAGGCATGAACACACCCCAAGACAGATGAGGGGGTTGAGCCCTTTCTGTAGGAATGTATGAAGTTGCTACGTAACCCAAAGGATGTAGAGAATCTTCAGGCATTAATGAATAGCTATGCAGTGCGGCCCGATTCGACCAAGGATGTACACAAACTATACAGGTATTAAAAACAGACCGGAAGAGAAATGCAGCTAGCTGCGCAAATTGGTGACTATGAGATGGATCAGGTTATTTTAGACCTTGGATCAGATGCGAACGTGTTACCTAAACAAACATGGCAATGAATGAGAGAGCCTAAGTTGGAATGGCCCACCATCCAGCTG
This sequence comes from Pinus albicaulis, assembly GCA_034641835.2. Classification (NCBI taxonomy): domain Eukaryota; kingdom Viridiplantae; phylum Streptophyta; class Pinopsida; order Pinales; family Pinaceae; genus Pinus; species Pinus albicaulis. The sequence goes on from CM076578.1 coordinate 1,902,743,130, forward strand.
CGCATGGCGAATCAACAAAAGATCATCCCTCTAGGAAGGCTACGAAAAGTCATGGTAGATATTGCAGGAGTAAAGGCCCAAGATGACTTTGAGGTAATAGAAATCGTAGAAGATGTAGACCCCTACCCTACGCTCCTAGGATTGGACTGGGCTATAGATATGGGGGGTGTTATCAATCTCAAAAAGTGCAGCATGGTGTTTGAAAATAATGACACACGAGTAATAGTACCGTTGGATCCCGCGGAAGGCACACGGTATACATAGCCAGCGTGAGATGAGGAGGAAGTGGATCACATTTACAAGTTCACTACGTAGGACGAAGATTGGATTAACCCCATGGCGGAAGGAGTATTCTGCTGGGAAAAGGACAGTGAATGATTTTCCGATTCCAATGGGGAACTAGAGAATTGGCAAGGCTAGCTGCATGAGGTGTTGGCGCTGCGATGTCTTCGGGTCACCAAGAACTTCTGGTGCATCTCCTCCGAGGTAAGAGGCCTGCCCTACTTTTAGGATTTAGGTAATGTTACGGAATTCTTACGCGCATTCGAAGAAGAAGTTCCCAAGGAATGCAGGCTATGGGCCCTTAGCTAGCCCTGTGTGGAACACCTGTGCGCTGGTGGGATACACATGGGAAGGTATTCCACGATTGGGAGGAATGTAGGGATAAGACGATCCTGCGATTTGAAGCTCCAGTTGGGAGACAACTCCAAAATTTCCTTGGGTTAGAAGAACCACACAGATATTTTCTCACATGGGAAATGAAATAGTGCGACAGAAACCTAAACGAATGAGTCCACCTATTTATCCATGCTCTAGGACTGCGTTCATCTGGATGGTATTTAGATGTGGAGCTACATCAGCACACTTTCCATTGGGAGAATTTGCAAGATGAGTTTCTGCGAACATTTAGGGTGGTAGATGGCACATGAGCGCTCGACGCAGCTCTGCAGAACACTGACGCCTTGACTCAGGGTAGCCCAATCCTGTACATCGCATCCGAATCCTAGGGAACGTCAGTACCACGCATGGTTGAATACTGCAGACTCATCCCAAAGAACAGAAAGGATGATCCCCAAACTACCCCAACCACGGCACTGGACAGGATGCACACGGTTGCTAAGTTGTTTAGGTTGTACCTGAATCGTATTACAACACACCCGACATTGGTTATAATTCAGGATGCACAAGCAGCGCAGATGCTTCATACAAGGTCAGTAGATCCGTGGGAAGGCCATCGGGTACCAACGATGCCAGTCAAAACACTAAACTCTGGTAAAAATGGAATATTACTGTTATAGAAAATAGGCAGCTGGCAATTAATGCGGCAATTTATGGTGAGTTTTTACCATTTTCTTGATGGTAAGTTCCAAGTTAGATTCAATCTACCATTGGATAGCCATGGGAACTATAAGTGAGAAAGGATAACTCCGATCAAGGATCCATTTCATCTCTGTAATTTGTATATATTATTCTGCTGCTTGATTGTCTGGACCTTTAGCGTGTTGTTCATACCCAATCAACCTACTTCCGCTGTTTGTGAGTCTCCAAATTTGGGATCCCCTCCTTATGTTGCTATGGCAACCCCTAACCCCACAGATGCATCGATGCCTACTAGTCTGGAGCCTGCAGACATTATGTTGAGAGGGTCTAGGGATGCCGAGGTTGACACGCTCATTGCCCTTTGGCTCCCTGAAGGGAAAATTGACTTCGAACCCTGCGTAAACTGGCGTCAAAGCTATATGATGGAAGTTAATGCCCTTTCCAACCCTGGGATGATCGCAGGATCAAGCCAAACGGGCTCGAAAGCAGCCATGAAAGATGGTATGCAACTGCCACAGATCACTATGAGAGCTGTCACAGTTGAGTCGCAGCTAGTCTCGCGAATGACATGGCTGAATAACAAGGATACTACATCCCCCTAGGGTACGAAGTGACACAGTGATACGCTGCACCCTACCAGAAGTACCAGGCTAACTGCCAACGAAAGCCATGCTTATTCATTGCTTAGCACTGTCCTGGTCAGCGCCCACCTTCCAATGAGTACGGGACTACAATTGGACTTGGCGCAACTGCCCCGTGAGGTGTTACATGGTTTACACACTGCTGTGCTTCAAGAGACCCATCATCACAACTAGACCGTGCAAAAAAAGCTTGATGTGGCCACGCTGCTCATCGCACAACAGACCGAAGATGTCTCCCTTGCTATCTCGCAGACAGCGTAACCCAAATCGGTGGTTCACCAGCTTGACATAGAGGTCCCAGATGAGCTCATCATAGAAGGCTTGTTTGTAGCACTAAAGGTGTCCCGAACCGAAATACAGACCCTCAAGATCCAAATGGCCCACCAAGTCACCATGTTACAGTCCCAAGTACAGCTTGCCACACCTCTAGAGGTACGAGCATAGCATGCTGCGCTGGTAACAGAAGCTACAGACATCATTACGGGACAACTTACTCTGGTTACTCAGTTGCTCAAGGCGACCATGCAGCTCTGGACAATGGTCTAGTTCAACTCGGTTCTTCAGAACGTCAAGAAGGACTTACGACAGAAGCCGCTTTTGATCATATTGAAGCTACCTTGCCCCCCAGTCCCTGCGCAACGTCTGACACTCTTGAAGACTAGCAACGCACTCCGAGACACGATTACGGATCTCCGAGGAGCGAAGCATGCCATTACAAAGCACTTGAAGCCATGGGGCGATGCTGCCTTCTAGATATCACAGGGTGATCATGACGCAATCACGTGGCTCAACCAGATATTAGAGCAGGTTACCATGGCTACTGAAGGACCGACCTACAAGAAGCTTGTAGACATTGCACAGAGTGCTGCTACCCAGAGTCAAGAAGTGTTACCTCTGCTGATCGTAGCCATCAATACCTTACATGTGTAGATAGAGACCACACCACCATAGTGACTCAGGACGAGTCACAAGATTGTTTGGGAGACTGTTGGAATAGGGTCTCCTACAAGCTATGAAACTAGTCCAATTTTGTATAATTTTGATTATATTTAGTCTAGCGCAGGGGTTTTGGGGTGGGAAAAAGCCCTGAAAATCATTGTAATGGGTTAAAGGGTAGATCTAGAATCCGCAAACCACGGTTTGCGGACCATAGGAAAGATTAGGCTAGATTGTTATAAATAGAGGAACATTTTGACTTGTAAGGGAGAAGATGATGAGCTCTTGATGCAAATTGTGGCTTAGTAGATCTATTTGGATTTTTGGGAAAAGGACTCCTGCTAGCTATGTGCGCAGAGATACCAAGTCCTGTTGTGTGGGGACCCTGCTGCTATGTGCGCAGGTCGGGTTTGGGTATTGTAAGAATGAATCGACGGATTGATGAATAAGAAAGGTTGTTCGAGTAACTAAATCTATGTGTACTGTTTATGCAAATCTATGGTAATTGTTGCATTATGCGTATTCTGTGTTAAGCTGCGAAAATACTGTGTAAGTGTTTTTACTGCATCTGGATCTGTTATGTTATGTTTTATGCAATACTGCGCTATTGTCTTAGAAGTATATAATTTATTGAGCACCGTAGTATAGTTGACCTTGTGCACGTAGATGCGAAGGAGACCTATAGATCAGCTCTGAAATAGGCAATCTGGACATCATAAAGCTGGACGTAGCTTTTGTTGGAATCACAATTTCCGTTAGACCAAAACCCGCAGGCATTAGTCTTTGCTACAATTGTCAGATTTAGGATCCACAAGAGGTGGTTAGTCCATGTTGCGAAGCACACGGGGAGTGTTGAAACCAATGTCCAACAATCTCCCCTCCAAAGCGAGCCGGGTGAGTTTCAAACTCGAGACCTGTCACTCTGATATCACTTGTTGGAATCACAATTGCCGTTAGACCAAAACCCGCAGGCATGAGTCTCTGCTACAATCGTCAGAGTTAGGATCCACGAGAGGCAGTTAGTCCATGTCACGAAGCACACGTGGAGCATTGAAACTAATGTCCAATATCTCTGCTTGCCTTACCTATCCTTTCTCAGGGTGTGGAAACCTGGTTCCAGCAGCCACCCGTACTACTTTGGGTGAGACTTTGACCTGCGCAAGTAGGTCACTGCCAAAAGGGCCAGTAGTATAGGGGTTTGTTGGCAAACCTTAACCTCTGAACCTGGGTTAGGACCCCTCGAGCCAAAAATAGTGGACCATTCCAACTTAGGTTCTCCCATTCACTGCCAAGTATATTTAGGTAGTACATTCGCATCTGATCCCAAGTCTAGAATAACTTGATCCATCTCATAATCAATGATCTGCGTGGTCAACTGCATCTCCCTACCAGTGCATCTCTTATGCTTATATATTTTGTGCACATCCTTAACTTCCATAGCTGGGGTTGTATTTTTTGCGCAAATATCTATCAAGGCTTGGATGTTTTCTACGGCTCGTTGGTTGTGCAACAAATTCATACACACCTCAGTAGGAATGGTTTAACCTCATCATCTACTTTGAGTTTTGCAGGGGTTTAAGGAGTAGGTGCCTCAGCCTTGGCAAAGTCTTGGTGGGCTGTGACAAAGGTTTCCTTTTCCTTCTGTAAGTCTAAACCTTCTTGTTTGATGGCTGCTTTATGGATAAGAGGCTTTGTCTCATCTTTCTCCGCAGCTCCTCTGGTGGCCATGCCGCTGCGCGTTATAACATTAATACTTGGTCCTTCATCTCGGGGTTCCACCTTGACCCTTTGTACATTCTGTGTAGGTGTCTACTACTTCTCCTGCATCTTGGCTATCAAGATCAGGCAATATTCAATCACATGATCCAGTTGTCTATAGTATTTGCATGATTGTCTCGCAGGGTTTGTGAAATCCCTTGCAGAGTGCCCTATTTCTCCACATTTATAGCAAATAAGTTGTCCTCTCTCCCTTCCTAAGCTTCCACCCCGGCCTACTCCCCTGCCCCTAGTTGGGGAGCCACCTATGCCCACGAGATATCTTGGCCAGGACGGATCTGACTATACCCTATATAGATTTCCTCGATATATCATCAGGTCGTACGTCTGGCAGTTCTGTTCATCATGGCCTACATATCTGTAGAACCTGCACCATTGTTACTTTATTTCAAGGACGTACATGGCAAGGCGGGGGTAGTGGTTGGTATTGTGTAACCTAGCAATGCGACAATTATCGCACCAAAGCACCGGTACACTTGGTCCTACATCTTCCCTAGGACGCAACAGACTGGGTCCCCCAGACTGTATGTAGTCTACTATCAGAGGAGAATTATCCTTGGTGTGTCCATTCGCCCTACATTGTATGCACCATTTTTCAGGGCTAGCCTCTGCTCCTTGCTCCTTCCGTAGGTTCTAGATCTCCATGCACATTGCCTCTAGCTAGCCTTGTATCTGCTACACTCCTAATTGGGTATCATCTCTAGGTGCAGCCTCTAGCTTCATCACAATTTCTATGGCCTTTTCCTGCGATTCAATGGCTTGATGTCCCATTGGCACACATAGGTGGGGAAAAAACATAGCAATGAATCGCTCCGTGTGCTGTATGTCATCATACAGGAATCCTCCTTCTCTAATTACCTTCTTTAATCGTTGGTCAACCTCCCATACAGACTCAGATGGTCCTTGCTTTAAATCCTTAAAATCATTCACTATCTGAGAGTAGGACTTGGGTTTCTTAAACTGCTGTTTCAAGGCATTTTTAATCTCTTCAATGGTTGCATTCACATGCTGGTCAATGTATCCCATATACCAATCCAAGGCTCTTCCTTCAAAGGCAAGGGATAACTGTTCTCTTTTCACCACATCACTAGCTACATTCTGCGCAGTCCATACCGATCTTGCAACGAACCAGAACCAATCCATATCTTCATCTCCTACGCCTTTGAAGGTGGGTAGCTTCATGTGTTAGGCCATATCGTCTTTTGGTGGTGGAGGAGACGAGTTCTTACCCCTATGAGGGTTCAAAGGTGGCGTAGACAAAGAGCTCTGCGCAGCAGAGTTTAATACTGGACCGTAGACAGATTGATCTCCTTCTTGATTAGTTCTATAGTATTTACCACTGTGTGTTGTAACCTCACTTTGGTTAGAGCTCATTCACTCTGTATGACTACACATAATGTTCTTTTCACACAATAAGATCTTAATCGGTAGTGGTAGAGTTTTTAGAAACTTACCGCGGAAACCCTTGAAGAACCTTCGTTCTGCTTCCGAGTAGGAAACCACTAGATCAATTGAAAATTTTGTCACAGACCCTCCTATCACACTGTCCACCCAGTGATCTACTGTGCGAGTGATGGTGTTATCATTATCTTCTAATTGCTGAATCAACTGTTAGAAATTAACGACAGAAATAAAATATTTACCGAGAGGAATAATAATCATGCAAAAGAACCAGCAACAAAACATTAACAAAAACACATATGTTTATCCGGGAAACCCCAAACTCCGGGGAAAAACCCAACCAATGAAATTTCATTAAACATTGGCCAAAAACCCTGGCCAATCCAGCCAAGTGAGCCTTCACCGCTCACCTCCAGGCCTTCATTACAATGAAGTATTCCCAGCCTCTTATAGGCTCCATTACATGCAATACCATGGGCCAAAACCATGGGTGCAAAACACCATGTGCCCCAAAACCACTACTATTTACCCTAGTCAACATTGACTCTACCTCGAGTCATGTTTACCTAACAATTCCCCCCTTAAACTTGACTTGGGGATTATTGACTAAATCCAGCCAAACCTGCTAAGTGAGACAACCCCGCTCACTCTAGCTCCTCCCCCCTAAAATTTTTACCCAGGGTAATTGTAAACCTGACATCCCCCCTATCACCTAGGTCTAACCCAGACTTTACCAGTGATTACCCAGGGGTACACATGCCATCTTACAGCAGTATGCCCATTTACATGTAATAAAATTAACTCCATTATAATAATATATATATTTTTTGTTTCATTGCTTCTATTCTTTGTATGACCATTCTTTACATTCATTCATGATGTACTCTCCAAAGACAACATCATAGTTGTACATCAATGTCCATATAAAAAGAATCCATCTACCAGATTACGTGGGTCACCAGCCTCTGTAACCACCAATCCTCTAGGAGTTCTCTTTAGATACATGGTTCATCAATTAATTAATCCGTGTTCACATATCCTCTCTCGCTTTAACAAGCTCTCTTTGATCTACATTTCTTCCGTGCTATGATCTGCAGCTACGGAATGTCCATCATCTTATGTATGGAAGTGCAGACCTCAGTGTTGCCTTTGTTGAATTTTAGTACAAACCCACAAAGGATTGGTTCCATGGCATTTTTTTTTTGGTTATCCCTCTAGAAACCATTCATTTAATGACACACTAACCCAGTGCTTTTGCAATGCAGCTAAGAATATAGTGATAAAATATCCTTTCTAGAGTGTTTCCATGGGATCATCTACAGGTATCTTTATACTTGAAAAGGTCTGCATGATGAGCTGCACAATCAACAACCAAAAAATCCTCCAAACAAACATTCAACTGCTTGAAATCAAATATGATCTGCAATTGGTGCCCATGTTACTTCCCCTCAGTCGTGCTCATTTATACATATGTCGCAGTACATATACAGAGAGCCATAAACATATCTTAAGCCATTGCGTACAAATTTAAACTGAACATGATTCTGGTTCTCTCAAATCTCACACAGATCCGTCCTATTCAATGCCACCTGAGACATCATGACGCCCCACACACACATCTGTTGCACCATCACTGAGCAACATCCGAGAAAAAAAACACATCAACCCATTTCTATTTGTTCCCAATCTCGTTTAGAATGAAAACTCCTCGTTTCCACACACACGTGAAAGTGGCCATGGCTTCAACTAGCATGATAAATAAACGATTCCCTTTCAACTCAGTCGCAACAACATGCTCTGGAACCAAGAGTCGACAATGTCTGCATAAAACTCGACTAGAGCCATTAACTAGTTTTTACTCACGACATCGCTAAACTTTTTGTCTTTCATCACCAAGACGTATTTCTCATCGACAACCAATGCACTTTGATCCTTCATCGAAGTCCTCTGTCAACACCACCTCCTTGTAGTATTCTACAAAAGCATAAATCTACTCTTTGAATTATAACAGGCGCTCACCACTGGAACGCACTCCTGTGGCGCAACCCTTATCAACGAATCCCCCAGATCCACTAGATAGAGTGGTGAAAATTCCACCACCCCCATTTATATACCATCTCTTTGGACCTCAGTGCCTGAAAAATTGGGTTCTTCCACACGCGCTTTGCCTTTTCCTAGATCTCTTAGCCCGTAGAGAATACCTATCTATCTTTTTCTTTCATCGAACCTGATGTTGCAATCGCACTCCTCCATCATTCAAATATCAAGCTCACGCTTAAGGTTCAAGGACGCGACCCTATCTATGGTGACTATTCACACATTGTCCCTGTGTGCCAACAATATGATCACCGACGACGCACCTCTTTGCGTTTCTGCAGTTCTCCATCCAGACACTGCAGTAACTTGGTCTACGACCCCATTGCATCATAATCCATATGGCTGTTCCACTTAGATCCACACCTAGGCATCTCATAGACCATCTGCAGATATATTAGATCTAGTAGATCTGTTCACTGGCATGGAATATTAGTTTAAATCGCCCCTCAACACCACTATTCACATTGAATCCCTCCGATGCCTTTGGCTAATATCTGTAAACAAAATCTGCATTGATTTATCCATTCACTAGGGCAATAAAAAATCTTGGCTTCAAAAGCGTCCCTCTGAAGCCAAATATGGCTATGATACCATTTGTTAGAATTTTACCGCAAAAATAAAATATTTACCGAGAGGAAAAATAATCATGAAAAAGAACCAGAAATAAAACATTAACATAAACACAGATGTATATCTAGGAAAACCCCAAACTCCAGGGAAAAACCCAACCAATGAAATTTCATTAAACATTGGCCAAAAACCCTGGCAAATCCGGCCAAGTGAGCCTTCACCACTCACCTCCAGGCCTACATTACAATGAAGTATTCCCAGCCTCTTATAGGCTCCATTACATGCAATACCATGGGTCAAAACCATGGGTGCACAATACCATGTGCCCCAAAACCACTACTATTTACCCTAGTCAACATTGACTCTACCCCGAGTCATGTTTACCTAACATCAAATTTGGGGTCCACTATGTGACTCGTTCATCCTTCTAACACTTTTGGAAATCTACGAGCCTTGCGAGCCACTCCTGAAGCTCGATCACAAATTTCACAAAGAAAATTTAATATACCTTTGTAAAAATGTACTTATTCTTCCACTTTTCTGCCGTCAACCTTGTGCTGCGATTCTCTTTTATCGCAAATTCCATTTTTTTTTTTTTGAACCACTCTTCAATTTTGTTCTTCTCAGGTTTCCAATATTCTCTTGGCATTACTCGGTCTCTCTCTCAAAATGCTCCTGGTCCTGGCAACAGAACCATTTGTTGGCTCGAGGGGTCCTGACCCAGGTTCAGAGGTTAAGGTTTGCCAACAAACCCCTATACTACTGGCCCTTTCGGCAGTGACCTGCTTGTGCAGGCTAAAGTCTCACCCGAAGCAGTATGGGAGGGTGCTGGAACTAGGTTTCCACACCCTGAGAGAGAGTAAGTAAGTCAAGCAGAGCCGCGTTCCCAACTTATCAAGCTTCGCATTTATATATCAAGTGCAGGCTTATATCGCAGAGCTTAGATCTAATGATTACTGTCACATCCACGTGCGTAATACCAATCTCTCAGTACAACAACTATAATCGCAGAAATTAACAGCCCGGAGATTCATATAATATAAACAAGAATACTTTCACAACTATCAAACAAATATTTTCGTAGCTTAATCATATAATCTAAGTTTGCATAAATTATAACAGAACAAATCCAGATCACATCAGATATCAACAGTACTTGTAATGGATCCAACAGTTCACATCAACAGTAATACATTAACTCAGATAACGCAAGGATACTCAAACCATATTTGCATATATTATCATCCAAAACCTAATACAATCCAACACAGCCAGCACACATAGCCAGCAAGGTCCACACACAGCAGGATTGAGGATCTCTGCGCAAAGAGCTAGCAGGAGTCCTTACCCTAGCAACCCAAACAGCTCTAACAATTTGCAACTAACATCAATCTCTATTCTTTTTTGCCTATGACTCAAAAAGGTTTATCTATTTATACGGATTTAGCCTACGCATCCAATGGTCTGCATATCGTGGTTTGCGGACTCTTGGTCTACCCTTGACCCGTTACAATGCATTAGGGGCTTTGACCCACCTCAAAGCCCCTGCGTTAGAGTAATTAAGACCAAAATATACAAGATTTATACAAAATTTGCAGCTTTTAGGGGACCCTATTCGAACACGCTTGAAGGAACACAAAGGTGTCCCAGGTTGCATAATAATGCATCCTAGAGAAAATTGCTTGCCTTCCAGGAGCATCTAGTATGTGGTGTCAAATTATTGATCATCTTTGTAAATATGTGACCATCTTGAAGTCTCGTGTCCATAGGAGTTGAGCACAGTGGTCAGCACCATAAATAGCAGCCAAGTAAGGTAGTCTGTAGCATTATTGGTTCCTTCCTTCTTGTACTTAATGTTCAAATGAAATTGTTGTAGATATGTGGACCATTTATGATGGTGATTGTTCTGCAATTTTCCTTGTGTATGTATGAAATATAGGGGTCAATGGTCCATGTTGATAACCATTTCCTTCCCTAGAATTTAATTCTTCCATTTTCGACAGACTTGCAAAATGGAATATATCTCTTTCTCATAGGTGGGGACTTTCAGACTATATCTGGAAGTATCTCACTGTGATATGCCATTGGATGCCCCTGCTAGGTAAGGTTTGGGCCAATTGGCTATGAATGTGTCCACAATATTCCTCTTTCTCTTAAGGCAAACCACAAGGAAGAAAAAAATATGGGTCTAGGAAATTATCTTACTGCATTATTTAGCAAAGATAAAAGAAAATGTGGTAAGAGGCACTACCTCTAGTATCCTGTCCAATTTGATACCCAAAGTAATAATAACAAAACGAAGTTTAGATTCATATACAACATGACACTTCCATAGGTATGGTTGACCTAATAAAATCATAGAATTCTAGAGAGGAAACATTGCACAATACATCATCTATAAAGAGTTTGATGTTATAAGGCAGGCGACACTATTGGGTGACACAAAGATCTCACCCTTCATGGAGACACCCAATGGTGTGCAATTGTTGATGTGGAATTGTTGGCAGCTTCAATCTCTTAATGACCTTGGTTGAGATCAAGTTCTTCTAGATCCCACTATCAACAATGAACTACACTTGCGAGCCCTTTACCCACATCTATGTGTGGAAGAGACACTCGCCCTCCTTTGGATCCTCAGGTTCCTCCTTTTGGATCTTTGTGGTGGCTACCATTGTAGTGGGTTTTGTATCAATGATCTACTTTCCCTTGTCAGTTCCCTTATCGCATTCTAACTTAGAATTAGAGCATGCATCCATCTATGAGTCTTTTAGCTCAACCACCAATTCATAATTTGCATGACACTCGTTCATGTTGTTAGTGGGAGTTTTATGGAACTCACAACACTTACTGGTGTCATTCTTAGCATTCCCATTATTCTTGTCTTGCGACTTTGAGGAGTTTTCCTTATGGGTCATAGTGTGACTCTATTATTTTCTCTATGGATTGGGGGTGTCTTTTCTCTTCTTTGGGTTTGCAGATCCAAAGTCTCACTTCTTCTTCTTGTTAGAATTTATCAGAGAAATAATATATTTACCGAGAGGAAAAATAACCATAAAAAGAGCCAACAAAAAATCATAAACATAAAAACCATGTTTATCATGGAAAACCCAAAATCCAAGGCAAAACCCAACCAATGAAATTTCATTAACCATTGGCCAAAACCCTAGCCAATCTGGCCAAGTGAGCCTTCACCGCTCACCTCCAGGTCCACCTTACAATGAAGTCTTCCCAACCTTTTATAGGCTCCATTATATGCAATACAACATGCATTAAAACCATGGGTGCATAATACCATGTGCCCCAAAAATCACTACTATTTACCTTATAAAAATTTGACTCTATCCCAAGTCAAGTTTACCTAAAAATTTCCCCCTTAAACTTGACTTGGGGTTTCCTTACTAAGTCCAGCCAAAGCTACTAAGTGAGACAACCCTACTCACTCTAGCCCTTTCCCCCTAAAAGTTTTTACCCAGGGTATTTGTTAACTTGACATCCCCCCTATCACCTAGGTCTAACCTAGGATTTACCAGTGATTACCCAGGGGTACACATGCCATACGAGGTCTTACAATAGTATGCCCATTTACAAGTAATAAAATTTGACTCCATTACAATATTTTTTTTTTGTTTACCCATGTTGCTGTGTTTGTACATATGACATCAATGTCCATATAAAAAGAAACCATCTACCAGATTACATGGGTCACCAGCTGCTATAATCGCCAATCCTCTAGGAGTTCTCTTCAAATACATGGTTCATCAATTAATCAATCCATGTGCACATATCCTCTCTCACTTTAACTTATCTCTCATCAAATATTATCAACCAATGTTGCATATGGATATTTTGTTACATGATCGGTAATATCATATGAATTTGAATCATGCCTAATATGGCTATGTTCTAATCCCAACACCTAAGTACACCTTGACTTGAGCACCAAAACACTACTTTGGATCTCATGAAGCCCATATTCATTTTGTTTCCATACAACATTACACACTTAGAGCATTCACGTTCAACACATACATATATATTTATGGATTTTGACACAAAATAAAAAAGGAAATCACAACATATGATCTCCCATTCACAGAACTGGTTTCTTCCTGTCGATCAGCGACTGTCATTGATGTCAACCCAAGCAGCACTAGGGGCTACCCCAATATTGAATGGGAATTTTGACCTACCAAATTACTATATTCTGGGTTAATAATGTTTTTTATGGTTTCTACTTGTCGAGATGTTTCCGTTGATATATGGCATGCCACGTAATTCTTCACAGTTTGAGAAATATTCATGTTTGAAGTTTGTAACCTGAGTTAGTGGGCTAAAACCCCATTGGGTTATGGCATGGGTCATTGAAAAGTCAATAATTAATAATTTTTAAGCTCCTAAAATCCCTCTCACGTTCACTTGTTGAAGCCCCTCTCAACCTAAGCATTTATATAATTTGTGATCCTCATATCCTCCTTATGTAGGGATTTCACTACCTGAAACAAGTCATCGTGGAATTTTCACTCTAATGTTTTTTCTACGAAGGTTCAGAATATGAAATTTTTATGAGGTGAAGATGAAATCTTGAGGAAGCTCCTGTAAAAATTTGAGGTCAGGGTGCGCAATATTTGCGGAGATATGCTATGTGGAAGTCAGTGTTTGTGCAGGCTCCTAAACTTCATCTCAAAGAAGTGACCTTGGGAAAATCATCATAACTCTCTCTCTGAGTATCAGATTGGAATTATGTAAAAATTGGTAGATATTTTATGGAATGTAGTTTTCTATGTATCAATTTCAGATCTGAATGAAGAAACGATGGCACATGGCACATTGTACAAGTTCGCTCTACTGAAACAATCCATAATTAGGTCATTATGAGAGATTGGGAATAACTCTCGCTTGAAGAATCCAAATTGGATGAAACCTATGGCATTGGAAAGAAGACTCAAATTAATACTAAAAAAATAAAAATCACATATTGGGGAGCTGAAATAACATAGATACACTAGATTCAATATCGAGATCCTAGAAGGCAAGAAAAAGCTAGATCATGTGTTGTCAAGGGCTACAAAGGACCAGAATTTCTAGGGCTACAAAGCAAAGCAAGGTGAAGTAGAGGGTAGCATGATAAGAGTAGCAATCAAGGTGTAGAAAAACAACAAGAAGTTTGGCACATGAAGTCTTCAAGTGGGTAGCACTGCATACAGTCATTGTAAAGGTATCATTGTACTAAGTCATTGTAAATGCATCATTGTAAAAATTGTACAAGTGTCTATCTGCCAAGGGTTGAAGAGGCAGTGTCGGGAGGTCTAGGATCATCATTAGGTGGTTGTGCCATAGTTGGGGTTATGGTATAGTGTGTCTTCTTCTTCTACATCATTCTATATCATTGTAAAGTGGACCATTTTCCCTCGTATGAGAGTCCATTCTTGTTTTATTCTTCTATAGGGTGGTAGGGTGGTGCTAGGCTGGTGCATGAAGTCACCAAAAAGTTCAAGCCTGTGAAATGTTTAGGGTGGTAGGGTGGCGCTAGGGTGAGTTGTAGCTCATTGGGTGTTGGGGCATCCGTTCAGCTGACTACTAAAGAATCTCGGGCGTTGGAGCATCCATCCAGTGGGAGCTGGAGAAGAATACTCTTCTAGATTCTAGGAAGTTGGAGCTTTATTTTCAATTGGAGTTGAATATCAGAGAATTATTAGAAAAAAATTTAGGTGATTTTTGTCTTGAAGAGGGTTTCCACCTTAAAAATTGTGTGCATTTGTGTTCCTTTTGTTTATTGCTATCATTGTACAAACACTGATAATAATTGAAGACTAAATAATGCTCTAATTAAAAGGAATAATAATTCATCCCCCCTCTTAGTATTTCCAACACTTCCTGGAGAAATTTTAGATAAATATATGCATTGTGGCAGATTTAGCTTTGGCTCTCTGCTTGGTGTTTCTGAGCTTTAAATCTAAATCATTAGACATGATATCCATATTTTCGATGCATTCTACTTCAATCGATCAATCTACTGAGAAATTGATCTTGACCCATCATTGCTCTACCTCTATCTGCCACAAATTCACAAATAGAGTATCACCTCTAGTTACAACTAAAATATCACTGTGGTTTCTCTCAATCAGAAGATCATCGAATCCATTCCACTTCAGATTTTTCTCGAGATCCTAGGATTGAAACCCCAGCAACACCCTCGCCACTGTTTCTATTCCTGGTTCTATCCCTGGTTCTCAGAACAACTGGAGTATTGACATTGAGCCAACGATCACCCATACAACTATGGCCTCATCGATCACGATGTCTTTGGTATACATTTCTCTTTTCAGTGCCCTGCCATGTTCATGTAGAGATCAATCTTGAAAAACACTATGCAGGCCAGATACTAGTTGAATTGTGAGTTAGCCAGAACCTTGGCCTACATCATTGCTTCCTAGCATGCACATTCGACCACATCTTGGCCCTCTATCCCGCCATATAGCAACCCTCAGGGATGAGGGCTGCAATATAGAGCATGAATCCCATGTTGAAAACTCACACCCCCTGTAGCACCAACGAATCAGAGTGCACCATTTCCACCAGAAAACTCCTTATAAACTGACCTCGAGCAACTTGCAAAACAAATTGATAGACAATGAGTTGTAGGATCCAGTTATAGTGCCCCTATGCTCCGATATGGTCGATGAATCGGAGGTGGAAGAGAAAAAAATCCTACCTGTAGGCTAGCAATATGATCACCTGCAACACCCCTAACTACACCATGAGGCTATAGACTTCAGCGCACAGAGCCACGTTACAAAATAAAAAACCGACAGTGGCCATATTTTACCTTCGAAACAAACTCAATCTCTTCCACATGATTGCATCCATAATTTTTCCGATTGCGTTAAATCTAATAATATAAATGTTGATTCATTATATTCATACGTAGATCTAACCAGATCTTACACAAACCTGTCCTCTCTCCTTGCTACCCTTGGTGCCAAAACACAACCTTTGGTTCTGATACCAATTGTTAGAATTTATTGGAGAAATAACATATTTACTGAGAGGAACAATAACCATATAAAAATCCAACAAAAAATCATAAAAATAAAAACATGCTTATCAGGGAAAACCCCAAATCCGGGGCAAAACCCAACCAATGAAATTCATTAACCATTGGCCAAAACCTTGGCCAATCTGGCCAAGTGAGCCTTCACCGCTCACCTCCAGGCCTACCTTACAATGAATTCTTCCCAACCTTTTATAAGCTCCATTACATGTAATACGATAGGAATAAAACCATGGGTGCACAATACCATGTTCCCTAAAAATCACTACTATTTACCTTAGGAAACTTTGACTCTATCTCGAGTCAATTTACCTAACACTTCTTGAATTTATGCATAATATTCGAAGCATATCGGTAAGCTACACCAATCGAGGAGATGTCCAGGAACTCCATTTCCTCCTGAATGTATTTTTGCAAACAGACATGGTAGTTTAGCACCAGATGTTTATTACAATATTTAATACCCAACTTTGTGCACATGGTATGGAAAATATTTGCGAGCTCGTGCACATTTTGATCCCTCTGTTGCCACAACGTACTCCATTGTATGTACTTATCGTCATATCTCCCAAAAAGGTAATATTGTTCCTTGAGCACATATGAGAAATATTTCCAAGATGGTACATATGAAAATAGAGAGGGTTCCTTAGCTTGTTTCTCACGATACGTTTCCCACTAGGCCTTGAAATGGGGGGCAACTTTAAGTAGTGAAAAAGTAATATTATCCCTGTTGGAGAAATTATGGACCAAAAAATAACCTTCCAGCAAATTTAGACATTTATCTACAACATATGCATCTATTTTACCTTCAAATATAGGGATATCAAAGTTAACTTATACCTTGAAGGGGGTGGTGCCTCTAAAGTGACTGTTGGATGAAGATGCATTACTGGTAGGCATCCTCTAAAGGATATGGGAAAAGTTGTCCATCATTTCGTTCCTTTGTCGCTCAAGGGATTCTTTGCAAAATATTTTGATAGGATCTCTTGCTCCCTCATCTTTGTTTTATTCTGTCATGGGAGGTCATCGGTGTTAGTGGGGCTAATCTTACGAGGGCTCAACTAGTTTGAGTCCCAAGTCATTACACCCCAACCACATTAGGGACATTCATAAAAAGACAGAGAAAGAGAAGGCCACTTTGATACCACTGAACCATACTTATGAAAAATGAAATATAATATATATATATATATATATATATATATATATATATATATATATATATATAAACATAAACAAAAAAATTCAACATAAATAAATATTCATTTCATTAATATCAAAGAACTGAAAGATGCTTACATATATAATGGAAATAAACTAGCTTGCGCGATGGTATATTATATTTGAGAAGAGATATGGTGGCTACATACCTCTAAACCACAATGAGGCTCAAGGGAATTTTTATTATTAAAAAAAAAATGGAAAACATAAACATCCAAAACCCTAACCCGAGGAGATGGAACACCAAGAGTTTGTGGGCCTTGTTGAGGTTAGTTGGACAACCAACTTCTCGGGGTTGTAACTTGGTCATATAATCTTTGTTTGGCACCTGATATACCTTATTAGAAAGGTATTTTTGGTACTGAAATATTTTTGGCATGCCTATGGGACTGATGTGGGCCTCAAAAAAACTCTATTTAGAGGGTCAAAAAAACTCTGGAATTTGAAGACTTGAAAAACTACTAAGAATTAGTAAATTGTGCTATAATCAAGGAAAATGATGAAACTAGTTGGAGGTATAGGTGGAATAGGCCGGTGGCCACCAATATCAACATGGATAAATCCTCCCCCCTTAGGATGTAATGATCCCCATTGCTTGCAGAACCTCTATGAGGAGAGAAAATTTCTATTGAAGTTATCCCTTGTGAGCCACTTGCTCTGGTGAATGAGTTGGCTTGCTTTGAAAACTTGATATAGTTGGATCTTCTACTTGTGAGTGTTCTTAATCTGTGTGTCAATGATCCTATTAGTTGTGGCCTATTCAATACAACTTGGGATGAGTTCTATTGGTGTCAGTTTCTCAGCAATGTCAGATGTGTCCAATAATGGGGGAAAGTATGGCCACAACTGGTCCACATTGAATACTGGGTGCAAGCCAAGGAACCGTGGAATGTTGAGCTCAAAATAATTTTATCCTACAACCTTAGTGATGGTGTAAGGACCATATCAGAGTGGTCAAATATTATGGTGGGCCCCAATGAGGCGCTCCTTCTGAAAATGTAGCCAAACTTTGTTTCCCGTATAGAACTTGTGTGGCACTCAATGTTGATCATGACACTATTCGTACTTAGAATTTTCTTTGTCCAATATTTCATGGACCTAATAGTGGGTGTGATAAATGCATTCAATGAAGTTGGTCACTATGTTCCTTTTGGATTGGACATGAGCCTAATCTGCCTGAGTAGTTTCAAGTGGTATGGAAACATCAATGGGACATAGTGGCTGGAATCCCAACCCCACATGAAAGGGGCTGTGGCAAGTTGAGATGTGGAGATATTTGTTGTAGGTGTGTTGGACATAGGGGAGGCTTTAATCCCATGTGCATGGATTCTTTGAGTTGTACATGCATGGGATGTGCAAGATCATCCCGTTGATAACCTTTATTTAGCCATCAATTTTGGGGTGGAAGGTTGTGGACTTAGTGAGCATGGTGTCCAACAATGACCAGGCTTGAATAGAATGCACTTAGTAACTTGATGTCCGAATCTAATATAATAGATTGTGGGATCCCAAAGTGCATCCATACTCATTCAAAGAAGAGTTTTGTAGTGGATTATGTTGTGATACTCTTCTTGTAGTCTGCCAGAATGGCCATCTTAGAGAATCAACCGAAAACCATCAAAACACAGTAATTTCCATGCTTGGTAGAAGAAAGGTCTAACATGTAATCCATGGAGATGGATTCCGTAGGTCAACTAGGAGTAGGAATAGGATTATAAATGACTAAATTTTGATTAGAGGTTTGGCAAAGGCATAAGTGATGGAGGTCTGATGCACTTCCCAACATCATGTCAAAGGTTCAACCTATTGTTGACAGTGTTAGAAATACTTCAACTAAAGGGGTCTCCCTGATGTGAAGTCCCAATTAGACCTCACACCATTTGGAATAGGATCCCCATCCGGAGTGTTGGCCCAATTTCCATACATGCTTATACATTTTCCTTGGATTTAGCTATCACCAAGAGAGAGAAGCACATATGTGCCTTTGAAAAATCAAGTGAATGTGTCTACTGAGTATTTGGTTGCAGGTGTATCAAGATTATTCTAATAAAGAGGGAGTAAAAGTGAGTCTCTAAGAGAGAGGTAATATTTACACCCTAGTAGAGGCACATATAGGTGAGGAAAAATCACATAACATCAAGAAGAATATTCCACATAGATGCGACGATTGTTACAAACATTACAACACATTTTCAATAAGATGAGCACTAAAATAACTGAAATTATTTGGCTACTTTAGTACAGATGAAAAAAAACATGAATCATAAAAGTTCACCAAATATTATTACAAATATTCACAATCCATGCATGAAAATGTGTTGACCATCAAGCTTCAATTATTAAGTAAAAGTACCAAGATAAAAGAATACAACGAACATCATCAACTCCAATACTAGAGCATTGGAGCCACGACTTGCTCCCCAAAAGTACTTAATTTGTCTCTCTGATGCCTTATGGGAGAAACCAAGGTGAAAATTACTTTTACATGAGACGCGAGGGTGTATATATACAAATGGTGTGACAATTCACCTCGCTTGTGACTATTGGACTACCCTCATGAATGTTTAACTTCTTCAAGACTGTTTCATTCAGTCATGAATTTTCACATTCTATGAATGAATCTTGGAATTCCACTTTACATTACATTTCCCAATATGAATTTACATAATAATAAAAAAGGATGTGGCACATGATGTAATATTCCCAAATGGGAAAGCAACAATATAGCACATAAAACTAGAAATATGCAGAGTAGAATTTTTTAATACAATTATGTATTGCCGGATTCTCTTGATATAACAATTATATGCCACTGTTAAATACATAATCCTTCTACTTAAATTCTTGTGGAACTTTAATCGCCAATTTCAAACACATGAAGAAAGATCAATCACACATAACACATATATTTTTACCAGGAAAGCATAAAGCAAAAAACCCCACTATCGTATATTATGTATATATCATGGATCATGAAACAATATCATACAAAACTCTAATCCAAGAGCTCTCAGTACAATATACAATCGTCTCACACTGCCATACAAAAATTGGCATAAACATGCAGCAATTTACTGTTGCCTGACAACCCGCCTCCACTGTACAATCCCTGAATGAATTTGATCTTGCCTTGCCTTAACTGCGCAATCCTTATTGGAATCTCCAATGTATGTTTGGTTGCACTTGTGCACCCACTATAGTCACAACAAATAGTCAAAATTTCCCTTTCACCTATCTCTCAACTGGGTCTCCACTGGATCTGACATGCATGTAGTTAACATTATTAAATCTTCAGTTGCATGTGAGATCACTCCATGTGAATTAATTTAATATTTAATTCACTGATCTCTCACTAGTGTATCTTTAGTTACAACTAGTTGCAACTAGCACAACTGAGTTTAACTCACTTAACTGAGTTAAACTACTTTACAACTCACATAACTACACATCCAACTCTGTTACAACTTTGTATCACTCAGTTACAACGAAGTCCACTAGCATGTCCCACCAACCAACCTTTGAACTTGAAATTCCTTCAGTTAACTGGTTTGCCGCATCAGTTAACTGAAATCAAGTGCTTCAAGAGAATATATTATTATTTATTGTCTAATTATTGTTAAGGGCTAACAATAATCGACATGCATTCTATTTTTAGACATGAATTCCACGAAAAAACTTCGCACATGCATTCCAAAAATAGATTCCCATCCATCCATATAATTTTCTCAACCATCTATAAATAGATTACCGCTAAAAATAGACTTTGACCCAAATTCTAAAAATAAACATATCACCTAAAAATAGCCTGCAGGCTCCACCTAGTGTAGGTGCTGAATTTTCACTAGGATCATCATATTGTTGAATCTCAACACTCCCTCTCAACAAGAAAAGGATTATCCTTCACCCCGATCCTGTCTCTAGGGTATTCGAATTTTCTCCTGGTGAGCGCCTTCGTCAGAATATCTACATCATGATATTTCATAGGAATGTACTGAAATAACATGATCTTTCACTGCACACAATATATGATATGATGATACCGGATATCTATATGCTTAGATCTATCATGAAACACAAGATTAATCAAGAGTTTAACACAACTCTGATTATCAAAATGAATCACTGTACGATCTAAATGAGAACCAAACAAACTGACTAAGATCTTCCTCATCCAGATAGCCTCACATGCAGCTTGACTTGCTGCCATGTATTCCGTTTCTGCTGAACTGAGTGCCACAAATCTCTGTTTCCTGCTGTACAAAGAAATAACTGTAGATATGATACTAAAAACCCCTCCTGATGTGCTCTTTCTATCCATTGGGCTGCCTACCCAATCTGCATCCATGAAGCCATGCAACTTCACCTCATCTGTCTGTTTGTACCATAAGCCATACTCAAATGTTCCCCTGAGATATCTCGGGACATGCTTGCCCACCTTCCAAAAGAGCTTAGTAGGTTTAACCATCGCTTGACTAAGATGGTTCACTGCATAGCATATGTCCAGTCTTGTATTAACTAAATACATGAGCGAACCCACCAACTGTCGATAAACAGTGGCACCCACTACCTCTGCTGATGTAGCATCCTCTTTCCTCCAATTTCTTGGAAGAGGAGTATCAATAGGCTTTCAGCCTTGCATGTGAAACTTCTCAAGTATCTCTCGAGCATACTTTCCTTGAGACACAAACAATTCACCTTCCCACTACCATATTTCCAATCCAAGGAAATAATGAAGGAGGCCCAAATCCTTCATCTCAAACTCCTTTGCAATATCTGCCTTGCATGAGTGTATCAACTGCTCATCACCCATAAATATTAAATCATCAACATAAAGAACAATTATTAAAGCTTACTCTCCGCCACAATTTGGTACAGGTTTGCATATGCCTCACTCTTGGTGAAGCCAAGTCTTGTGAAATAGCTGTCGATCCTTGTGTACCAAGCACGTGGTGCTTGCTTCAGCCCATACAACGCTCTTTTGAGCCTGCACACATGCGACTCGCTATTGAAGATATCAAATCCTTCGGGATGCTCAATGTACACGTCTTCCTCAATGATCCCATTAAGGAATGCAGTATTCACATCCATCTAATGAATGTGCCAACCCATCTGCACTGAAAGAGCAAGGATGGTCCTTATGGAAGAATATCGTGTGAAAAGTGCAAAGGTTTCTTCATAATCAATCCCCTCGATCTGTGAGAATCCCTGAGCCACAAATCTTGCCTTATACTTATCAACACCCCCATTAGAAGCTTGCTTTACCTTGTATATCCATCTTGAACCTACCACTGATTTATCAACTGGCCTTGGAACAATTTCGCAAGCACTGTTTCTGACAATGGAGTCATACTCCTCCACCATTGCATCTACCCATGTGGGCTCCTGCACTGTTTCCTGAAAGGAGGATGGCTCAGTCACAATACATTTGATCATGAGAGCCATTTATCCAGTGAATCAGTCGAGAGACTATCTCTGTCTGCACTGTGAAGTAGGGACTCCTACATTCTATGCCGCATCAAGCTTCAGCCTCTCAGCTTCTGTGGTATGCCTTCTACCAGTTCTGATGTCTGGCTCTGCATGAGTGGACTCCTCCAATCCATGAACCTCATCCTGTGGATGATCCACATCTAGAGACTCATATTTGGGAACAAGCAGTGCCTCCTCTGCATGTAAGTCTAGCTCCCTCTCAAGCAACAACTTCATGGGTTTCTCCTCATTAAATTTTATATCCCGTCGCACCAGAGTCATTCGATTTTTGGGAAAATAAACACGATAATTATGGGGTATTTTTGTGTACCCCACAAATATCCCAACTTCAACAGTCAGATCCAACTTCTTCTTGGCCCTTTTGGTCACATGCACATGCACATATGAGCCAAAAATATTAAAGTAAGAAACATCCAGTTTCTTACCAGTAAAAGCTTCTTCATGTGTACTCATGCCAAGTACTCTATGAGGACAATGGTTTTGCACATAAACTGTAGTGTTGCATGCTTCTGCCCACAAGTGCATTGGTATGTTCTGATCATGCAACGTAGCTTGTGCAACACCTATGATCATTCTTTTCTTCCTCTTCGCGACCCCATTTTGCTATGGGTTATGAGGCGCTATGAGTTTTCTTCGAATTCCTTCTTTTCTACAGAAGTCTTGAACTTGTTTGAGATGTATTCACCACCATTATCGCTCCGTAGAGCCTTCACTTGCTTCCTAGACTCTTTCTCCACCAATGCTTTAAACTCACAAAAATTTGAGAATGTTTGATCCTTCTTTTGCATGAATAAGTATTAAGACCCAGCATCTACGAGAATAGTCATAAAAAAAAATAACATAATACCTGTGTTTTTCTATTGAGGCAACTGAGAATGGCCTACACACGTTCGTGTGAACTCTCTCCAAGATCATCGAAGCAAGGTTTTCCTTTTCATGAAAGGTGGTCTTCAAAAACTTACCCATAGTACATCCCTTGCACTGATCTAACTGTGCAAGTGTACCCTTGGGAAGTCCAGTATAAATCTGCTACAAAATATTTAGGGCACCATGGTGAAGATGGCCCAATCGACTGTGCCATAATTCACCCTCATCCTAGCTCACCACTTCTTCTTCTTTTCCCACTATTGTAGTGCAGCCATCTACCTCCACCTTGTAGATATTCTTGAATCGTGTTATCACTTGGATTGTACCTCAGGCTAAAGAAGGCAATTTTGATGTTATGAAACTAGCTCCAAAAATAGAAGAAAAGAGAGATCAACGCCCTAGAAATCAGCCACTTTGAAGGGGAAACCGCCAATACATCAAATAAATGAACAATTCTTAGATGATACAAATGGCCAAAACCTCCTTCTATATATAGGAGTCCATGGGCCCACAATATAATCCTAGCCGACCTAACAATAACAATGTAAGGGCACAATAATAACAATATTGGGGTTACAGAGGTACAAAAATAACAATAAGGGGGCTCCACTAATAAAAATAAGGGACTAAACTAGTAATATAGGGACCTAACATGCTCCTCTCCTTCAAAAAAGTGTTGTCCTCAACGTTTGAGTAGCTCTGGGTGCTTCTGTATAAAATTCTCATCCTCCCATGTAGAATCTTCAGTGGGTAAGTTCTTCCACTTGACGAGATGCTATGAAATTGATCGATTTTGTAGCTGTCGAGTTCTTGTTTCCGTGACCACTTCAGGTTCCAATATTATTTTTCCTTCCTCATCAAGTTCTGGAAATATTGTTTGAATTGGAATATTTTCACCTATAACCTTCTTTAAGCATGAAACATGGAAAACTAGATGCACTCGCGAAGAAGCAGGAAGCTCCAATTTGTATGCCATAGTACCAATCTTTTGTAACACCTTGTAAGGACCATAGTACTTTGGCGATAATTTATTATCATTTTTAGCTTGCTTGAGGGACATTTGTTTGTATGGTTGTAGCTATAAAAATACCCAGTCTCCTACATCAAAACTTCTCTCGTAACGATGTTGATCTGCCTGTTGTTTCATTAGATTTTGTGCCAAATTTAGGTTATGCATTCTAAAAATCCAATATGTCTTCTGAAGAAGGAGAGCCTCTTACTGAAAAGAGGTATCAAAGAAGAAGCCACAAAATATTTGATTATACAAATGACAAATAAGACAAGAGTAAAACCCCATTATCTGGAGAAATGAAAGGGAAGGAGTTCTCAAGACTTTTTCTCCAAACTACGCATGAGCTTAAAAGGGAGATCAAGGGAATGAGGAGGGAAATATATGAAGATCCCTCAAGAATATTTTCACATGAAGAAAGCCCCAATTCTTCGTATTATGTGTGTGAGCATTCGGCCACAAAATCATATCTACAACGTTATACCATGCCTACATTCTTGGCAAGAGAAGAAACAAAAGGAGAAACACCAAAGGAGGAGACTCTTGGTGACTATCTCCAAGAATATAAATCTCAGTATAAAAGATTCAAAGAGCATCTAAGCTTCCAAGGGTTCTGTCAACTTAAAGAAGAGAGAAGACCCTGCAACTACAATAGAAGAAGAGGTTCCATGCAACACACTTTGGGTAGGTTCTTTCTACCTACTTTTGATGGGTCACCTAAGAGCACAACCAAGTCTTGGGTAAGGAATCTAGACACATATTTCCAGCTGCATCAAGTTTCATAAGAAAAAGCCATTAGAGTAGCAGCGCTGCATCTTGAAGGTAAAGCTTATGCTTGGTGGTTATTTGAATCCTTTTCATTAAGAAACGAAGATATATTTACTTATGCAAGGTTCACTAGGAGGATAGTGGAAAGGTTTGATGAAAAACATTATGAAACATATTTGATTGAGCTATTCAAGCCAAAACAAACAAAACCTTCGCATGAGTTGGAAGTATCTATAAACCTCACTCCATTTCATAAAAGTATTGAGGGGAATGAAATTTTGTAGAATACCTTGCTAGAGGCAAGATCCATATTTCATAAAGAACACTCTTCTAAAAGAGAGAATATGGAGATCTCCTTTTCAAAAGAGGATCCTCTTATTGATGATAAGGTAACTTCCATTGATGTTGAAAAAGAGGAGAAGGCTGGAGGTAGCAGCATTATCACATCAGGAGCATATCTAGCACCTCAGTAAGAGGAAGATGGAGCACTTGCTCCAATAAGAGGAGTTCTTGTATGTGTTATCACCCAAAAATTTTCAAAACATCATTGTGTCACGTTTGTTTTTGGTCATGGTTCAAATTAGGTTTAGAAGTCAATTTAGGGTTTGGTTAAGGGTAGGGTAGATTTTTATAAGTTCAAAGCCCATCCTTAAGTTTAAATAAAGTCTTTTTAAGGTCCATTCATTGTCAAATATCCATAGTTTCCATTTTTTAGTCATTTCCTGAAGTCTCATGTCAAAAATAGTCAAATGAGCTAACAAAAATTACTTTCATAGCGCCGCTAGTTCAAAAAAGTTGATTTTCACTAAGAAATTGCTGAAAGTTATGAAGCAAAAACTTTGTTTTTTGGTTTTGAGCAGTCCAATTCCAAGGAGGTTTTTGAGCAACTGAAAACTAATTTGGGTATCCTGAAAGAGGTTTTTATTCATAACTGACCTAGCTACAAAAACCTCTCTCTGTTTCTTCAAATTAATTATGAGGTGGGCGAAATTGATAAATTACAATGCACCATGTATTTGCTGTTACAAAACTATCCTGTACATGATTGTTTAGCAGTAAACTTCAAGTTCAGTTTCTGGCCAAATGAAAACATATTTTGGAATTATGAAAGAATTTTATCTTCATAATAGCCCCGGATACAATAACCTCTCTCACTTTTCTCAAAAGTGTTATCAGTTGGGAGATACAAGGCTTTCTTTGAAACCATATTTTCAGAAAGCAAAGTTTTCCTGTTTTACACATGTTTTTCAAAGGCCGTTTTTGGACAATAGGAGATGTATTTCAAAAAAAAAAGAAGAGGTTTTTATTCAAGAAATAATGGCCTAGAAAAAAATCCTTAAGTTTCTCAAAATACATCATGGATTATGATATATAAGCTCTGTCTCAAGACCTATTTTTTAGATAAAAACAAGAGAAATCAGCAAGAAGTTAAGAAGTTATAAAGGCTAGAATGACTGTGTTTTCAGGTCATATGGCTTTTGATATGATGAAATAAGTTTCATTTTGGGTTTTTGAACATTTTAAAATTTTAATTTTAGAAAATTTTGGACAAAATTGCTCACTCAGTAGTTTCGTAGCTCAGACAGTGTAAAAAGAGTGAAAAGCGCTACAAAACTGCTCTAGCAACTTTTTTTACTCTTTGTCATCAAATTTTGAAGGGATAAAGTTTGAATTATGATCTAAAATTTATAAGGAGGATGTATCTAGAGATAATGAAGAAAATCTTGGAGGAAATAAATCAAAATTTTGAAGAAACAAGGGTTAAAAAGCAGCGCTATGAAAGGCACTACAAAACTGTGTTGTTTTCATAGCGCAGTCTATTTCAGCTCATTTGAACAATATAATGATGGTTTTTGGATACTTGGAGCTTAGGGAGGATTCTCGTAGGTGTTATTTCAGTTTCCAACAGCAAAGGAACTCGAAATAATGAGTTCATGGTGGTCAGAATGTTTCAAGATGTGGAAGGGACTCTATGCCTAGAAAACATGAGACAGTTTCCTAGTTTAATGGAGATCAGCATTGAGGTCATAAAGTGTTGAAGCCTATCATTTGGATTTGACCTTATGTCAATACACTTGGAAAATTATGTAGTCTAGTTTAGATAAGGTTTTTATGAGTAAAGTTAAGGAGTTTTAATCCTATTTGTAATAGGACTGTTTATTAGATTTGCAGCTGTCATTTTGTAATAAATACCATGTCATATGGTTAGGCAAGATGTCAAAAAGTAGGAAATCGATGTATCTAGCTCAGGATAAGGTTATCATATGTTTTAAGTGATCTATGAAAGGTCAAGAGGTCGAATTAGCAAGGGGTTGGACATTTTTGGCGAAACTAGTGCATATTGTAAAAAGACTGTTTCAGCTAATGCAGAGAGCTTCTACTTGACCAACTTGAGATTCAGAAGGGGTTTTTAGTGTTTCCTATTCTATTAGTGTTTCTTATATATCTTATTTGTAGTGGTGTTCATATATATTACTCAGAACTCATCTTTAGATGCTCTGACTTCCTTTATAGGTGAACTGACTGTGTTTTTACATGTCCATGTGTGTGTGACCTATGACTAAAAACTCTGATATGCCTCAACTTCCATGTCAATTAGATTCACTGATTTACTGAACTATTTTGACTCCATAATCCCAATGTATACATGCTGATATTATTTTCAATCTACAGGGTTGGAAAATTTTATTTGAGCAGACTACTTTTGTAAAGCTTTGGATTGACTGATATATATAGTAAAAATATAAATTTTCTTCACCTGAGGTTCTTAGTGTATTTCAATGAGTTTTATGTCCTATATTTGAAATGTTTTTCTTCCATAGCCTTGATGTCTCATTACTAAAAATTCATGTATTACATGCTCTGACTTCCTTTGAACTTCAAGTTATTGGGATTTTCCTGAATGTGTTACTCTTTCATTGAAATATATAAAAGCCCCAGCTTCCACAAGGAGAGCCATTGTTATCTTTATCCATGTCACTGGCTCCATAGCCCAATGGTAGTAAGCCTTCATCTTTTCAACCTGCAAACATACAAAATCAAGACACAAACAATAGATTTATCCATCTATCTACATCTTTATTCAATATCATTAACCCTTGAGAGAGCCCTCTCAAATTGAGGAGGCTAAGCCTCAGTCAAAAGTTTGGTTTGAAATAGTTACATTGAAGTTGTCTAATCAACAACCAATCAGGTACAATTTTGGTGATAAAAGTATGTACACAAGAAGTTCCAAAGAATCTCACATACATATATCAGAGCACACTCCATGAGCAACACGTACCATCATTAATAGATGGTGAGATCTTAGATATTAAAGAATAAGACAGGGAGGATGATCAAAATCGTATGATTGAGAGCACACACCCCTCTCTATTTCAGAAGGTTGATGCACAGAAGAGGTAGGAGGATTTGTGTAGTGAGGACAAGGAAAAATCAATCCACACACATATACATCCTACTCTAGGCCTTGATGTTTCATTACATGGAGGCATTCCACTAGGGAGACCCCCTGATTGGAAAATGAATAAAGTTTTCTCTCAAAATAGTGCAACATTGACATATTTGGCTAAGGAAGGAGCCTTGGGAAGAGCTAGCACAGCGCAGAGAACCTTTTATGGGTTCAAAGGATAGGTAAGCAATTTTCTGATATGGACATTTATATCTCCCACTCAGCTATTTGAGTTGAAATATGATGATTCAAAAATCTATGAAGATATGAGCATGGTGTCAAAGGGATAATCCATAACTTTGTGGTAGAAAATGATACTTCCACACATGAGGAATATTTCTGAATATGACAAGAGGTTAATAACACTCTTGCATGCATTGGCAAAACTATGGAAGTTTTGGAGGAGAGATACCTTTCAAAAGGAGGTTGAATTCCATGTACTCCAATCTTGTCTTGAGCAAGATCATCTGCAAAGAAGGCAACAAAAGAAGGGTAACAATACTCCAACATGTGGCTCTGGAATTGATCATGACAAAGAGGAGAATTATGATGTGACAAGAGCTTCATATCATATTTATACAGTGTTGTCATTGTTGGGAAGCCTAGATCTATATTTTGAGTCTCAACTATTGGTGGAATATTCCAAGAACAACTTCACATGTAAGGTTATTGATGGGCAAGTGATAGATGGGAGGTATAGAGTGGTTGATGGAGTCATTTATTTCCATGATCAGATCTATTTGACTAGATACTCCAAGCTCAAGAAGGAGATTCTACATGCAACATATGATGCACTCTCTTTAGGACATGTAGACTTCATTGAATCTTATCGCACTATCATGGAGGGATTCTATTGGGAGGATCTCAAAGAAGATGTGCACCAACATATCAGGAGATATGTATCTTGTTTGATGTATGAGGAGGAAAGAAACCACCTTACAAGGTTTTTTCAATCACTTCCCCTTTTAATGGAGAGATGGGAAGGCTCATCTATGGACCTCTTCACCAACTTGTCTACAATATATGGTAAAGATTGTGTTTTGATCCTTATTTATCAAATAACAATGTATGAACACTCCTTTACCATGCATTTGTAGCACATTGCTCCACAAGAGAGAAAACCTCTTTGTGAATTTCATGGTCCTTTTGGGACTACTTTCAGTGATAGGGATGACCACTTTATGGAGGATTTTGGGCAAGACATGTTTTTCTTGGATCATATTTAGCCAACACTTAATATCCTCTACTATTTTCAAGCTTTTGAGAAGCTTATGGCAGCAAGCAAGTGGTTGGATGGCCACTCATCACATCATGTTTAGAGACAAGAAGAAGAAGAACAATGATGGTCTCACTTGAAGGACTATTTTCACCATTCAATATGTCATATGACACTTAGTCCATGTTTCTTTTGGAGCCCATATGGTGATGACACTCTATTCACTATATGCATGAAGGATCAGGCAAGAAGGATCCCTAGAACCAATGAGTGGAATCATGAGATTCCAAGTATATTTTGGCTTCAGTAGCTCCAAATTTATCATAAATGGAGGGAGAGATAACGTAAGTTGAACAATCTTATCTCTCATTTTTAGCCATGTAACTCTTACACATTGCATAAGAAGGGGATTGGTGACTGTTTCTATGATCTACCAAGGATGGCTCACTTTGTTTGGATGATAACATGGAGATTGGAGTTTCTCATTGGGGTTAAGGCACCCAACATTTATCATCTCTCATGCCTTGAGGAGGCTAATGGACATCATATAACTCTTTCCATATATCTCCCACTTTTTCATGATGAAAGCTATTTGGTTTATCCACCAAAAGTAAACCTATATTTTTGGGAGGAGACTTGTCCATTAGAGATTTTTCAGTATCCTTGAAGTTGCTTGAGGATAAGAAACATTTTGGAAGGGAGGACTATAATATTCCTAAATTAGCCTACAACTAATGGGAATATTATAAATTTTTTTTTGTCACTTAGATAGGTGAATAAGTGGGTAGGGAGACCCATAAAAATCTTTATTATGAATAAAACCACTTCTCATGTGAAAGTGGATCATATTTTTAGCTTAATAAAGCACTCTAAGGTGTGAAAAAGGGATAAAACATGTGTATTGGGTCAACCTTGACCAAATCTACAGCACTGTCATGGATGAGTGGCCATCAATAAGGCACCACGCAGTTTTAGATGGAGATGCTTTGTGTGAAAGGAGTACTATAATTGGATGTGGTTTAGGGTTTGCAAGCTCTTGGCTTATAAAAGGAAGAGGATGGCAGAATTAGAAGGTTGCTATTGTTTATCATATTTTCTGAATATATGGTCTATTTAGACATATATTTTTCTCTTGCTGTTTAGCTGAGATTGAATGTTGTTTAACATTGGGTGTTCCTGATCGGGAGTCCCACCTCTTCCCATTGAGTAGATCTTGGGAGAGTTTGTATTGCATTGTCCACTATCTGGCTTAGGGCCAAGCTTCTTCTTTCAACTACAATGTAGATCCTATTGAAGGTTTGGTTATTTTTGCAAGCTGCAACAAGTGGAGACTAGATCTTTCAGATCTAGGCCATTTCAATGCTCCTTTTCAGTGGAGGAGATTTCTACTTCATTGGGAGGATAGTATTGAAGGCATTGAGCTTCATTTCTAGATCTTGGCATCAGACCAACCTTATTTTGATCCCTACAACACAGTATACTTCTAGATCTAAATTATTTTTGTAGGTGCAGTTGCAGGGTGGTTCAACACACCATTTGGAGAGCTGATTTTCTACGTGTTGGGGATCTGCCCTTCACTTTGGAGATCTATTGGAGGAAGCTATTATATTGCTCATATCAGTTTAGCCACACTTCCCAGATTTGAATGTTTCATTAGATCTATAGTCTTAGATCTCAGATCTACAACTTTATCTTGGTGTTTTGCTGAAAACCCCAAGGGGGTTCTTTAGAGGAGCTTGTATAGTGCATGGCTCTGGTATAGATCTAACTTTTATGCACATAGCAGCTCTAGATATGATGTACAATCTACTGCTGTTGCAGAGGCTATAAAATAACGATGTAAGGGTTTCCCATCTTTTATACATGGTTGCAACACCTCTTGTTGCAAATTTTTTGGGTTATTATGGCTTGGGAAGCTTGTTTAACTAAGCAGTAATGATTTGTTTTTGATCTCATTTTATATTTGGTTGCTATAATGTATAAAATAATGGTCTCATGGGATGTTCTTAACTATTATTGCATCAATTTATAAAAAAATCGTTTTTAGTGCATATATTGCTGATTTCCCCATTTGGATATATTACAGGATGTAGAAGACCCGGGGTCTTAATTGTCTCAAATTTATTTTGCTGGAAAACCAAACATTCTGCCACAAAATTTTGAATATAAGATTTAAGGCCATCCCAGAGAAATTCTTTCTTCACCTTGTGTTAAGTTTTTAAAAATCCTGTGTCCTAAAGGAGAAGTGTGCAATTCCAAAAGAACCTTTTGTTTTAGTTGGGAATTATTACAAAGATATAAGCGATCTTTGTACAATAAGGAATGATTTTTCCAACTAAATGTATCAAATGTACTAGGATCTTGCTGCAACTTTTGAATGAGTTTCCACACTTCTTCGTCCTTCTTCCATTCATCCCTTGTTTCGGTTATCCAATCTGGTTGGATAATAGAAATGGCATAAATAAATGCTTCCACCTCTTCATTATTTCTTGAGAGTGCATCTGCAACAAAAATTAGCTTCCCTTGTTTATATATTATTTCAAAGTCATAACCCAACATCTTTGTGACACATTTTTTCTGCTCTTCTGAAGATAGTCTTTGTTCCAAAAAATGTTTAAGACTATCATGATCAGTTTTTACCTTGAAGTTTCTTCCCATTAGGTAAGGTCGTCATTTCTTTAGTGCATGTAGTATTGCTAACATTTCCTTCTCAAAAATAGCTTTCTATAAATAATTTCCTTTGATAAGGAGAATTTCAAAAGCAATGGTTCTTCATTCTTGCATTAAAACAACACCAATTCCATTTCCTGAGGCATCACATTCCACAATAAAGGTTTTTGTGAAGTCTGGCATAGCTAAGACCGGTGCTAGGCACATTGCCTCTTTAAGATGTTCAAAAAGGCCTTAGTTTCTTGAGGAGTCCAGCAGAAAATGCATCTTTATTCAATAATGTTGGTAGAAGTGCTACTATTCTTGATGTTAAATATAAACTTTCGATAATACCACTGTGCTCGAGAAATCCTTGCAAGCGCTTTATGGTTGTGGGTACTTTCCATTCCTTAATGGCTTTAATTTTGTTAGGGTCTACCTTAACACCCTCGTGAGATATAATATGACCCAGGATATTCCACCTCTTGTACTCCAAAGAAACATTTGGATGTTTTTGCATATATTGTTTCTATCACAAATGGTTTTTGAGCACCTTGTCAACATGTTGAACATGATCCTTCCAAGACTTGCTGTAGATTAGTATATCATCAAAAAATACTAGCACAATTTTTCTAAGGAAGGGTTTGAAAATGGAATTCATCAACCTTTGAAATGTAGAAGATGCATTAGTAAGGCCAAAAGGCATGACTAAAAATTCATAATGACCCTCATGAGTTCGAAATGCTGTTTTCGGAATATCTTCAATCTTCATTCTAATTTGATGATATACTAAACAAAGATCCAACTTGGTAAAATAAATTTATCCATGTAATTCATCCAATAATTCATCAATCACAAGAATGGGAAATTTATCTTTAATGATGAGCTTATTGAGCTCCCTATGATCCGAACACATGCGCCATGATCCATCCTTCTTGTGCACCAATACTACTGTAGTAGAGAAAGAACTTTGACTAGGTTGAATTATACCAGCCTCTAACATTTTTGCAATCATATGTTTAATTTCGCTCCTTTGGACATAAGGATATCTACAAGGCCTCATGTTTGGAGGAACACTTCCTGGAATAAAATGAATAACATGATCATGATCACGAATAGGTGGGAGTCCTTTAGGAGTTTCAAACACCTTGGAATGATTGTCCAAGACTTTTTGGAGATCTGCAGAAATAGATGATTTTGATGTTGGAACTTCTAGTGAGCATGATTGTGAAATTACGCCTCGTTGTTATTTCTTCATAAGATTTTTCATGACATTAGAACTTATTATCTTTCTCGACTTCCCTGCGATACCCCGTAATTTGACTTCCTTTCCTTCTATTTTTTTTTTTTTTAATTTCTTGAAAATTAAAATCTACCGTCCCCAAATATTGTAACCATTGTACTCCTAGTACAACATCAACACCTCCCATAGGAATGGAAAGCATTGGACTATTCAATACATATTCCCCCATGGTTAGCTTGATATTATGGCATTTTCCAAAGCAATTTATAGTTCCTCCATTTGCAACCATCACTTGAAATTCTGGTGCTAGGTATAGGAAACAATTCAATTCCTTGGCTACCTTATAATGACTAAAATTATGGGTACTACCCGAATAAATAAACACTATTACCTTTGTTGAGATTCAACAAGATGATGAAGCTTAGTGAAAATCAATCATGTTAGAACTCTAGTAAATTCTTAAGTTGTGGGATTTTGGATTTAAGTCAAAGAACTCTAGAGGTAACCACAAAACTACTTCATACTCTAGGATCTAGCCTTCCTAGGGTTTAGAGAGGGCTCTCTCTTTAAGATTTATCATTGTTTGATTTATAAATTTTAGGCTAGTTATGAAAGTACAATTTGGTTTTGGTTTAAAGGGTTTGGTGGGAAAAAAACACTTGGAGGTAAGATAGAGAGAAATATACTTATCCATTGGGCTATGGGGTCTAAATCAAGTTAGCAGCACTAGAAATCAAGGCCAAAAAGGTACAAATATATTCAGGGCAAGATAGATTACCCTCAGAGATTTGGTAAAGTGGTTTTTTTGTGAGGTGATATGATCGGGATAAAGGGCACTTAAGGATGCTTTGATCTGGAAAATGGAAGTAGAAGGCAAAGTTCAAATGGGAGAAGGAACAATTAAGGGTTCCTTGCACCAAAAATCAGAAGAAAACATTAAAATGGTAACTAGTTAAAGACAGGGAGCACTTGACCAATCCTGTAGTAATAATCCTAGTTACACATTTAGACAGAACAAACATAAAATGAATGCATGAAACTTAGAAAAGGAAACAGTGACAAGTAGGAAGTACTTCACTTATCAACTTATCACAGGGATCCTGAATTATGATGTCAGTCAGCTTGTCCAGCCTTCTACTTCGAATTCAAACACACAAAAGCTTCCAAAGTTCAACAAAAATGTCTATAATAAGTCCAACAATTTTATTCCACACTGAATACTTCTGAAATTGAAGTATTTATACAAAAATTATTACAAATATCCTAGAATATTTCTAGGAATAACTTTAGGAAAAAGAAAATATCATTACATAATGAAAGGGACAGCTGTTTAACAACCTAGCGAGCTGTCCTCTTTTATCCAAAATAAATAGAACTGCTTTTCTAACAAGGAGATTTTAGCTGCCTATATGTCCTGCTTGCTGGCTACTAGATATTTTCATGCATTTTACTTGCCTTCGCTGATACTCTTTCACCTGATGCTCTTTAACGCTGATACTCTTTGACCATTAGTTTTACTATTTTACTGTTGTAAATTATCTTATTAGCAGTAAAAATCAGCAAACTGTATTTTCATTTTGTCTCTCTTTTGACTGTCTCTTGGTAACTTCTTATTGTTTTTACATTTTATCTTTTCCATTAAATCTGCGAAATTCTACCATTCTTTTGGAATTTGGACATTTTTAAGCTTTCTGAAATTTTCATCAGCCTCTGTGTATATTGCAAAAGTAGGCTTGATGACAAAGAGGTGCTTAATTTCATGCTATAGAAAAAATAAATCCTCAACATATTGAAGTAATACTTTTCCTGTAGGAGTGCCTTGTGCCAGTGGCTCTTTTACTTGCTCTTTAGCAAACTCCCTGATCTTTTTGTCATAGTCCTTCTATGGCATAAGCTTTTCATTGAACACATGTATGTCTGGTAAGCCCTTTTGTCTGAGATTTGTGTACTTTACCATAAATCTAGTTATGGAAAGGTTCAATGTTTCACATTTTTCTTCAAGATTGTTCATTAAGCTCTTTTTAGTGACAACCTTCTTGATTTTCAAGATTTTCTCTTTCTTGTCTGATATCTGCATGTCTTCAAGTTCCTCCTTGTTTTTGCTCTTTAAAAATGTAATGAGTTTTAAAGCCTGTGCAGGCTTATCAGTCAACTCATCTTTTGTCTTTTGTATCTCTGTTTGGGCTGCCAATAGCAATTGTTTTTGCTCATATATAACCTGAATTGAAGGCCATTGATTATGAATGGCTTCAATTATGTTAGTCCAGAGATGGTTTTTAATATATGAGATCTGCTCTGTGAAAGTTAATTCTTTTTGTAAATTTTTGAGTTGCTGTCCCAATCTGATTACTTTCTACTCATGAGTTCTGACATTGATCCGAGCTGTCTTATTTTCCCTTTCAATATTTTCAATTATCTTGTTTAGTCTATTTATCTCATATTTCTTTAAAGACATCTCTTCCATGTCTTTGACAATCTGGCTGGCTTCATCTGTGTGTTGTACATTTGTAGTAGAAGAGTTTGTAGCTGAAATGGTGGCTGAAGTCATTGGCACTGTAGTTGCCAGTGGGCCCTTTGGTGCTAATTTCTCTCCTAAAGTGGAAGGTACAACTGTGGTATTTACTGGGATGACTGTAGGAATTGTAGGAATAACTGGTTCTTTTACAGTCTCTCTCTCTTGGACAAGTTTGTCCATTTGTGTTTCCATCTCCTTGATTTGTGTTGTTAATTTAAGTATGAGCTCCACCATATCTTATTTTTCACTTTGATCCTGGAGGATTTCCTTTGTTTGTGGATGCTCACTTTGAGGAAGCTTGAGCTGTTTCCTCAAAGCTGCTATGTCTTCATTCTTTTTCTTGATTCATAGTTCTGCTGCTTGGATATTGAGGGATCACATCCCACCTATAAGACTAGTTGTTCTAAGGCTTTGATCCTTAGGTACTTGGCATAAAGTGATGTTTTATCCAACTTCATTTGATATTGCATATTAAGTATGTTATTTTGAAGTTTATTGGCACTCATTTCTTTGGTTGCCACAATAGAATAGATCATTTCAGAGGTTTTCCTGTGGAATTCAATCTGGTCCAGCTCATGAATATTCTCTGTGTCTACCTCAAGGTCCACCTTTTTATAGTCTGCCACTGTTTTGGGTGCTGAGGTAGTAGGCTGTAAAAATGACATCATCATTTTATTGCTGGAATAGTCAAATGCTGATAATAACCTATTCTGATTTCTAGGCTTCTACTTCAGGAATTGAGAATATATTTCTGTCTTTATCTCCTCACTCTTCTGCTTAATTAGATTATACCTTTCTTTGATGTCCAAGTCCTTTTCCTCAGCTAGTTGTGAGGAAGGGGCTTCCATGCTGTGTTTCTTCTTTATCAAATCTGTGTCATTCTGATTCGCTGTTGTTTCTTTTTATATTTCCATAAGTGTTTCATTTATTATAGTTGTGGCTATATCATCATTGGTTACTAGATCATCTGTCTCATCAACATCAATTGTCACTTTCTCCTTATCAACTGAACTGAGTTTAAGCCTTTTGTTATAGATTATTTTGAATTTGGTCTCAGTTGTTGTCTCTGCTATATAACCTCCTTCCTCTCTAACTCTCTTTATTAATGTTTCTAGTTGTTTGACAACTTCCAAAGTTGGTGTTGTTCATGTTTGGCTTGCTGCCTCTACCAAGGTGTTTTCACTCCATTCAATTTGATTTGCAAACTTTTCTATTTCAGGCTTGGACTCATGGATAAAGGGTGTTAACTTACACTTCACCCTTAGCTTGCTTAAGATCCCTTGTGGATCATAATTCCATGGAAAACTCTCATCAAATCTATGTTTTGATAATTTATTTGCTATTTCTTTTTCTACATCTCTGTGGTTGATTATGAATGGCCCAACTTGATTCTTAAACTTAAACTGAGTCTTCTTTTTAGCTTCCATAAAGTTAATTGAATCTGCATTGAGAATTTGTCTAAGATATTCAAGTGCAAAAATTCTCATACACACATGTTTGGGCAACTTGTAGGGTAATAAGTTTGACCCAAAAATCCTTAATTTAGTGTGTTTTTCATAGAGGTACCAATCTCCAAATTTGTTCGGCTATGAAAGCTGTAATATCCTTTTCATTTCTTCACTGATCCTAGGCTGTTTTGATTTGTTTAATATGCTCATTGCTGGATGCAAAAATAGTTTTGAAAACTCTAAATAAGTGGAATCATTGGATTCTTTTCTCAGTAAAGAAGTCCAAAAGATAATTGATAGAGGTTTTCCCTCTACATCCATCTTTTGCAAATAAACTAGAAATTTGTCTGCTTGGGAGAATAAAAACAAATGGAAAAGATAAGATGAATATCTAAAAACTCCTTCTGTGGGTAATTTAGTCAACTGGTAATGGATGGCATCTGCTATGAAGCCAGCATAGTCAAAGATGACTGCTGGAGGTTGAACATGAGACATATTAGACAAGAAACCAAGAATAGATTCATCAGTATACTCATCTGTAAAATATCCAAGGATAAAAGATAGCATAGAGATAATCTATCTAGAACCTTCAGGAAATTTAGCTGTGGAGTATGGAGGATTTATCTTTGGAATGTCAACATGAGAAGGCATAAAATTTTGAAAGATCATGAACCTTTTAGGGAAATCTAGGCCAAGGTATAACTGAGTTAATGCCTCTATAGACAAGGGGACTGCCTGGGGATCAGGTTGTAACTGAAGCATTTGATTAATTGACTGGGTTGTAATGGTGAAAAGTATTTATTTTTCTGCATTTACTATAGCCCTTTGATCTGGCTCATAGTATTTTTGACAAAGTCTGATGAGTTCTTGACCAGGATGAGTTAATGGGACCATATACTTAGGCAAATGGGTTTCCCAAATTGGAATATCATCTTTGTCTAGATATTTTTCATAAAACAAGTTGTGTATATCTAGAAAATTAAACTCAATAACCGGGTCTAAAATTTTGTAATCAAGATCAGTCAAAAGAATGATTTTAGCAGCAACCACAGGTGGTTGAAGGGGGTTAATGTTACAACAGATTTGGTAGTGATGACTGGGGTAGGCTTAGGGGCTTTGGATCTCTCAGATTTAGGTGTTTTGGATCCTACATGTCTTCTTGTGCTCTGTTTCTTAGTCATTTTGAGTAACTGCTGCAAAATTAGACTTTTTGCAGGAGATTTTAGTTTTTTTTTTTTTTTTTTTTTTTTTTTTAACTGTAACGGTTATGTTTTTATTAAGTAGGAAAAGTTATGGGTTCACTTATATGTACCCATTTACAAAGGTAGATTCATTCATCGCATCTAACTGTCAATAAGGACATTCAAGGCATTTGTACGGAGCTTATGTTGTTTACAATGATCTGCCCTTTCATAAGCGCGTTGCCTTTGTTTGCCATCTCATCTGCTTCATTATTTGACGTTCTCAGAATGTGATGAAGTTTACACTTGTCAAAGTCACGGAGGACTCTCTTCAATCTGTCCAGAATTTTGTTGAGGCTGGCATTGCTGAACGACGTTTCCATGTATATATTTTTTATTATCAATTCTGAATCACCGAAGACTTGGAGCACTTTGATTCCCTTATCTCTTGCCATAAGACAAGCTTTTAGGAGCCCTAGGATCTCTGCATGATTGTTGGATTTCTTGCCAAGTCCCCAGCAGAACCAATCTTTGGAATACCCACCAGTAGAGTAAATAACTCCACCCGCACCAGCAGCACCCGGATTCCCCTTGGACGCCCCGTCGAAAAAGATAGTGGAAATGTTTTGGGACCTCCACCAATTTTGAAAAAAAACATCCTCGTCTCTTATGCGCCATTCAGGATTGTCACCTTGCTGGGGTTGTAGGTACTTGCGAGGATGGGGCGCGAGCATACCAAGCCAGCGCTTTTCATCGGGCAGTAGCAAATGATCTTCTTTAAAATACTGAATTTGAGCCGCTTCCACGAGAAAGGATTTAGCTTTTGCAGCGACTTGCAGAGGGGTATAAAGCAGCTCTGTAAAAATCTTCTGATTGCGGGCCAACCAGATCTGCCAGCATACATATTTTGGGAGCGCTATCCAGATTCTACGCCAGAAAGATTTGGAAGGGATTCGATGGGGATAGTGTTGACTCCAAGAGGCAAAGAGGTCTGCTACAGAGTTCTGCAGGGGGGCTGGAATCTGCAAGTCCTGAAGCGTGAGAACCCAAACCTCTTCAGCAAATCTACACTCCATGAAAAGATTCTGAGCTGTTTCGGAATTGTTACAGCATAACACACATCTGTGAGGCCCAACTATTTTCCTTTTTTCCAGATTATCCCCCGTAAGCTGCTTGTTATGGACCAAGGTCCAGAAGAAGAAGTTTACTTTTGGAAGGGAAAGCGGCTCCCACACATTCTTCCAAAACTCCTTAGTTTGACTACAATTCCTTATGTCCTGTAAAGCATTATACCCAGCTGTGGTGGTATAGACTCCAGACTGTCCCCATCCCCAGCTATCTTTTTTAGATCTGCAAACAGGTGCAGCATCATCCAACAGATCGACAAGCAGTGCTTGTTGATGGGAAAACCGTGCTGGCACTCTGTGGAGATCCCAACCGTTCCAATCTCCACGCTGATCCCAGGTCGAGATATCATACAGTCTGTTTACACCTACGCGCTCCAGCCAATTCCTGAGGTCTGCAATGTCTTCCATCTGAGAAAGTGGCTCACTTTCCATTATACTGTCATTCCATAGATGCGTACGCTTGCCGTTCCCTGGAATCCTGTAGATTAATTTTTTGAAAAAATTGCTGCTTTTACAACATAACTTCCAGACCAGCGTGCTATTGGGTGCACTAGCTGTCTGTAGGTTGGAAAGCACACTAATGGGACCGTACTTTGAGCGCAGGGTAACACTGATTGGATGAGAGGGTTCGTTGAACATCTTCCACAAAATATTTCCTCCCAATGCAAGATTGACAAGCATGGGTTCTCTTATTTGCAGTCCGCCTTCAGACAATGGCTTTTTAACCACATCCCAGTTAACCAGATGCATTTTTCTCTCATTGCCTTTCCCTCCCTGCCAAAGAAAATCTCTGAGCAGTTTGGAGATCTGCTCCATCACCTTCCTTGGAGCAAGGAGTAAAGCTGCCTGGAAGATTGGGAGAGCAGATAGCACCGTTTTAATTAAGATTACTTTACCTCCCTTAGTTAGCCAGTTGCCTCCCCACGCAGCAATTTTGGTTTTAATTTTTGAGATTATATCGCTCCATAACGACCTCTTGTTTACTCCAGAAGTTATGGGAAGACCAAGATATTTAAACCTGTCCCAGTTTGCCTGACCTTTAAACCCAAGAAGAGCAGAGATTGCAGTAAGTTCATTCTGATATATGTTCCAGCTATATATTTCGCTCTTACTCTCGTTAACCAAGGCACCTGAAACTCTGCAGTACTTTCTGAGGACTGAGTCGAACGCTCTGGCTATTCTGATGGAGGCTCCTCCGAGAAGGAGAGAGTCGTCGGCAAAGAGAGCATGGTTCAAAGGTTCAGCTCCATTTGAAGGTTTGAGACCCGGAATATGTCCTGTAATTCTTTCAGCAGTAAGCTTACAACTAAGGGAGTCTGCCATTATGATATACAGGAAGGGGGAGAGTGGGCAACCCTGCCTGATACCTCTCTGAGCTTGGAAGAAGTTAGCGGGTCTGCCATTAACTAACGGAGCAATCCATGGACTGTCAATGCAGGCTTTTATTAAATGGACAAAATGTATCGAAAAACCAAAGGAGAGCAGGACCTTAGATAGGAAGCTATGATTAACTCTATCAAAGGCGTTAGCCATATCTAGTTTAATCAACATACATTTCTCCTTTCGTTGCTTACTTGAGTGTATTGTCTCTTGTACTTGGATCACGTTGTCCAGAATGTGCCTACCCTCCACGAAGCCACCTTGGTTGCTGGAGATCAGTTTTTTTAACAGTGGCTTGATCCGACTCGCCAGCAGTTTTGCTAGGATTTTATAAGAAGCATTGCACAGCGAGATAGGTCTGAATCTAGCAAAGGAGTCAGGATTGGTGTCCTTAGGAATTAGAGCCAGATAAGTGGACTTAGTTCCTCCACCAATCTTGGCCTTCTGCATGAATCCTCTTGTCATTTTAAGCAGATCTGCCTTGATAATGTGCCAGCAGGATTTGTAGAAGTGGATTGTGAACCCATCCGGCCCAGGAGCCTTGTCTGATTCCATGGACCAAATAACTTTTATGATTTCCTCCTCAGTAATGGGTCTGCAGAGATTTAAGTTGTCTTCAGGACTGATAAGGGAGGGAACACAGGAGAGAAAGTCATCCACCTCCTCGTCATTACTTTGAGTTTCTTCTCTGAAAAAGTTCCTGTAGTGGTTTTCAGCAGCGACTTTAACTTGATTGAATCCTTTACATACTTGACCCTCGGCTGTTTTGATTTCTGCTATGTAGTTCTTCGACAGTCTAGCTCTATATTGCCGGTGGAAGAAGGGAGTGTTCCGATCCCCGGCCTTCAACCAAAGGCTTCTGGATTTAAGCCTCCAGTATTCTTCTTCCTTACGAAAATTTTGGTACGCTGCTCTTTGTGCTTTTACTTCCTCCTCGAGCAACTCAGATGTGATATCTCTGTTTTCCATATCAGTTTGCAGATCCGACAAAGACTGCACAGCCTCCTTTCTCTGCTTGATGGGGTTGATATCCGTTGCTTTTATCCAATCCTTCAGCGCTTGCTTTGTAGCTTTCAGCTTTTGCTCCCATACGTAGCTGGAGGATCCGGAGATTGGTTTGGCCCATGCTTCCTTGACAGTCTCCAAGAATCCATCTCTCTCGATCCAGAGAGGGTTGAATCGAAAAGGAAGCGGACCCAAGTCTTCTTCATCATCCAAATGGAGCTGGATGGGTTTATGATCTGAGGAGAGCTTGGGCAGAATTTTGGTGGTTATTTTCTTGTTCATCATAATGGAGCTTTGAACCAAGAAACGGTCTAAACGAGCAGAAATATGCTCCGTACCAACCCGATTGTTAGTCCAAGTGTAAATGCCACGAATGGGCCTGAAATCAAGAAGGTCCCAGAGCTGGGTGATCTCCTCAACCTTGGCCAACATAGGGTCACTGGAGCTGATCCCCCCCCTCTTTTCTTTTGCTTTCAGAACAATATTCAGATCCCCGGCTAGTATGATATTGCTGGGATTGGTCTGTTCAAGAAAGGCCTCAAGTGTATCCCAGCATTCTCGCTTTTCAGAGTAAGTCACTGGAACATAGAGATTGAAGAGAGAGATGGTCAAATTACTTGCCTTATGCTTCAGCTCCGTGTATATCCAGTGCTGGGTTTCATGGGTCCTAAGCAGCTGAAAGAGGTCTTCCGTCCAAAGTGTTGCCAGCCCTCTAGAGGTTCCCCTTGCGTTGACTGCTTTTCCTGCTTTTTTGTTCCACTTTGTTCTACCTAACTCTAGAAGGGCCTGCCCTTCTATTTTGGTCTCCTGGAGCATAAGAACGTCTGAGGGTTCTGATTTCAGTAGGTCCCTGACTGCTTCTATTCTAGAGGGATTCCTCAGACCTCTACAGTTCCAAGAGACGAGATTCATTATTTACAAAGAGGGGGGTTGGGGCCTCCCTTGGAAGGCCTTGGTCTGATATTTCGCCCAATAGACATTTCTATTGTGGATTGACTTCCTTGAATCTTGAGTCTTTCTGCCTCTTCTTCCCTCTTCTCTTTACGAGATTTCCTTTCTGCTTTTTTGGAAGGGCGCTCGTAGAATTCATCCTCGGAAGAACTAGAACTAACCAAAGGTTTTTTCCTTTCTATTTCTGCGTAGGAAGGATTAGTGGGAGAGCCTTGATTTTCCTCCATCTGAGTTGTTTCCTCTCTCTCTTTATTTGGAGGAGAAGGGGCCGGCTGTTCCTCATTCTCCTGATTTAGGTTGGCTTGTATGTCCTGCTCTCTTTCTGGTGCATTTGGTGGTGCTTTCGCTTCTTGGTTGCTTTTGGAGCTTGGTTGACCTCCTGTCATATTTCCTTTGCCTGCGCCTTTTTTTGAGCTAGTGTTTTTCTGGACTAGGGTCCATTGTTCCCCATTTTGTTTATCCGCCTGTTCCTCCGCCTTCTTCTTACAGTGCTTTGCGAAGTGACCGTGCCCGTGGCAGTGCCTACATTTAAAGGGCAGCTGTTCATAGTCCAGCTCTTGGACATGCGTCCACCGAGCAACAGTGAGCTTGATTGCTTCCGGTAATCCTTCTTCGAGATCTACTTCTACGCAGATGCGGGCACATGAGTACTGATCCTTTCTTACCGCCTGATCTATGTATTTTCCCAAAGCATTTCCTATGGTCTGGAGAGAATTTGGATTCCAGCAGTGGAGAGGCAAGTGGGGGAGTCTAACCCAAACCGGGACTGCCGAGGGAACATCCTGAGTGGGGTCGAAGTCAGGGGACCATTTGTTTAGGTAAAGGCCCTGAGGGCCCATAAAGTATGGCCCGTTTATGAAGATTAATCCTTTGTCTTCCGGGTTTTCAAAGACAAACACAAAGAAACCCTTACCTACGAAGTAGCTATTGACTCCCTCCTTGATCAGAGGCTTCCAGTTCCTTTGAGTCCATTCCTCAACCGATTTGGGAGAGGGCCAGAGGCCCGTGAACTGGCCTATGAGACCCCTCTCCGCCAGATTCAGAGCCGATTTGCAGGTGTCTCCTTCGGGGAGAGCCACTGTGGGGATTGAGTCCAGTTTTTTCACAAATTTCTGCTGGGACTGAGATGGAGGGCGTTTGGGAGCATTCGCAATCATTGCCCTAAAAGCCGAAACCTCCGGTGGCGGAGGGGGGTCTGGGGTCTTGCGGTCTTC
The DNA here is from genome assembly GCA_034641835.2 of Pinus albicaulis. NCBI lineage: Eukaryota > Viridiplantae > Streptophyta > Pinopsida > Pinales > Pinaceae > Pinus > Pinus albicaulis. The sequence continues at coordinate 1,902,787,654 of CM076578.1, forward strand.
CATGGCAGTACCTGTCGCAAGGCAGGCCGGACAGGGCAGAACAGCGCGCTGGAGCTACCAGCAGCCCAGGCGCGGTCAGAGGGCGAAGAGGGCGCAGAGGGAGGCAGGGCGGAGCCGATGGCCAAGAATGGTTAGTAGTCTAGTGCAGGAGATTTTAGTTTTAACAGAGAGGAAACTGAGCAAATTAAATTAAGGATGGCTTATTTTGGGATTTTTTCTCAATTAAGTTTATCTGAGGATGTGAAAACTGGCATAAAATAGAAAACAAGGGTTTTATAAGTTGGTTTGTTTGAAAAAATGGGTTTTCAAGGTAACTCAAAGGTTTTAGCTATTTAAATCCTTAATTTTGATCTTCAGACTGTGAAAATCGAGGAATTTTGGCTTTAAAAGGCTTGAAATGGAAAACAGGGTTTCCTAGAAATTTTTTTCCAGGGTTTGGCCTCTTTTTTGGTATTTTTAGGAAGTTTGGTTCAGTGAATTTCTTAATGAAAGGCCTGGTTCTATTAAATATGGTTTAAAATTGAATATGCAGGCTTCAATTATCAGAAAATACCTTTAATTGCAGGTATTTGGCTTTTGAAAGGGTTTGTGAAACTTTCAGTTGATTTTGAGGACTGCAATAGGCTTCCGGAGCGACGAATATCTCCTTAATTGGTCTTCAATGGTGAAATTCTAGTCTAATTCAGAGTTTCTGGCCATAAAATCGACAATTAGGGCTTGAAAATGCTTAACTCAGTTGAGGCGTCTATTCAGATTTCAAATGCGTAAATAAATTGCAAAATAGCGGTATCAAAGGTTTTAACCTTTAATTTTAATCTCCATAAATGTCATTAATGTAGGTCTAGTCAATGGTGGGAGGCAGTTTCAGGCTTTGAAAGAAAACAGGAGAGCGGTTATCAGGTGCAAATTGGGCAGTAAGTGGTTTATTCTCAAATGAACGTGATCGAATAGGAAATCACCATGTCACAGAGGGAGAAATGGGCAATACTACCCATTTCGCGTCCATTTTGCATTTGGGCAGACGATTAGTTTTTCTACGCGATATTGATCTGGGGTCGTTGCATCTGGGACTCGGGCGCGAAGGGTCAAGATCTATTTAAAAGGTGCGGCCAAAGGAATGGTGGGACTCGGGGTCTTAATTGGTGCTAGTGGTAAAAAACCTTTATAAAATATACATTGGATTAAAGGTTTTATATACATAAAAATGGTTTTAAGTATATGGGCGGGGTATAGACATAGTTTAAATATATCGTGGGTAAACAATATAAAGCATGAGGCTTTATATAACATGGCGGGATATGGATATGAGAGGGGTTAATTTTTACTAAAAACAAACCTTAGTTTAATTTTAATCAAACATTGAATTATAATTTTATACGAGGAACGATTAATATATACATTGCAAAGGCGTTATTATATAGTATTAAATCTTTGTGAATGATTTAATAACTATAGGGGGTGGGATATTTATTTAAAGTTAGTTTCAAACCAAAAAGCATTTTATTTGTGTTTTTAATTTAACATGTGTGTAATAGCTTTGGTCTAAAATCTTTATAATAGTGGGTTTTGGTGGTATTTAGATATACAGAATTAAATAAGTAGGATAAGGTATTTATTTAAGGATTTAATAAAGTAGGTTAAAGTTAATATGAAAGGGGGATGGAGTGTACACAAAAATACATAAATCACTAAGTAAAGTGTAAAAGTAAAGCAAAGCTCATCTTTTTATCATGTCACCAATACTTAGGATAAAGTAGTTTTGAGGGTTTTTATATGTTTCTGAATAAATTGAAGTTAATTAGACGGGTTTATATGTTTCATTAAGTAAGAATGAGTCTTTACTTATGAAAGGAGTTATAATGTATGAATGAGAGATGAAACTATGATGAATGGGGATTAAACATAAGAACTCAATATTTTCAACTAGCCAGTCATCGAGCCTTGGGTCCGGTCCCAACAAAGGTCAGAGAAATGCTCTGAGCTTGTTTGACTGATAGCTTAGAATACTGAATACTTATGGGGATCGGAAATTAGTGATTTTTCCCGATAATCATTTATTACATGCTTTCTCCACTGCTTTCTACCTACCCAGCCTTATTCTAACATTTTTTCTTCATTAGGAAAAGTTAAGATTAAACAGTTTAACTTATCATGGATTATGGCATTTATTGACACTCTGCCATAATTATTTATTTTGCAAAAAAGTAAAAGTAGTGGCATTTGGACTTGCTCACTTTCAGGTTTTATTTTCATCTTTTCTCTTTTGGGGTCTATATTTTCTAAGTCCTTTGATCTTCTTATTTTAGGACTTTTTTACCCTCTTTTTTATTTTTTTATTATTTTTCTTTTTCTTTTATTATTATTAGTATTATTTTTTTTTCAAAATAGGGAAAAAAAACTTGCAGAAAGCAAGGTATGTACATATTTTACAAGACTATCAAAAGTCAATTCAAAAGTATGAATCCTATATTTATAAGACCCTAACATTGGCTTCACATGGGGATGGCATTTCCTGGTGAAATGTCAAGAACACCATTGACTAGTAGCCTTCAACTTTGACCATGATGATCCAGTAATTTTCTTCTGTTTTCTACATAAAAAATTCATATTTATGACATTTTACCCTGCAAAGCTTAGGGCCTTCTCTTCGGGCTTCAAATTTGTAAAGAAAATATCCAATCCCATCTAAAAACTTCAATGGGTATTTACAATGATGTAAAAGTAAATGGGACTAACTATTGGTTAGCTCAGATGAATAGTAGTGCTTGAGCATTCTACCATTTACTGGTCCTTTTTGTATATATGTTCCATCCAAATATTTGATAAAGAAAGAATTGTTACCCCTATATCCATAAATTACATAAGGTCCTTTCCACAGAAAGTCAAACTTTCCATGTTTGCCTTTGTCTTCTCTTCTAGAATCCCACTTTAACACTTGATCTCTGATGTAAAAATCATCCTCTTTACTTCTTCTATAAAAAAATTTCTTGATTTTATCTCGAATGAATTGGGATTTCTTATAGACCTTTTCCATTGTTTGTTGTAGATGAATAGTTTGATTAATTATTCTTTGTATATCATTTATTTCCACTTGTGATTCTTGAATGATTTTCATTACTGGAACACCTAAGGATGATGGAAAAACTACATCCATTCCATATACAAGTTGGTAAGGGGAAGTGCCAATATAATTTTTAGTAGTAAGTCTATCTGCCCATAAGGCATAGACTGAATTTTTATTCCAAGTCTTTTTGTTGTCTTCAAGTAAAATTTTTATGATATTTACAAGACTTTTGTTTGAGGATTAAACTAGGCCATTACCCTGGGGCTAATATGCAGTAGAGTGACCTAGGGTAATATGATATTTATGACAAAAGGAAATCATATTTTTAGATTTAAATGCTGCTACATTATTAGTAATTATCTTATGAGGGCATCCAAATCTTGACAAAATGTTATTTTCTATGAAAGAAATAATGACTGCATCAGTGGCTTCTCTAGTAGGAATAGCTTCAATCCACTTTGTGAAGTAATCATGGCAGTCAAAGTCCACTTATGTTGGCCAGATGATGGGGGGTGAAGTTCTCCAATGAAGTCTAAACCCCATTGTTGAAATGACATTTCAGTTAAAATAGGCTTTAAGGGTAAAGGTAACAATTTATTTTTGCATTCAAAAATTTGACATTTGTGACATGAAGTAACAAACTTTTTAACATCAGCATGTTAGCCCCCTATAAATTCTAACAAGAAAATAGGGGGGCAAATGTTTCTGAGCCTTCAAGGAATGCATTTCCTCTGAAGACACATCATCCTTGAAGCCTCCTTGTGCCTTTGTCCTTTGATAAAATTCTGTCTGCTGATTCTCATTATAAAGCCTCTATGTTTGTGAAGAATGCCCAAAGGCCTCCTTTTCCCTCCTATCTCATTCCCACTAAACCCCACTTTCCACCCTCTTTTTCCCCTTTTAAATTTCCCTCATTAACCCTCTAAATCCTCCCAAAACCCTATTTAAGCCTCACAAACACCCTTTGTTTGGCCAATTAGCCCCTTGTCCCTCCATCGTTACCCCTCTTTGTCCTTGAATTGCATTGAAAACGGGCCAAAAAACCATATTCTTCATATGTAGGCCTAGCCCCTTCGGCCAGCCCCCAAAACCATTTTCCCACGTGACCTGGGTGCTAGAACCTGGCGCTAGCCCAAAAAGCACTTATCACAAATGTGTATCGGGAAGCGTTTTTTTTAACTGTCGATCTATACCGATCGGATGGTCTTCGCAGATTCTATAGCGCCCGTGGCCCACCTCGTTCACCGCTCCGATCATATGTCCATCGTCGATCTGATTTGCAGATCGACGATCCGTATTTCACCCACCCTGGTGGTCCTCACGCCAAAGCATTGTTCAAAATCCGCTGGTTTCCATCGCATCGCTTTTGGAGGGCGGGCGGTATTTTTCATTTGGCAGCGATTCCATTCATCGCATGACACGTGGCCCTGCGCAATATTGGAAAACCACCGCCCATCACGTGTTATAGTTCGGCCGTGGACCCGGCACAATACACACGTACACCATTCGATCTGAAGCAGTTAATCTAATAGTGATCGCGCCACGAAGATGCCCGGGCGATAACCAAAGCAAAAAGGGAGCCCTAGCCCACCATCCATCGCCCTCCGAAGCGTTGTCAACGTCGATTGCCTCCTGAGATCGGACGGTCCGGATTAAATGCATGCCCCGCCATTGACCGAGTCCCGCCATGTCACCATTCCACGTGTTTTCATCACATTTTCGTCCATCCCCTGTATATTTCATTTAAAGGTCAAAAGTCCAATGTTTGCATTTAAATTTTTGTTGCAGTCCGCCAACTTTCACCATGACCATTTTCTATTGTTCGATGCATTTTCCACCGTCATCCTGCACTGTTCTGCCATTTCACCAGGCTATACTATCCATTCTCATTGTCCCCGCTGCATTCACCCACCCCACGCATGATTTATTAACACGTTTTCATGTTTTTCAGGGTTACAAGCAGGCGGAAAACCGTCATGGTTCACAGTCACTGCTACAGTGGCAAAGAACGCAGGGAAGATCATGTGCAGAGATCGAAATCATGAAGAAAGGTCTGGGAAGGTGTTACGATAGGATTTTCATTAAAGAAGTAGGGTCAAACTATGTAAAATCTTTCCAGAACCATTAAAGCACAAATTTCACTGACAGAGACAGGAATGGAGCAGCAGAGAGTATCAGTGCAAAAGCAGAGAGTTTAAGGCATGTAATTGAAGATTTTTGAGCCTTAATTCAGTAAGTTAAAGGCAAAGTACCAGATCAAAGACATCATGGATCACACAGAAGGTCCAGCACACAGAAAACAATACTATCAGGGTTTCACATCAGCAGAATGTTCTTTCCATGAAAGGACAAAGTGCCCATACCGTCTGCATACTATTTCGTGTCCCTGAGAAGTTTTCCCCTTGAAAACAGTCCTATGCTACCAGAGCATTAGTTATGCGGTATGGAAGATCTCACAGTCTTTATATCCACCTCGGTTTATTCACCAGAATCCTATAGTGTGCTACAACAAGTACATCAAAGACATACCTGGAGTAAATTACAGCCTGACGAAGACCACTCTTTCATCCAAAGAGTACCAGAGATAAATGCCTAGAATTCAAAAAAGAAGGGGCCTTGGCCCTCTTCCTCTTCTGAGTTTTAATGCTGCATTTAGTTTTCATCTACCTCTCTATCTCTGATTCAGCTATAAAATTCACAAAGGGACTTATTGTTTTTTTGTTGATCAAATATCTGAGAATTGCAAGTTGCTTCTTTTGAGACATAGTCTCTGTGTAAAGTTGTAAGATAGGTTGAGGAAGATGTTCTTAGGCTTAATATCAAGTTGTTGGCAATGTTGTACATGACTGGTGTTGCTCTTTAATTTGACAAACACATTTCTTTGGATCTTGATTTAAAGTAGTGGTGATGTTTTTCTATCTATGTATTTGTTTTACCTTGTAGTTCATTTCGTTTCATTTCTACTGGCTCGCATCATAAATCTGGCATAGGATTTACCCTTGTTAGGTACCCTATATTTCTGCTCTCCTTGCCTTAAATGTTTTCTACTGTATGTGTTATCTGAGGATTTTTTTCAAGCTAATTTAACCAGTGTAGTGGTCAAAACATATGCTGCTAGTTGATGTATGAATTAATGAAACTGTTCTCAGATGTTCTTGTTAGGCTTTACTTAAATGAATTGGGATACTGGAGGTTTAGAACTTTGTCTTTGCCTCACTAGGATCCTTTTAAATTAATTGAACCTTTATAAGTTCCATCAAGTTGGAGGCCGAAGCATTGAGAGTTCAAAGTCTCTCTCTGATCTCAGGTTTTCAACCTTGTTTCCTAAATCTTTAATGTTCCTTGTCTGAAGAGTTAGTCTTTCAGGTTTTGGATCACAAGTTGTCCAATGGCATGTCCTATCCCTGGATCTGATTTCTGAAAGGTCACCTTGGAGGTTTCCTTGCTTTCACCTTCTCTCTTATCTTTCCATGCCACACTATCATCTTTAAGATCCAATGCTTTAGATGACTAGCCCAACTAAAAGCCTGCATATTGAACAGAAAGTAAACCCTTTCTTGACTCCATTGCCCAATGGTCTTGATTGTTTCTCTGAATTATCCATTCTCTGCCTAAAATCCTCTTTGCTCAACTTTGTCTTATACTGAATCCTTCTTTCCTAATTCCCAACAACCAACCAAAAATCAAACAAACAAACCCTGAGCCTATAACAAGCCTAATATCTTAAATTTTGAGCTTCAAAGACACAAACCTTTATTGACATAGAGAGATACCTCTCTGGACCTAGGAGGGCTAGATCCTGAGGTTTGAAAGTGGTTCTGATGTTGTCTCATCTTTTGGTCTTGCCAATCTGGCCAAAACATGGGACCCCCAACACAGCAAACAAGGTAGGCTAGTAAAAACTAGCTCTGAGAATCTTGTTAGTAGTAGTTTTCCAATATAAATGCCCTCCACAGTCACCTGCATGAAATTATTCAAGTATTTTATTAGCTTCTTCCTTTAGTAAACAATTCAATAATATCCCACTATGATCTCTCCAAAAAAGTACATTATCTAAGATACAAAATCTCATTGCTTTAAGTTTTAGAAATCTAGCTTTAGTCCTTGACAATTCAGGAGGAGCTTGTAAGTTTGTAAGTACAAAGATGATATATGAGTACCAAGGTGAATCTAGAAAGGCTTCACTAATTATTGGAGTCGCCATATCTTCCTGGTCATCAACCTGAGCAATAAAATTTATATCTAGTGCATTGCAATTATATTCAACCATTAACTTGGCTAATCCTTGTCCTTTAATGAGTTTTGTGGGTTTAATTTCTATGTCATATTATAGGATAGTGGCAATCCACTTACCTCTTCTTCCTTCAGGACCATCCTGAGTAAGAATGTCTTTTACTACAGAATTAGGGACATAGGAAATTATGTGGGAATAGAGAATATAAACTCTGAAGTCTTTAATGGCCTTAACCAAAGCTAAGGCTTGTTTCTCCATCATGTTATATTTTAGAGGGGCATCTCTAAGGGTCTTACTGAAAAAAAGCTATAGGTTGTTCAAATCCTTGATCATTCTTCTGCAGTAAAACTGCAGCAATGGTATGCTCAGAAGAAAATGAAAAAATTATGAAATCTCTTTTGAAATATGGATTGATTAAGACTGGTGTTTTAGTTAAAGCCTGCTTTATGGATTCAAATGATTGTTTGGCTTCAACAATCCATTTTAGAATTGAGTCTTTTTTGAGCATGTTGTTCAGTTTTCTAGTGATTTCAGCTAAGTTTGAAATAAATCTTCTCAAAAAATTAATCTTACCTAAGAAAAATTATAATTATTTGATATTTCTAGGTGGACTGATGTTCAGAATTGCTTCTATCCTAGTAGGATCAATTCTAATTCCTTATTTTGAGATTATATGTCCTAGTAACTTACCTTCTTCTAATCCAAATAGACTTTTCTTGGGATTTAAAGAGACGCCAAATTTCCTGCATTTAATAAAGACCCGTCTCAAATGATCCAAGTGTTCATTATCTGATTTGGAAAATACAGTAATGTCATTTAGATAAATTACCAAGAAGTCATGAATCTCCTTTGCAAAGGCTATGTCCATAGCTCTCTAAAAGGTTTCTCCTGCATTCATTAGACCAAAGGGCATTTTCACATACATGAAAGTGCCCTAAGGAGTGGTGAAAGTTGTTTTAGCCTGATCTTCCTTTTGGACTAGGATTTGGTTGTATCCTGAAAAACCATCTAAAAAAGAAATCCTAGAGGAGACAAATACCCTTTGTAATATATGATCCATCTTTGGTAAAGGGTAATTATCCTTTAAATATACCTTGTTAATATTTCTAAAGTTGACACATAATCTAATTTCACCTATTTTCTTTCTAGTGGGAACTAGGTTTGAGACCCAATCAGAGTATCTGATTGGTGCAATGATATGGGCATCATACATTCGTTTGACTTCCTTTTCTATCAAAGGTAATAGAACATGATTAATTCTTCTCAATTTTTGTTTTAATGGTTTTTGATCCTCTTTTATTGGAATTTTGTGTTGGATTATGTTTGTATCTTAAGATTTGAGATCCTCATAACTCCAAGGAAAAACATCTTGGTATTCCTTAAAAAGATCAATGTATTTTTCATTTTCTTGTAGAGGTAAAGATTTAGACAGTTTTATCATCTTCGGTTTTAATTATGTTCCAATATTACATTCCTCAATATCAGACCTAACTGGCTCCATTTTTGGCTTTTTAAGCACATCATTGGAGTCAAAGAGATCTTCTAAAGGGGTTATACCTTTAGGCAAACAATTATCTTTGAGATCTAACATGTCAATTTCTTCTTCAATGATTTCTTCAAAATCTATCTTTTCTAAGCTATTTGTTATCACTCTAGTAAGTTCTAAAGATTGTGGGCTTTGGATTTTTTCAGTTTTAAAGAAAACTAGGGGTAACCACAAATCTACTTTGGAAATTTAGGATCTAGCCTTCCTAAATATCAGAGAGGGCTCTCTCTTTATGATTTAACTTTGTTTTTGTTTAATGTTTTAGGCTAGTTATGATAGTTCAATTTGGTTTTGGTTTTGAAATGTTTGGTGGAAAATAAGATTACTTGAAGACAAATTAAAGAGGGATCTACTATTCCATTGGGCTATGGAGTCAAAATATAGCAAGTGGCACTAGAAGGCAAGGCCAAGAGGATGCTAATATATTCAGGGTAAGGTAGATAACCCTCAGATATTTGGATATATTGTTTTGATGAGATGGCTTGCTTCAGGATAAAGGGCAATGAAGGATCCTTTGATCTGGAAAAAGAGGAAGGAGGCAAGGGTCAAACGGGACTAGGAGAAATTAATAATTCCTAAATCTGGAAATCAGCAGAAAATATTTAAATGATTAAGTAGTTAAGACAGAGAGTTCTTACACTAATCCTAAAATAATTCTCCTAATTAATCATTAAGATTGAACAACATATATGAAATTATATGTAACATAGAATGGAAACAATGACAAGATAGATGCACTTTACTCTTCAAATTATCGCATGAATCCTGAATTATAAAGTCCAATTGGCTATTTTACAGACTGTTGCTTTAAAATAAACACATGTGAGCCTCCAACGTACCAAAAAAAAGGTCTATAATATTCTCAGCAATTTTATTCCACACTAAACACTTCATAAATTGAAGTATTTATACAAATGTTTATTACAAATATCCTAGAGAGATCTAGGAATAAATCTAGGAAAATAAAAATATCTTTACATATTAAGAGGGACAACTGCTTAACAACTTTAGCAAGTTGTCCTCTTATCTAGAAAATATAGGTCTAATCTTATCAAACAAAAATGTTTGTTAAATAGTTGTCCATGCTTGCTAGCATATTGCAAAATATCTTTTTGGAAGATGTCTTCACTGATACTCTTTCACTTACACTCTTTGACCATTGTACTTTATCTCTGATACTCTTTCACGCTATTTTTTCACCATGCTACTGCTGTAAAAAGGGAAATTACTATTGTCAAAATCAACTGACTATTTTTTCTTTCTCTGATACACTTTAAATTTAACCTTTCACCCTGATACTCTTTAACCTGATATTTTTACTTCTGGCTGTTGTAAAAAGATATTTTTCAAAAGTAAAAAAATCAAAAGCAAATACTATTTGGTTTCTTTTTCAAATTGACTACTTCATTTTGCTCTCTTTTCATTGTTTGATTCTTTTGATGCTATAATAAATCTATGTAAGTTTTCCATTATTCAACATCTGGTATCTTTACACTCTTGAGTTTTCTGTAGTTCTCATCTGCTTCATTGTACTTAGCAAAATTTGGCTTAATTACAAACAAATGTCTGATTTCATTCTGAAGGAAGAATAAATTTTCAATGTATTGGAGAACAACTTTCCCTGTTGGAGATCCCTGTGGCAGTTGTTTATTCACATGTTCTTTGGCATAGTCCCTTATCTTCTTATCATATTCCTTTTGGTCCATCAATTTTTCATTAAATACATGGATGTCTAGGATGCTTGCTTGTCTTAGCATAGTATACTTTGCTAACAAATTGGTAATGGAAAAATTCATAGCATCACATTTTTCTTTTAAGTTATTCATCAAAGTTCTCTTTTTCAATAAATTTTTGATTTGCAGTATAGTCTCTGTTCTATCTTGTATCTTTAGTTCCTCTAGCTCAATCCCGTTCTTACTATTTAAGAACGTAATTAGATTTTGTGCTTGTGCTGGTTTATCTGCTAATTATTCTATTGTCCTTAGTATTTCACTTTGAGTTGCAAGAAGGAGATCTCTCTGTTCATAAATTATCTGAATTGATGGCCATTGAAGATGTATGGCCTCAATAATGTTGGTCCATAAGTTATTTCTTATGTAAGAAATCTGTGTAGTGAAGCTCAAATCCTTTTGAAGACTTTTTACTTGCTCTTCAAGTATTTTAGCTTTTAATTCATAATTATTGGGATTAATCAATGTTGCTTTATTGGATGCCTCCATAATCTGAATCTGTTTCTTCAAATTGTTGATTTCGTTGGTTTTCAATGTCATTTCTTCCATTGCTTTGACAATTTGTCTTGCATCATTGTTTTGCTACACCTGTGATGTTGAGGATTCTGTTAGGGAAGTAGTAGCTGATTGTACTGACACTACAGTTGCCAGTGGTTCTTTGGGTGCTAACGTTTCTCCCAATGTAGAAGGAATAGTAGCTGTAATAATAGGAATAACTGTGGGAATAGTAGAAGCATCAGTTTCCTTCACAGTTTCTTTTTCTTTCATCAGTATATCTAATTGAATTTCCATATCCTTAATCTAGGTAGTAAGATTTATTATCAATTGCATCATATCTTCTTTCTATTTATGTTCTTGAAGTATTTCCTTGCTCTTTGGGTGCTTACTTTGAGGAAGTTTTAACTGTTTCCTCAAAGCAGCAATATCATCATTTTTCTGTTTGATTAATACTTCAGCAGCTTGTATATTAGATGGGTCAACTCCTATTTGTAGAATCAAATCTTCTAAGGCCTTGATCCTTAGATATTTTACATATAAGGAGCCTTTATCAATCTTCATCTGATCTTGCAGATTGATAATAGGATTTTGTAAATTGGTTACACTCATGGCCTTTATCACAACAGTGGAATATAGCATCTCTGAACTATGTCGATACAATTCTTTCTGATCTAGCTCATGTACCTTTTTAGTATCTACTTCAAATTCCATCTTTTTGTAATCAGCCACTGTTTTTGGAGTTGAAGTAGTTGGCTGTAAATAGGACATGATCATTTTATTTGAAGAATAATCAAATGCCATAAGCAATCTATCCTGATTTCCCGACTTCTGCTTGAGAAATTGAGAATAAATCTCACTTTTAATCTCCTCATTCCTTTATTTAATTTGCTTATATCTATCGGCCTTAATATCCAAATATTTTTCTTCTGCTGTTTGAGAAGAAGAAGTTTCCATGTTCACCTGTTGCTCAATCATTTGGGTCTGTTTTCCTTTGGATGCTGCTTGTTCTCTTTCAATATCTGTCAAAGTCTCCTTGATTATTGTAGTGGCCTCATCATTACTGACTTCCGGTTCATCTTCAACTTCAATAAGTTTTTCTTTTCCTATGGAGCCAAATCTTAGTCTTTTATTGTAGATGAGTTTGAACTTGGTATCTGAGGTAGTTTCTACTGTATAGGATCCATCATCCATGTTCCTTTTGTTTGAAGTCTCTGGCTGTCTAGGAGTTACCGCAGCAAGTGTGGTATCCTTTTTTCCTGCTGGCTGTGTATTTTTAGTTACATCTACCAATGTATTTTCTGTCCATTCAGTTTGATTGGAAAATTTTTCAACATCAGGTTTTGGATCATGTATAAATGGAGGCAGCTTATTTTTAATCCTTATACTGTTCAAAAGACCTTGGGGATCATAATTCCAAGGGAAACTCACTTGAAATTTCATCTCTGATAATCTCTTTTCTATTTCTTTCTCAGCATCCCTGTTATTTACTATGAATGGACCAATCTGATTTTTTAGCTTAAACTGTGTCTTCTTTTTGGATGCCATAAAATGGATAGCATCAACATTCAATACCTGTCTCAATTATTCTAGAGCAAAGACTCTGATAGTCAAAAATTTGGGTAACTTATATGGAAGCAAATTGGATCCAAAGATTCTTAATTCAGTGTGCTTCTCATATAAGTACCAATCTCCCATTTTACACTCTTCTGACAATTGTAATATTCTTTTCATCTCTTCATTCACTCTAGGTTATTCTGATTTTTGTAGCAAACTTATGGCCCGTATAAATAAAACTCGCGGAATCAGATAATCAGATCTATTCCTTCCTTTCAACAATGATGTCCAACACTAGAGAATTTGGATGAAATCGACGGTGTCAATTCACAATTATTCGACACATAGTCATCGCAAGATGAAGTTCTACGACAACCGCGGGTTTGTCATGTCATTACTCGCTCCGACGACGCAGTGTCGCGACTATCATTAATTTCTTCCCGCCGCTCAACAAACGCCACTCTTCCGACGCCCACAAACCGGGCCGTTACCCGACATTTGTAAACTGTCAGACTTCCAAAAGGAATGTGGTTCGACGTTTGGAATCGCCGCTTCTTCCGACGCTTATAAACCGGCCATAATCTAACCTAACGGTCCCACGCTTGACGCCGCTCTTCCGACGCTTGTAAACTGTCAGCAGTTTCACTAAACGTGGTCCGATAAGCTTAAGGCCAAGCCTTCCGACGCTTGTAACCGCTGCACTGACGCAACGCGGGTCCGATGCTTGACGCCACTCTTCTCGACGTCCGGAAGATGTCAGAATTCACGACATGTCGTCCGACATTTGAACGCCGCTTCTCCGACGCTTTCATAATCGTCTCTCTTCCGACATTGTCGCAGCTCCGACGTTTATAAGGCGCTGTAGACCGGACGAGGGTTCAATTTTAAAAAAAATTTAAATTTTAAAAAGATGAGAACTACTGCTTTGAATATATTATATGAGTAAAATGTACCCATGAAATTGAAATAGCAAGATGTAGAATAGTAGCACGTATAGAGTACCGATCCGCCCATTTTTCCAAATACAAATTAAAGTACCCAACCCTACAATGTTGAAGCAAACAAATTCATGAAAGTGAAATAGCAAGATGTAGAATATTGTTAACAGATAGATAATCACGCCCATTGTTCCAAATACAAATTAAAGTACCTAAAAACCCTACAATGTTGAAGCAAAACAAATCAATACGGAAAGTGAAATAGCGTGATGTAGAATAGTAGCAACAGATAGAGTACCGACGTCCATCGTTCCAAATACAAATTAAAGTACCCAAAACCTTACAATAGTGAAGTAAAACCGCCCATGAAAGTGAAATAGTAAAGAGGTAGACAGTAAAGCACAGATAGAGTACCGACGTCCATTGTTCCAAATACAACAGCACCAAAACCCACAACAAAGGAAGCAAACACCATGAAAGTGAAATAGCAAGATGTAGAATAGTAAAGCAACAGATAGAGTACCGATGTCCATTGTTCCAAATACAAAATTAAAGTACTCCAAAACCCTACAAATGTTGAAGTAAACAAATTACGAAAGTGAAATAGCAAGATGTAGAATAAGCAGTGCTACCGTATAGAGTACCGACGTCCATTGTCTCCAAAATACAAATTAAAGTACCCAAAACTCCTTGCAACAGAAAACGCTAATCATAATCATGTGAGGAGGTGATATGTCCAAAATATAAAAATACCATCGACCATATCAATAAACTAAAGAACATAGACCAAAGACGCTAGTTTTGAAGGCAAGAGTGATAAACATTAATCATTTCTTTTTTTTTTCACAAGAGAAAAAAAAAGTTGTTTTGAATATATATGAAGTAAAAATACCATGAAATCATTACATTTTCACATCTGAAGATTGAACCCAAATATACATCCGTAAAAGTGGAAGTCCCACCGCATGCTGATAGTGTCAGACTTCATGTCACATACGTAGGATTCTGATATAAACCCAAGAATCTGGGCCCACATGAGATTTACATCGACAATCCGAGAAAGATCCAAACATGCCCGAGGCATCTATAAGAAAGTGAAGAAGGTGATGTAGAATAGTAAAGAATAAAGATAGAGTACCGACGTCCATTGTTCCAAATACAAATTAAAGTACCCAAAATCCTGCAACAGAGAAAACGCTTAATCATGTGAGAGGAGTGTTATATGTCCAAAATATAAAAAGACCATCGACCATATCAATAAAATCAAAGAACATAGACCAAGACGCTAGTTTTGAAGGCATAATGATTAAAATTAATCATTTTTTTTCACAAGAGAAAAATGATGTTTTGAATATATCAGATGTGAAGTAAAATGTAGCCCATGAAGTCATTACATTTTCTACATCTTAAGATTGGAACCCAAATATCCATCCAAGTGAAGTCCCACTGCATAATGATAGAAAAATGTCCTTATGTCACATGTCACAAACACTTGATATAAAACCTAAAGAATGTCCACATGGAGATTATCGACAACTGAGAAAAGCATCCAAATATGCCCAAGGCATCTATAAGAAAGTGAAATAGTAGTATGTAGAATAGTAAAGCAACAGATAGAGTACGTACTATCATTCATTGTTCCAAATACAAATTAAAGTACCCAAAATCTTCTAATAGAGAAAACGCTAATCATGTGAGGAGTGTGATGTCCAAAATATAAAGACCATCAGACACACAAACCAAAGAACATAGACCATTATCGCTAGTTTTGAAGTGCGTAATGATAAACATTAATCATTTTTTCTAAGAGAAAATGCTATTTGAATATATTATATGAAGTAAAAATGTCCATGAAGTCATTACATTTTCACATCCGAAGATCGAACCCAAATATCCATCCAAAGTGGAAGTCCCACCTGCATAATGATAGAAAAATACCCCCATGTCACATGGCTGTGGACATGATATAAAAACTAAGACCCGTCCACATGGAGATTATCGACAACTGAGAAAGATTCAAATATACCCGAGGTGCATCTATAGAAAGTGAAATAGTAGTATGTAGAACAAGAATCAAATGGATAGAGTACCGACGTCCATTGTTCCAGAAATACAACTAGTACCCAAAACTTTTGAATGTATCAAGAAAAACTACAATCATGTGAGAATTCAAAGCAAGCACTATTAACATTGCGACAAATTACACCGGTCAAATATATCGTCATACTATGGCAAATTTGTCATCAAAAATTAAAAAATTAAGACGTCTCATAATGGAAACCACAATCGCTTAATCTAAGGCATCCAAAAATATTACTTAAAGGTCCAAGACAAGAAATAAATTAAAAGCAAATTTCAATTAACTGGCCTACTAAGCAAGAAAAACAAATTCAACTAAACTACTCCTCCGTCAAGTCTTCCACGTATCTGCAGACCATCCTTCGAAGGCCCGAAGATCTAGGTGCTACCTCCACATGCATGCCACGGCCTCTCCCTGGCTGCCCGAATGCTAGCCGATTCTTTTTCAGGCCTGCTGACTCAACGGGACGCGGTGCATTCTTCCTCCGTTTGGGCCTCCTGAAGACCAAGGATTGCCAAATGGATCACAAGGCTATTGAGAGCGCAATCAGTGAAAATTGGGCACATGTTGCCGTGGGAGAAGGTGAACTAGCTGGGAAGCTAAGAGTGTGGAATCCATATGGTGGCTGGGATGTTACAGTTTCCATCCCGCCCACTCCTAGTATTTGATATCGAATTTGGCACAATCATCGGACTGCCTAAGTCAGCCTCTGAGGTGCCGGAGGGAGGCCACGATTGACCTTCTAAGGTTCCCCGCGCAACGCATCCCATGAGCGCACGCGAGGTATGGTGTGCAATATCAAAGTAGTGGGTATAAGAGACGAAGAAGGTAATTCCACTAATGAGGGAAGATGCATAAAGATAACCGAGAGAAATGGAAGAAAAGAAAGTCTAGGTAAAGTTCATTGCCCATTCTCTCTATCGTCACAAGCATAAATGCGTTGTATCCAAAGAACTGCTTGTTCAAAACTATATAAACGCCATTTTTTATGTTTCCATCTGTCACAATGCAATGAAAGGACGTTCGTCATAATGAATCTCGATCATTAATAACGAGAGCCGAAGGCCGCATCAAATTGAGCGTGCGTTTTAATCGCTTCGAGGAGGGAGGTCCGATTCGAATGTTGGTTAAAAATTAATTAATGTAGATTTGATGTGAAAACTTAATTGAACATCGTTAGATGTTAATGCCATCGATATGAAATCGCCATATCCATGTCCCATCACCTTAACGCCATCGAATGCACCCGCAACAGAGGGCAAGTTTAGACAGGACACGTGGTAGAAATTGATTGAGCGGATCTGTTTGGGTCGCTCGCGTTGTTGAAATTTGGACCCGTAAAATATTAGGGCGATTGATAAGAAATTCACGCCACAAAATCGTCGATGTCGCAGTTATTTGGAACGCGAATTTGGTTTGAATTATGGTTTATCGCCGTTTAGTCCAGGCGGCTCGATTTTAAGAACAATCTCTTTCATAAAATTTGTGTTGGTTTCTTTGATAATACACATTAAAATATCGCTAATAAAGAGACAAATCATGAAGCTGAACCCGACCCGAGGATTGACATGAGTTAACAAACAAAAAGGATAGCGGAACTGACATACCCATGGTCAAGCCTCTACCAAAACCACGGAAGCGAATCACAAAGCTGCTGCTCCATAATGCATCGCTTGGTGAGCAGGGCGGTATTTCCTATTCTGCTTTAAGCGATTCCATAGGGAATGCGATTACGTGGCTTAAGTGACTTCTGAAATAATCATAACTCCACGTCATCGCATTTAAAGCCCGACGTTGGAATCCGAGCGAAATCGTCAAGAGTCGTTGATTTGGAGAAGGGCCATCTGACTATGGTCGCACGTTGAACTTGCCCTCGCAGGTTACAAAGTGGCTGATAGCGGTACGATACGAGTGTTCGATTGGTTATTGATATATACAGGGGGTTTATATACGAAATTGTTTAATTAAATACTATGATAATTAGCATAAGTCCGGGGAGCGGATTGTTGTGTACACAGGTGAAATATAGAGCTCTAAAGTTCATTACAAGTTATTTATTTAAAAAGAAATGTGGAGTATAAATAAAGTGTTGAAAGTTAAACGCTATTATAAGGATTGAGATAATATAAAGTCGGGAATATAAATTAAAGTCCAACCATTGTGATAGTATTTATTTATCAAATTCACGAATTTGATAACAAAACCCGAAGAAAGAAGAAGTCAATTAAGACTCAGTCGAGGAAAAGAACGGTGACAATTTCATGGAAAATGCCGATGTGTTTACTGCAGACACACCCGCCCTCCTCAGTCCACTCTGGCTTGTTGCGCCACACGATGATCTCTCTCTTCTCTCGGCATTTACTTCAGATTGAAGATCACTATTCTAGGAATAAGGAGTTATTTTCCAAAAATAACCCTAGCCAAACATCGATACGATCAAGGATATCTTTCTATGCTTCATAAGCACATTTGTTCTACTTCTAAATCATGTCTTGGAAGTATTGTTGTGCTGAAATTATCTACCTCAAACTTGGTTTCATACCAAGTCTTTTTCTACATTTTCAAGATCCAACACATGAAAGATAATGGTTTAAAACAACCTAACATTTGAAATTTCTAAAGAATTGTCTCAGTACACTTTGAATATGTAAATTTTGAAGTCATGCATGATGTCAGATAGGATCAAGTGTCATTTGAATACCAAATGTTTCCCACAAAACTTCTTAACATGCTACCGCAAGGATTAAATGACAATATCATGATCAACTATTTCATAATAAAGTGCACTCCTCGCCATAAGACTAAACAACTACAAATGCTGTAGATCTAACAAGACCTCACACAATCAAATGGTTCCACAAGCTACACATCAGAGAAAATGAAAAGGAGTTTAAAATCAAAAATACCTTAGGCAACTAATTCAATTAGATACACCAAACCATCAGCAAAAAGGAAATGCCCTACTCAAAAGGCAAAGCGTTTAATTTCGACAAAAATTTCAGTTCAAACAAGGGCCTTTATTGTCTTCATTAACCTAGTAATTTGAATGGGGTTTGTGACTCGTCGCAACAACCTAAACAAAAAAGGTTTCATTTCAAATTATTTTCCACAAATTTAATATACAACCATTGTCGGCTTTGTATTTCCTAACAAGCTCATAAATTTCACAAAAGAACCAAATTTTTAATACCCTATAGCAATTTTTTTCACTAAAACTATCTTAGACTCAATAACCCAACCCAAAACTAAAAACCAAACACCATAAGACCCTACAAAAATGAATAGATGATCTTAATCCAAGACCATCACAAAAGTTACTCATACCTCACTTATTAAACTCCGTGTCGTTGAATTTTAATTTCAATCGCCGTGTTAGGAAGGACGGATGCAAGAAGAATATTTCTTTTTCGAGGTTGTTTAGATGCCATCTAGAAATTTGGGATCAAAGATTTAAAATTCCTGCAGTTTTTTTTGTAGACGCCACAGCCTATTTCAGATGATTGTATTTAAAACACAACAACCATCATTAACGCATTCACTAACCAGAATTAAACAAACAAAATTTGCCTATACCTTTGTAAATTCAAAGGAGGACACGGGAGCATTAATATTGATCAGTATGAAATCAAGGAATCCGAAAACCCTAAAACGGACTCAAATTTTATAGGGCACATTGGATTGAGAATCTGAAGTAAATTAGTGAATACAAAGATTCCATTTTGGAATGCGAATTTGGTTTGAAATTCAATCTATTTAGATTTTGAAGTCCGACGGAAAGGTTCTTAATTTTTGATAGTTTAATATATATGTATGTTATATATATATATATCATATGCGAAATGAAAGGTAATATAGAATTTAGTTTTAATTTTATTTTTTTAAAAGAGGGTTTATTATAATATGTTTTATATGTTCCTATGATATAAAAATAAAAGGTCGAAAAGCTTGGTAGTTTTTTTATTAGGATAAGATTTAAATTTTTTATTACATAGCAGTAAAAAGTGAAAACTGAAAGTGTAACTTTATGTGTATGCACATCAATATAAAGGGAAAACACAACAGAGTGTTTCCTGGGAGACAGAGTAGTTTGTTTTGAATGTGACAAGGAGTTGGTTTTATGCATTGCGTTTGTAAAGTGCTCATAATTTTGTAATCCTCTGAGGAAGTAGTGTAATAGTTTTTTTTTGAGCACATGAATTGTAGTTTATTTTCAAAGTATTGAAACTTCAAGCTCTCCGTTAAAGAAATTTTATTTTCTTCAGTGTTAGAGTATGGGAGATTTCATGGGTGGTTCTATGAATCAACCAACTATCTGCACATACTATCAACTAAACCATAAGTATTATGTGACAATATTCAGGGGTAGCACCGAATCGGATTGCCATGTTAGAGAAACCCTAAACTCTCTACCGAAATAGGTGAAATGTGGCACCACTCTGTGAGATTGACATGTACACTGCACATGTGGTAGAAAAATTTGGTATGCTCAAACAACGAGGTGATGTAGAATGACATGGAGGGAGAAAATTATCAGAAAGCCCCAACTGAGAACTAAACATCACCAACCCGAGATTGACAACTTACATGATGTAACCTATGAACAGAAATGGAGAAATCATAGTAACAATAAAGTAACCTATGTAACAATAAAGTCGGATTCATCCGGGAGTGGTAATGGGAGAAATCATAGTGAACAAATGTGAAACATGCATAGTTGCTTACAATCAAATAGATGAAAAAACACATACAAAAACCTAGATAATAATCGTGAACAAGCTTAATATTGAATTATGAACTGTAAAGGAACTTACAAATGTGACATTACGAACTCCGGTCAAGCACACAAGCAAAAATATCCCGGACATGACCCTCGTTGACAAGCTGTATTGCTCATGATGCAAGTAGGATTTCAGACTGTGACCGCCAAGTCAATCAAAATCCATCATTCTATACACAACAATAAGTACTTGATGTAGTATTTTACCTTTAAGATGCATTTCATGATAATGTTAGAACATATGTTGAACAAAAATAAAACATACCCGAATAAGTCTCTTCAGAGCTAAGAACAAGTCAATGAGTCGCATGAACTTGAACAAGCCTCCACGCATCCTAAAGAGTAGCAACTAAGTCAACAATGATTCTTTTGTTGCTACGCCCTGATCAAGGGAGGTTTGCTCCAAGATAAATCGCCTCCAATAAATTATTCTACCAAAATTGTACAACCACGTGAAGGTGGAAGCTCTTATGGCCCTCCCCCCCCTCACATCACTCTCAATTTCAATACCCACCTCCATATTACATTTTTACTATGAGCATAAAAAAATATTCAATAACTAATAAAAACAATTAACAAAAAGTACGCAAAAGGAACATTGCAATTAATGCTTGACATAAAAAAATAGTATGATAAATGAGTTTTTTATATAACGTTGAAAAAAATGTTCCAAGTATGGTAACGTTTGTCTTATAATAATACAAATATTTACATTTTCAAATTTTCTTTTTCTTTCCTATTTTTAAAGCTCCTAATTACATCATCAATATCATCGTGTTTTCCGCTCCCGAAGCTTCGCCTTTCAACCCGCAATTCTACCTAGTTGCGTATTCACGATGTCCGGGCTCATCCAAAGGATCGGCACGCTTACAAAAACAGCGTATAATATTAAATTTAATTGTCAGTTTTTAAATATCATCGAACTGTTCAAGAATATTAATAAAAATCAAGAATGAGATTATTTAATCGTGCACTAATTGTCGCCGACCCAGTTGCATTGTCACGATGTCCGGGTCTCATCCAACATCGGCATCGCCTCCAAAAAATGATAATACTAAATTTTAATTATCAGCTTTTAAATATCATTGAACTAGTCTGCATCATTAATAAAAAAAATTGTAATGAGATTATTTACTCCTGTGCACTAGTTGTCATTGCACGTGTTCGTCTTCTCTTTGTGGTAGATTCAAGGGAAACATTTCCTCTCGTCATTTAAACAAAATGTTATAAGGACAACCATCAAGGTATAATTAGAAAAAAATTATAAGTGGAAATTAATTACCGTCACGGCCCTCACCGATAGCAAGATTACGTGTCCGTCCCCACTACAATGACTGTGCTGCAATTATAGTGACTATCTGCACACGTTCTAAACTGGTTATTTACCTCGTCGGTAGTGTTGCTCCCTCAATTTAAACAAAGGAACAGACATTAAATTTGTTGACGAAAACAAAATATTGAAAGGTTAATGTTTTACCTTCCGGCATTGTAGATCTTGGGACTACCAAGCTTTCATAAGTAATAAATTGCTGTACTGATAGCCAAAACTAGCCATATTTTTATCTTCCTCCTAGAAGTTATTGTTCCGAAGTCATCACTATACATTATATATGATTGTGTATTTTTAATCATATCTCATAGGATTACAAAACGTTGGAAGGCGATACAATTAATTATAAGATGTTTAGCTTACTTAATTACAATTCTTGCAAATTTAATTTCAAGTAGCCACCTGCCGAGCCTGTGATGGTCTCTTTTTCAATCTCACTTTGGTTGCCTTTGAGGTGTTAGGCAACCTAGCATCAAAGCATTTGTAAGTCGATATGACGTAGCACACTTTTATTTTAGACATAAAGAAAATTAAAGTTGTTGAATTGTTGTAATTTTACTCATGGTCCAAATTTCTGCATTTTTCCTTCTTTCTTGCCCTTTCTCTTTTCCGTCATGGATGAGTGCTCTCCACTCACTTCCGAAACTGCGTAGACGCTCATACTCCAGGGTTAACGGTGAATGAGTCCTATAGTGTCCCCCGGTATATTTCAAATATTTGTCGGCCATACTCCGAGCCACCGTCATTAAATGTGCCTACTCAGTGCTGGCTTCAGATAATCTAGAAGTTCTTTTTTTCAGCACCTGGGAATTCCACCCCGTACGCATGGTTGGGCCAAAATTACCAACGCATGGTTTCCGTAACTCGTAGAACCTATCAAGCCTACGACAAGTCTCAAAAGAAAAGAAGATATTATCATTAATTTAAAATAAAATCATGATAAATATGTTTGCATAGTACATGAAATAGTTAAAATATTAAAATTTACCCGGAGTCGTACATGCTTTATAAGGACACCCCACAATTCACCAACAACGTGCCATTAATTTGTCCCCGTGAGCCGACACGTAGCCCAGAAACTTAATAATGTAGCTAATATATCAGTTCTATCATTACAACACGTTCAAAGAAGCTTGGTCAGTGTCACTTAAAGGTGGTGTTTCTGGCTAGCACCTAAAGGAGTAGAAGGTACGAGAGGGTTATTTGGGCACTTTTCCTTTGTGTCCTAATTACTACTAACACGGTTCAGCAATGCCGTAAAACGCTACATACAAAAGAACTTTTGTTAGTTTAGTCATCATGTAAAAACAAAATCAAACTATCACAATTCATCTCATGCTAACAAAATATCCTTTGACTTTTTATTATTACCGATATCTATTTAGTCAGCTTCATAAGATGTTGTATCCTCTCTTCTCGTTTTAGGTGTTTGAGGTTACACATCAAAGCATTAAATTCGAATTGCATCTCGTGCCTTCTTTTGAAACAACACGGAGATAGGGATACAAGCTCTTCCTCAAAGAGGGAATCATCAAAGGACCATGGCTAGTGTTCGCATATTTGAACAAAATTAATATTATTTCAATTTATTTAAATAACTAAAATAATTTTAAAGATAGAGCAATGCCGGCACTTTACATGTTCTTCCGCCGGGCTCCTTCGCGATCATCCCGTCTCGAAGGTTCCCGACCGTTCGATCGCCTACCACATTGCAATAAAATTATAAATGTAAAAACTTGAAAACAATATCTAACTTGAAAACACAAAATGAAATCAATAATTTAATAAGACACCCCGGGAAGACACGTATTAGAGTTTCAAATATGCCTTCTGCATTGAATTTAACTCTGGAAACATGTCATTTCACATTAAGGCACCCAAACATTCAATCCACAAATGATATATTTAAGTAGGCTTTCCTATTCGAAAACACCATACCTATAATGCATTCACTACATGTATAGTTGCAAGGAAAATATGTTACACAACCTGACAAAGGCATCTTGGGGAAAGGTATCTTCACTTTTTATTTATGTTGTTCACCCACACCACTTTCGTATTTTCACTAATCCTGTTTTGTCATTTTTGATTCAATTGCTAAGGCCTTAAGTATTTTTTGGGACCTTTCTATGTGTTTTTATATGGCATGTATGGATTTTCCATTAATTCTCGTACTTTTTCTCTTCATGCAGATGTTTCCTCAGAAATCAAAATGCATTAGATTTAGTCCCATACATTTAACAAGTTGTTGGATCAACTCATAGGAAATATCATGTTTCCTATTCAATCAAAATTTATCTCATGCAGGGTAGGTGAAGCTGTTTTTCCTTTGTATTAATAGGGCACTTCTAGCTTGCATTTTTATTATATCTTTCAAATTTAGTGTCGTTTCAATTAGGCATTATTTTGCAACTTTCAAGGTGGAGAATGAAAAAAGACAAATTTTTGTGATGATGACTCAGATATGACTCCATGGCCAGAGGAAAAGGCACTAATCTACTTCTTCAAATATCTATGTGGTTCTCATTCACCTCATACTAAGATGGTCCCCTCATTTTTGAGCCAAATGTTAAAAGAAAAGTCCTCCATAATTTGATATTCAATGGAAATTTCTTAAATTGATGATGGGCAAGATTATGAACATTGGCAACACATATGTAATGGAATTCCCAAGATCATGATATATGTTTGCATATGTTTATGGCAATGTTCCACCAAGTCCCCCCGGGAGGTGGAGCGCGAGGGACGAGGGAGCTGAGCTACTTATGCAAAAGTTTTCCCTACCAATTTTCAGAAACGGGGGGACTGCCGGGTCATAAAAATTATAAAATTTAATATTTAAAATGTAACTATATTTTGCAAGAATGTATATAATAAATATCATACACTTAACAGAAATATAAATCATAAATGATAAATTACAAATCGATGAATGATGAATCATATAATTTAAAATAAATTTAAAAGTTAAAAGTTAAACATACATCATACAATCATGCATAAGTTTGTAAGTTTGTAACTATATAATCATTAATGTAACTACTAACAATGTACACAATGAAAATAAAGTTTAAGATATCATATGACATATTATATCAAGATTCAAAATAGAGTTTTAACCGAAGTTTACAACTCAAGTTCGAAACATAAAACTTAAACGCAAATAAGTTATAAATCAAACATAAACATAAACATAGTCATATGAATATCAAATGATATCATCATACTAACATAAATGAGCATAAATGCCTGCTAATGCCCCACTAGTCTCCGTATCCAACTTCGCACGAATATATCAAGATCAACCATGTCACCATCCGAATCGTAATCACTTTGACTTCCTAAATATGCTAAGTGGCACATCAAATTTTAACACGAAAACCATAAACTAAAAGGGGCGTGAGGGGACGGAGGGGCATGAGGGAAACATCCCCTAGAAGTCCCCAAGACCTAGAGCGAGGGGCGAGGAATCTAGACCTCTAGGGGGCGAGACCCCGTGTAACACTCGGTTTATGGAAAGGTGGAGTTAAAAAAGAGCTCAAATAGAGTCAAATTTTTCACATAAAAAGGACCGTGGGCTTAATAATGGTTCCATTTAAAAAGATGCCTAGACGTAGAATAAGTGTAGCATGCAAATATGCATTGAAATCATCCAGCTTGCATTGTATTACTTATGATGGATTCAAATTTGTCCTTCTAAAATGCTGTGTTATGGCATGATTTTGTCGAGAAACCCCTAGTTGATCTCATGTTGGTTTAATTTATATTTTAAGTTTGTTTTTCAATCTTGGGTGATAGTAACTCATGAACTAGGTTACTAATGTAACAATCATATTTCAAGAATAAATGGTGATTTTTTATATTATTATTATTATCTATTGCCTACGAGTATTGACACCTAATGTCTGAATTTGACATCTTCGATAGCATGGATAATTTTCAAAATGTTTCTAGTAATGTTAACATAATAACTATCATTACGTGTCTTCACTTTTTTTTCACCATAATAGACCTCAGGATATGGACTCATCACACAACTTCATATGCTATGTCCCAACAATTTTAAATTGGTTGAACCTACCTCATAGTGTGGTTATTAAGGACAAGTCATTGGAGCATATAACTCGATAGCATGTACTCACGTTGCAAATGCCTAAAAAGAATCCTCAAGTGTCAAAAACTTCACAATATGTTCTACTATAAAGCCTTGGGATAATTCAATATATGTAATTAACATGACTTTGTGCTAAGGAAGATCCAGAGGGAAAGGAACAATGGAAGAGTGATCCACCAATGAGAACCTAGAATTTAGCATCGATGAGCAGAGTCTAGAAATTGAAACTTATAATTTTAATTAGTGATGAAGGACTAATTACATAGTAATTATATTTTCATGTAGAATAATCATAATTCAAATTTAAACTACATAATATGAAACACATACTATAAATTTTTCCAATGCAAGTCCAAACAACCTATAAAAATGGAAAACCTTCTTTTTCCATGGGGAAATAATTTAATTTTTCTTTTTCAAGGCAATCTAAATCACAAAAAATATGAATAACTATACCGCATTACTATTCTTGACATGAAAGGAAAAGGAATACCCTACACAAGTGATGCACACATGTACATTTCAACACTAATAGATTTTTTGTAGTTGAAATGCAATGCTTGTTTTCATTTAAATGTAGGGTTTTTAAAAAGGTAGAGAAATAATGGCCGCTAAAATTAATAAGCGTTTTTCGTGGGAAAAATTTAAATCTTGTATTGGGTGATGAAGATAATAGAGGGTATTGAATCTTGATTCTTGAAATATAGAAAGAACCATACAGCTCTACTATCCAATAGAATGACCAAAAAACCCAAATAGAGTCAACCCTACTATAGAGGAAGGCCTGCAAGAAGAACTAAGCTCATTTGCAAGAGCCGAGGGTGAATGCCAAGTCTTCGCAAGAGCCGAGGGCTTAACGCCGAGGGCGCTAACGCCGAGGGAAAATGTCGTTAAGAGCGAGGGCGACGTGTGGCTTAATGCTATTATGAAAGAGCCGAGGCTAATCCAGGCGAATGGCCGTTTCCGCAAGAGCTCAAAGTAATGCCGAGGGTGAATGTCGTTCTACAAGAGATCGTGGGGCGAATGCCGAAGGCGAATGCTTCGGTGTTTCGCAAGAGCGAGGGCGAATGCCGAGGGCGAATGGTGTTCGGTGAAGAGTGAGGGCTTAATGCGCGTGATATCGATTTCAGCATGTAGCACATGGGCTACTTGAACAAGAATATATTTTTAGAAGAAATGCAATGTTTGTTTTCATTTAAATGTAGGGTTTTTAAAGTGTGGAGAAATAATGGTCGCCAAATTAATAAGCGTTTCTTTGGGAAAAATTTAAATCTTTATTGGGTGATGAAGATAATAGAGAGTATTGAATTGACTTGACATCTGGATGAGAACCCCATGTACCTCTAACACAATCCAATGGAATTGACCAAAACCCAAATAGAGTCAACCCTACTAAGGAGGATGTCTGGTGAAGAACTTACCATTTTGCAAGAGCCGAGGGTGGTCAGCTGCTCTCACAGCAGAGCCCAGGAAGCAACGCCGAGAGGGCGAATGCCGAGGGCAAATGTCAGTTTCCGCAAGAGCCGACAGCGAATGCCGAGGGCAAATGCCGTTCGCAAAGAGCAAGAGGGTTTAATGCTAGCGCGTGATATCAAACGTTAATGTAGCTATTATAATAAATACTAAACAATAAAATCATTTTATGTAGCGCGCATATAAGTTTCCTGAATTTTATGTAGCACTATATAAGTTTGGTATTTTATGTAGCTGCCAAATAATCAATGCTTATACCAATACTTTGCTGAAAGGCGTTCTGCTTATTAAGATCTTAAAAAATTTTCCAAACGCTCTAATGGCGACACCTAGACATTGTGTCGCAGTTTGTGACGTTTAGAGTCGTCCAATAGCGACTAATATGAAGTCATGAATTGCGACGCTCTTCCTTTAAACGTTAGTAATTGCGACATCTGTTTATGTCTATGTGATTGCTAAATAATCTTTCTCTGCTGCATCGCCTGTGATAAATAATTTGCTTCTAAAGGATGGAAAAAATTTGGAAAATTTCCGACATTTGGTCAAAAGCCAGAAACAAAAGTCGGAATTTCCGCTGTAGTAGTGAAAAGACAACCGACAGAGATTTCGTCTCCTTTATCGAATTGTGACCAAGCAGGAAAGTGATTTGTTTCTAGAAAATAAGACTAAATGGGAATAAATAGGAAGCACACCTAAATACCCATTCAAGGGGTAGCTTTGTCAACCGATGGTGGATGAATCCGAAATAAACCCGGAAAATAAAATCACAACAGAGGCACACTGTAGAGATTAATGTAGACAAAAATCCAAGGATGACTATCAAAGAACTCATCAAGAAGTATCCCAAGATGAAGGATAACTTGAGATAACATGCCGGAACCCTTCCGGAAACTTCGTAGCGGGAATATGAGGATTCAATTTGGGTTGTCCATGATCAAGGTCGAAAATCATGAATTTTTTGGGGAAGTCTAACCCCTAAATATAATTGAGTCAATGCTTCAATGGATAATGGGATTGCCCTAGGGTCAAATTGTAACTGCAAAATTTCATTGATTGACTCTGCAGTGATACAAAAAAGGATTTCCATGTCATTATTCACAATTGATCTTTGGTCTGGGACATAATACTTTTGGCATAGTCTTATCAGGTCCTGACCAGGATGTGTTACTGGGACCATATATTTGGGTAGATTTGTATCCCAGAGAGGCATTTCTTCTTTGTCAAGGAAATTTTCATGACACCAGTTGTGAACTTCTAATAGATTGAATTCTATTAGAGGGTCTACAATTTTGTAATCTACATCAACCAAGGGGATGACTTCTTCATTAGACACTGGAGGTTGAAGAGGATTTATAGTCACGGTGGTTTTAGCATTGATATCAGGAGTAGACTTTGGGGTTTTTGTTGCTTCAGTCTTGGTAGGTTTTGACCCTCCAGGTTTAACAGGCTTGGATCCTCCAGCCTTAGGTGTGATTTGTTTTTTTGTCATTTTAAATTAACTATAGCAAGATTATATAGTTTTCTATAGTTGGTTTTTCTTCAAAAGAGGGAAATCAAGCAATTTTATGGGCAAGGATGATAGCAGTGGGAAATTCAGTGCTCAATTATAATTTTTAGGACACAGGCAATAGTTTGAGTCAGAAAACGCAGGTTTTCTGAATGATGGAGACCTTTTAAGGTTTTCTGTGGGTTTTAAAACCTTTCTTAGCTGTGGAATTTGTCTTCAAAGGGTCTGGACTGAGAATTTTAGCTTCAAAATGAGGTTTTCTGCCAATGGAAATTTCTGGGAAAAAATTTCGAGGGTTTGCCCTCTTTTTTCAAGATTTTGAACAAAATGGATGGGCAATTTTACTCTTTTAAGCTTAACTGGTTCAATTTTTGGTTCAAATTTGTGAAATTGAAGGTGAAATTTTGGGAAAATCCATGATTTGCAGGTATATTGATGCTATGAGAAGGGCTTCTGATGCTTGGATAGTTCCTGCAATGTTGATGCAAAGAAATGGCTTCAAATGGTCTTCAAACAAGGGAATAGTGGTTGAAATCAGGTTTATAATGGGAATTGAAGGCTTCAACACGCAGTAGGAGCTCTGATAACAACAGGAATAAGTATAACAGTCGGGTGTGGCAGAATACACATATAACATCAATAAAACATATAAAAAAGGTTTTTATTTTTATCATAAATCTCTGAAAAACTGTCATAAATGCGAGTCAAATCTCGGGTGGGAGCGGTTTTCGTTTTATGAATGCGGAAAACCATCAGTGGTTTTTGTGCTAGGTTTGGGCAGTTAACGGTTTTCCTCAAAACAAACGCGATCGTATTAGAATACGACACGTCATAGGAGCCGGTAATGAAAAAACCGCCCATTTCATGCTCGTTTGGGCATTTGGCAAACAATTGGTTTGTGGACGCGAAAATGATCATCCACCATCAAATCTTTGGAAAGGGAGCGAACGATCTAGATCAAATGGTAAACTGTGGTCTAAAGGATGTGGGGCAAGGCGGATTTATATGT
The DNA here is from genome assembly GCA_034641835.2 of Pinus albicaulis. NCBI lineage: Eukaryota > Viridiplantae > Streptophyta > Pinopsida > Pinales > Pinaceae > Pinus > Pinus albicaulis. The sequence goes on from CM076578.1 coordinate 1,902,817,508, forward strand.
GCCGCAATGAAACAAAAACTTTGTAAGATATGTATTTATATCCAAAGTTTTATATCAAAGGGTTTGAAATGAGTGATTATACATATGTATCGAAGGTTTATATACAAGGTAAAATGCGCATGAGGTGGGTTGTATTAATCAAGGGATCAATTTATGTATAAAACGTGAGGTTTCATACATCGGGGAAATATTTTTCGCTTAGACATATATAAAACATGCCTAATTTTTTTTTGTATTTTGTATTTTTATTATATAGTTATAGACTACGGAAATGTATATTACTATAGAGGGCGGGATATTTACATATGGTTAGTTTAATGCCAAAGGGGGTGTAATTGGAGTTTTTATTTAAAACATGTGGGTAATTAACTTTGACAAAAAAAGCTTATATTAGTGGGTTTTTGAGAATATTTAAATACAAGGAGTTATATTAATAGGATAAGGTATTTAATAAGGAATTAATACATAAGTTAGAAATTAATATGACATAGGACAATGAAAACACCAAAATATATTCATATGACTAAGTCAAGTGATAATGTAAAAAGAAAAGCTTTATCATTTGTAATTTGACCACTTTGACCTAGAATATAATATTTTTGGAGGGTTTTTATGTTTTTATGAATGAAGAAAATTAATCAAAAGGGAATTTTCTTTTCATTAAGTAAAGGGTCTTTACTTGTGAACTTGAAGTTCAAATGGATGAATGTAGGGTAAAAGAGAAAATTAGGGATTAAGATAGGAATTCAACACTTTTAACTTAACGGTCATTGAGCCTTGGGTCCGGTCCCAACAGAAGTCAGAGAAATTCTCTAAGCCTCTTTGACTGAAAGTCTAGAATGCAGAATAACTATAGGGGAGTGGAAATTAGTGATTTTGGCCCAGGGAAGAGTATTTACATGATTCTTCCACTTCTTTCTACCTACCCAAATTTTAATCTAACATTTTTTCTTCCATTTTGCAGGTGCATTTGAGCTAGCAACCTTGAACATTTTATTCTTTTGAAAGCAATAAAAACTATCTAAATCTACCTTATATCATCCGAGGGCTTAGATTAAACTGATGAGCTCCTCTTTATTCTCTACCTATCTACTAATTAGTCAGGATTAAACTGTCTGACTAATTTTTATTCACTATTCTACAACAATAAAATTGAAACATGACAAGTCAAGATTAAGCAGTTCAACTCATCATGGATTATGGCATTTATTGACACTGCCATAATCATCAACAAAAAGTAAGAAGTAGTGGCATTTGGACTTGCACACTTTCATGTTTTATTTCTTTTTCTTTGGGGTATTTTATTTTTTCTAATTTCTTTGATCTTTCTTTTAGGACTTTTACCCTCTTTTTGATTTTCTATTTTTTTATTTTTTACCAAAATATGGGAAAACAACTTGCAGAAAGAAAGGTATGTACATATTTTTACAATAATATCATAAGTCAATTCCAAATTATGAATCCTATACTTATAGGATCCTAACATCGGCTTCACATGGGGATTACATTTCCTGGTGAAATGTCAAGAACTCTAAGATCAGTAGCCTTCCATTTTAACCATGATGATCCTATAACTTTCTCCTGACTTCTACAAAAACTCATACTTATGAAATTTTACTCTTCAAAGCTTAGGGCCTTCACTTCGGGCTTCAACGTTGGAAAGAAAAAATCCAATCCAATCTAGAAACTGCAATGGATATTTACAATGATATAAAAAGGAAATTAGGATTAACTATTAGTTAACTCAGAGGAATAGTAGTGCTTGAGCATTCTACCATTCAACGGTCCTTCAGGAATGTCAGTTCCATCCAAATTTCTGATAAAGAATGCATTGTTACCTCTGTATCTATAAATGACATAAGGCCCTTTCCATAGAAAGTCATACTTTCCATGTTTTCCTTTTTCTTCTCTCCTGGAGTCCCATTTTAACACTTTATCTCCTATGGCAAAGTAATCTTCTTTTGTTCTTTTATCGAAGATTTTCTTTATTTTATCTTGAATGACTTGAGATTTTTCATATACTTCTTCCCTAGTCTGTTGCAGATGAATAGTCTGATTTATCCTTCTCTATATATCATTGAGTTCTACTTGTGATTCTTGGATAATTTTCATAACTGGAACACCTAAAGATGATGGAAAAACTGCATCCATCCCATATACAATCTAGTAAGGAAATGTTCCAATTAACTTCTTGGTAGTAAGTCTATCCGCCCATAAGGCATAGACTAACTTTTTATTCCATGTTTTCTTATTTTCTTCAAGTATTTTGTTGATGATACTCACAAGGCTTTTATTGGAAGATTCAATTAGGCCATTACCTTGAGGGTAATAAACAGTAGAGTGGCCTAAATTTATATGATACTTGTGACAAAAGGCAATCATTTTCTTAGATTTAAATGCAACTGCATTATCAGTAATAATTTTCTGTGGGCATCCAAATCTAGATAAAATATTGTTTTCTAGGAAAGATATAATGACTGAGTCAGTGGCTTGTCTGGTTGGAATAGCTTCAATCCACTTGGTGAAATAATATGTGGCAGTCAATATCCATTTGTGTTGGTTAGAGAATGGAGGGTGGATTTCTCCAATGAAGTCTAACCCCCATTGTTGAAAAGGCATCTCAGTAGAAATAGGTTTGAGTGGTAAAGGTAACAACTTCCTTTTTCCTTCAAAGATCTGACATTTGTGATGTGAAGTAACAAATTTTTTCACATCACCAAATAAGTTAGGCCAGTAGAAACCAACTCTAAGAATCTTATTTGTTGTACTCTTCCAGTATAAGTGTCCTCCACAATCACCTGCATGAAAATCTTCAATAATTTTGTCAGCTTCTGATTTTAGTAAACAATTCAGTAAAATCCCACTTTGTTCTTTCCAATAAAGCATTTTATCTAGAATACAATATCTCATTGCTTTAATTTTGATGAATCTAGCTTTTGTTCTAGTTAATCTAGGAGGAGCTTGTAAATTTGTAAGTAAAAAGATAATATATGAGTACCATGGTGAGTCTAGATAGGCTTCACTGATCAATGGAGTCGCCATCTCTTCCTGGTCATCAATCTGGACAATAAACTTTATATCCAAATCATTACAATTGGATTCAACCATCAGTATGGTTAATCCTTGTCCTTTTATGAGCTTGGTTGGTTTAATCTCTATGTCATATTCAAGGATAGTGGCAATCCACTTTCCTTTTCTTCCATCTGGCCCATCCTGTGTTAAAATATCTTTGACTACAGAATTAGGGACATAGGCAATAATGTGGGAGTAAAGAATGTACACTCTGAAATATTTTATGGCTTTAACCAAAGCTAAAGCTTGTTTTTCCATTATTTTATATCTCAAAGGTGCATCTCTAAGGGTTTTACTGAAAAATGCTATAGGCTGGTCAAAACCTTGGTCATTTTTCTCCGGTAGAACTGCAACTATGGTATGTTCTGAGGCAAATGAAAAGATTATAAAATATTTCTTGAAGTCTGGATTGATTAGGACTGGAGCTTTTGTTAAAGCATGTTTAATGGATTTGAATGACTGTTTTTCTTCAACTATCCATTTTAAAACAGAGTCCTTTTTTAACATGTTATTCAACTCTTTGATGATTTCTGCTAGATTAGAAATAAATCTTCTCAAAAATTTAATTTTACCTAAAAAGGCTTGAAACTCTCTGATGTTCCTAGGTGGGTGAATTTGCAGTATGGCTTCTATTCTTGCTGGATCTATCCTAATACCTTCCTTTGAAATTATGTGTCCAAGTAGTTTTCCTTCTTCTAGTCCAAAAAGAGTTTTTTTTTGGATTTAATGATATACTAAATTTCCTACACTTAATGAAAACTTGTCTCAGATGATCCAAATGTTCATTATTTGTCTTAGAAAAAACAGTAATATCATCTAAATAAATAACCAAAAATTCATGTATTTCCTTATCAAAGGCTATATGCATAGCCCTCTGAAAAGTATCTCCAGCATTCATCAATCCAAAAGGCATTTTCACATACATGAAAGTGCCCCATGGAGTGGTAAAGGCTGTTTTAGGTTAGTCTTCTTGTTGGAAAATTATTTGTTTATAACCTGAAAAACCATCTAATAAAGATATCCTATGAGAACCAACTACCCTTTGTAAAATATGATCCATTTTGGGTAAAGGGTAATTGTCCTTTAAAGACACTTTATTAAGATTTCTGAAATCTACACATAATCTGATTTCACCAGTTTTCTTTCTTGTAGGTATCAAATTAGAAACCCAATCAAAATATCTGATTGGTGCAATTATTTGAGCATCATACATGCGTTTAACTTCTTTTTCAATCAAAGGTAAGAGGACAGGATTAATCCTCCTCAATTTTTGTCTAAATGGTTTATGATCATCTTTTATAGGAACCTTATGTTGAGTTATGTTTGTGTCATATGATTTTAAATCTTCATAACTCCATGCAAACACATCTTGGTATTCCTTTAAAAGTTCAATGTATTCTTCTTTTTCTTGAGGGGGTAAATTTTTTTACAATTTAATCATTTTTGGTTTGGTGTCTGTCCCTATGTTACATTCTTCAATTTCAGACTTGACTGGTTCCATTTTAGGCTTTTTGGGCACATCATTGGAATCAAACAAGTCCTCCAAAGGGATTAAACCCTTAGGTAAAAAAAATATCTTTTAAATCTAACATCTCAATTTCATCTTCAATTATTTCCTCTATATCTACCTTCTCTAAGTTTTCTATATCAGATTGAGTAAATACAGTGGGTTTAGTAAGTCTATGTGCATCTATGTTATTTATTTCACAATTTACATCTAAATCTATGTTACATTCTGAACCTAAATTACCATCTGTGTCTATCATAGAATTTTTAAATTCATCCTTACTATTCAAAAAATGGTAAATCTGTTCATATTCAGAGTAAATCTGCCAGTATTTTACATTATCAGGGACAATGGGTCTATATTTAACTTCAGTAATATATCTATGTGTTGGTTGAAAAGGTAAGTTACATGTGATAGCAAAAGTTGCTAGGCAATGTGCTTGCAAATTTTGATTTCTAGGAATAGTAGCAAACTTACATTCTAGTAAATGATCACATAAATCAATTGCTGCATCTCTATATCTGGCTAATCTAGGATTATGAACAAAATAATCTCCATTTACTTGTTTAATGACTAATTATGAATCTCCCATAATTAAAATCCTCTTACCTCCTAAGTTTCTGATGATTTGGAGGCCTAAGATAAGTGCCTCGTATTCTGCCATGTTGTTTGTGCATTTGAAGTTGAGTCTAAAGGCATGTCCTTCCGAATGACTAGTCTCAATGTTGGTGATCCACACTCCAGCTCCTGCTCCTGACTTGTTCACTGAACCATCAAAGTCTGAGTGCCAAAGGGCTTCATGAAAAATATTATCATTGTTTGGTTTAGGCTTTATTTCAATTAGTTCAGTTTGGATTTCATTATTATCAGAGTTACATAAAATGAAAGAATCAAGATCAGCTGGTGTTGAGTAAATTGGATAATGTTAGGAATTACTGCAGAAATAAAATATTTACTGTGAGAGAAATAAACATAAAAAGAGCCAGCAACAAATCATTAACATAAACAAAAATGTTTATTCGGGAAAACCCAAAATCTGGGGAAAAACTCAACCAATGAAATTTCATGAACCATTGGCCAAAACCCTGACCAATCCGGCCAAGTGAGCCTTCACCGCTCACCTCCAGGCCTACATTACAATGAAGTCTTCCCAGCCTTTTTATAGGCTCCATTACATGCAATACCATGGGTTGAAAACCATGGGTGCACAATACCATGTGCCCCAAAACCACTACCATTTACCCTAGTCAACTTTGACTCTATCCCGAGTCAAGTTTACCTAACAATTCCCCCCTTAAACTTGACTTGGGGATTATTGACTAAATCCAGCCAAACCTGCTAAATGAGACAACCCCGCTCACTCTAGCTCCTCCCCCCTCAAATTATTATCCAAGGTAATTGTTAACTTGACATCCCCCCTATCACCTAGGTCTAACCCAGACTTTAACAGTGATTTACCCATGGGTACGCATGCCATACCAGGTCTTATAGCAGTATGCCCATTTACATATAAAAATTAACTCCATTATAATAATTTTTATTTATTTTTCATTGTTACTGTCTTTATACCTATGAAATCAATGTCCATATAAAAATAATCCATCTACCGGATTACATCGGTCACCAGCCTCTGTAATCGCCAGTCCTCTAGGAGTTCTCTTCAGATACATGGTTCATCAATTAATTTATCCACGTGCTCGTATCCTCTCTCATTTTCTACATACATTCATGATGTCCTCTCCAAAGAGGACATCATAGTTGTATATAAATCTACCTCTCCTACTCATCAACCCTGGTGTCGGTATACCGCATGTGCTTCTATCATAATTGATGGTCAAATCCTTGCCACCAACATATGCCCGATTGATTTCTTTGGCGCAGATCTAAACATTAGGAGAATCTCTTCTCAACTTCGTTGCTTGTTTTCTCCACCGATCCGATGCTTCCAACATTCACCATGGGAAACACTTTCGATGTATGCTTTGAACTCACCTTCAGTGAGAAGAATCTAGATCTACATATCTCCATAACAAATCATGTCTCCTTTCATAGCCCAATAAAACCCTTGGCAACAAAAGCATCCCTCTGAAGCCAAGTATGGCTCCGATACCATTTGTTAGGAATTTACCGCAGGAAATAAAATATTTACAGAGAAAAATAAATAAAAAAGAGGCCAACAAAAAAGCACAAACATTAACACAAATATTTAACTGGGAAAACCCCAAACTCCAGGGAAAAACCCAACCAATGAAATTTCATTAACCATTGGCCAAAACCCTGACCAATCCGACCAAGTGAGCCTTCACCGCTCACCTCCAGGCCTACATTACAATGAAGTCTTCCCAGCCTCTTATAGGTTCCATTACATGCAATACCATGGGCCAAAACCATGGGTGCACAAAACCATGTGCCCAAAACCACTACTATTTACCCTAGTCAACATTGACTCTACCCCGAGTCATGTTTACTTGAGTAAATTGGGTCATTGATTGATCTTTCAGCACTGCTAACCATGTATTTCATTAAATTTTTTCTATAAATTTTCTTAGGTTGTCCAACACTGTTATGGTGGCATAGCTCATGTCTAATTGTAGAGATCCCTGCAACTTAGCTCCCCATGAGCGAGAAAGAAGCATACCAGATTTTGGTGGGATATCAACTACTACAATATCCATAACCATGCTTTTACCAGGATATTGAACAAGATTAACACAAGTCTTTTATCAATCAAATGCACTTAACCTTGCTTGAATCAAACGAGAATAAATCTTTATAAGGCCTTGTTATTTCTAAATTCAGAATTTCCATAATAGATTTTGGCATTAAATTGTGAGAAGCTCCTGAATCTAACATTGCATTATGTAAAATCTGATCGTGAATAGTAAGACTAATATAGATGGGAGGAATTGATCCATCTAAATTCTTACCATTTACATCAAGGCCAAAAATTAATTCAGGCTGATCATCATTTAAATTAATAAAATCTTCACCATCATTCAAATTCAAAGTTTCAGTAATTGTTGATTTATATAAGTCATTTTTTACCAATTCTGTTAAAGGAATTGGTATTTTCAACTTAGCTTTTTTAGATTCAATATTAAATGATGATTGAGACTTACTAATATGAATTAGTTCATCTTTAGTAATAGTTATCTGAGTGGGTTTTTCAAGTATTTCAGTAGTTGCACTTTTATCTTGAGTTGTTCTTTTATTTTCAGTCTGAGTTTCTTGACTTTTGTTGTCTTTAGTTTTCTTTTCAGGGACATATTCAGGGGCAGCAGAAGTTTTTTCAGATTTTGAACTTTCAGTAGAAGCTTTAGTACTAACAGTTTGGGATTTGCTGATTTAGAATTAGCAGGATTCTTTTTAGGATAAGGAATTGCTGATTTTGTTGAATTAGGAGCTTTGGTAGTGTTGGATTTCTTAGCATTATTGGAGGATTCGGCCACTTCTTCAGTGATATCAATAATTTTTGGACTTGGTGACTTTTTGGGACTGGGAGGATTGGAATTTTTCTTGTTTTCCCTTGGGAGAATTTGCAAAATCTTTGTTTTTGGTGCTTCTACATTCTTTTTAGTTTGATTTTGAGAGTTGTTTTTGTATAAGTTTCATTATTTTTTCTGTTTCTAAGGTTATACTGACTGTGAAATTCGTTAATGGCGAAGTGATAACCTTGTTTGAAATCAAAGGATTCACTAGATTCTACTTTGAGTTGTTGAAGCTCAAAAATTTCTTGATCCTTCTGAGTGAGGAAAATAGTGTTTTCTTCATCTATCCCCATTACTATATTAATGCCATCCTCATATTCATCATTATTTTGAGAACTTTCAGCATAGTTCTCTTGGAATGGGGGCCTATTGTTTTGATCTGGAGAGGCTTCTTTACCTTTTCCAGGATTATTATTTTTTCTGAAATTGGGATTTCTGATTTTAGATTGGTTATCCCATTGTGGTTTTCTCTCAATATTGTCTAATCTTTCAACCACCCTTTCTAAAGTTTTAGCAAAAAATTCAAATTTACCATCTGAGTTTGATGTTTCTTCTTTGATTGTGACTCTCCTTTCATTCCTAAGTCTGACATTTTTAGCTAGAATATTTATTTCTACACCAACAACATCTAATTGCATCTGTTCTAATGTTTCAACATTCCTTTCTCTTAGTTGGTAAGCCATATCTGGATCAAAGCCATCAGGGAACTTAAGAAGTACTGAATAGGGTGTAGGTTTAAGATCAACAGGAATGGCATTATAAACACTGTATACCTAGTGCAGTAATCCTGAACAGACTCATTAGGAGCTCTTTTTAAAGCATCAAACTCAGATAAGATTTGCAGGGGGTTATTTTTCTTTTCCCATTTATTTAAGAATGCTCTATGGAATGCAACTAAATTAGCTATACTACCAACAGCTAAATTTTTAAACCATTTCTTAACCTCTCTTGTTAAACTTTGAGAAAAAAACCTCATTTGAACATCTGATTCATCTATTTCATAGATTTCACAATAATCTGTTATTCTTGTAACATGTTGTTGAGCAGTATATTGTGATTGGCCATCAAATAGTGGTATATTTTTCTGATAATCTTGGGGCATATCATGGATGTTTTGGGGTAAGACAAGAGGATCATACCTAGCAGCCATGGCTTGAAGTTTTGTTGAACTAGGTGGTATAACAGTAATGATAGGAGCAGCGCTGGATATGGTAGCTGATGAGATGAAAGTTGTGCTTTATGAGCTTGGAAAAGATGTTGGTATATATATAGAATTACTTGGAAATAAATATGGTGTGCTTATAAAACTAGTGGATGCAGTGGATTGAATGAATGAGGGAAATAATATCCTAAGCTACAAAGGCAACTCAGGAGTAAATTTTTCTGTGGATGAACTTGTAGTGAAACCTAAAATTGAAGTGACAGCATACAGAGTTGAATCTGCTGCTAGAATTATTGTTATGTGCAATTGAGAAACTGGAGGCTTAATGTGAGATAGTAAATGGGCTAATTTAATAGCTTCATCAATGTCTTTAATCCTTGTAACATTAATCTTTTCTACTTGACTTTGAGTTTCAGATTGAACTGATTTTATTTTTGTTGAAATAATATTCTGTTTTGCTTTCAAGAAAGAAGTAAAAACAAGATCTATTACAATATCTTTTAAATCAGTTTTAGATTTAACTTTAAACAATGATTGTTCAAACTTGAAATCAAAATCAATATCAGATAATCTCACTAATTCCTTGGGTGAATAACTAGCTTTTCTTAATGGTACTTCAGTTTTTAAATTGACAATTTGTTTTTTCTTTTTGTTTTCTCTAGTCTGTTCTAGGTTATCTACTATAACTGCAGGCATAAGATCCGGGTTAGACCTGCTATAGTAGGTTTTCCTAGAAGCCAAAATGACTATTTATGAATACCCACAACCCTTTAAAAATAATTTTAAAGTAAAAATATAGATTAAAAATCTTCCTTTAAGACTAATTTTAAAATTGGAGATTGGTTAGATCCCTAGTATGGTCGCCAACATGTTATCACCCTAGTAATTTCTAAAGATTGTGGGCTTTTGGATTTTTTCAGTTTAAGAAAACTATGGGTAACCATAAACCTACTTAGTAAATTTAGGATCTAGCCTTCCTAAATTTGAGAGACGACTCTCTCTTTATGATTTAACTTTGTTTTTATTTAATGTTTTAAGCTAGTTATGATATAACAATAGATTTTGGTTTTGAAATGTTTGGTGGAAAATAAGATTACTTGAAGACAAATTAAAGAGGGATTTACTAGTCCATTGGGCTATGGAGTCAACGTCTAACAAGCAGAACTAGAAGGCAAGATCAAGAGGATGCTAATGTATTTAGGGCAAGGTAGATAACCCTCAGAGATTTGGATAGATTATTTTGGTGAGATGGCTTGCTTCGGGATAAAGGGAAATGAAGGATCATTTGATTCGGAAAAAGAGGAAGGAGGCAGAGGTCAAATGGGACTAGGAGAAATTAAGAATTCCTAAATTCAGAAATCAGCAAAAAACATTTAAATGATTAAGTAGTTAAGACAGGGAGTTCTTACACTAGTCCTGAAATAATTCTCCTAATTAATCATTAAGATTGAACAACATATATGAAATTGTATGTAACATAGAATGGAAACAATAACAAGATAGATGCACTTTACTCTTCAAATTATCGCATGAATCTTGAATTATGAAGTCCAATTGGCTATTTTCCAAACTGCTGCTTTAAAATCAACTCATGTGAGCCTCCAACGTACCAACAAAAGGTCTATAATATTCTTAGCAATTTTATTCCACACTAAACACTTCATAAACTGAAGTATTTATACAAATGTTTATTACAAATATCCTAGAGAGATCTAGGTTTAAATCTAGGAAAATAAAAATATCTTTACATATTAAGAGGGACAACTGCTTAACAACTTTAGCAAGCTATCCTCTTATCTAGAAAATATAGAGCTAATCTTATAAAAAAAAACTGTTTGTTAAATAACTGTCCATGTTTGCTTGCATATTGCAAAATATCTTTTTGGAAGATGTCTTCACTGATACTCTTTCACTTATACTCTTTGACCATTTTAATTTATCTTTGATACTCTTTCACGCTGTTTATTCACCATGCTATTGCTGTAAAAAGGGAAATTACTACAGTCAAAATTAGCTGATTGTTTTTTCTTTCTCTGATACAATTCAACTTTAGCCTTTCACCCTGATACTCTTTAACCTGATATTTTGACTTCTGAATGTTGTAAAAAGAGATTTTTCAAAAGTAAAAAAATCAAAAGCAAATACTGTTTGGTTTCTTTTTCAAATTGACTGCTTCATTTTGCTCTCTTTTCACTGTTTGCTTATTTTGATGCTATAATAAATCTATGTAAGTTTGTCGTTGTTCAACATCTGGTATCTTTACACTCTTGAGTTTTCTGTAGTTCTCATCTACTTCAGTGTACTTAGCAAAATTTGGCTTACTTACAAACAAATATTTGATTTCATTCTGAAGGAAGAATAAATCTTCAATGTATTGGATAACAACTTTCCCTGTTGGAGATCCCTGTGGTAGTTGTTTATTCTCCTGCTCTTTGGCATAGTCCCTTAAATTCTTATCATATTCCTTTTGGTCCATATATTTGTCATTGAATACATGGATGTCTGGGATGCCTGCTTGTCTTAGCATAGTATACTTTGCTAAAAACTTGGTAATGGAAAAATTCATAGCATCACATTTTTCTTTTAAGTTATTCATCAAAGGTCTCTTTGTCAATACCTTTTTGATTTGCATTATAGTCTTTTTTCTATCTTGTATCTTCAGTTCCTCTAGCTCAATCCTGTTCTTACTGTTTAAGAAGGTAATTAGCTTTTGTGCTTGTGCTGGTTTATCTGCTAATTATTCTGTTGTCCTTTGTATTTCACTTTGAGCTGCAAGAAGGAGATCTCTCTATTCATAAATTATCTGAATTGATGGCCATTAAAGATGTATGACCTCATTAATGTTGGTCCATAAGTGATTTATTATGTAAGAAATCTGTGTAGTGAAGCTCAAATCCTTTTGAAGACTTTTTACTTGCTCTTCAAGTCTTTTAGCTTTTTGTTCATAATTATTGGCATTAATCAATGCTGCTTTATTGGATGCCTCCATAATCTGAATCTGTTTCTTCAAACTGTTGATTTCGTTGGTTTTCAATGTCATTTCTTCCATTGCTTTGACAATTTGTCTTGCATCATTTTTTTTGCTGCACCTGTGATGTTGAGGATTCTATTTGGGAAGTAGTAGTTGATTGTACTGACACTGTAGTTTCCAGTGGTTCTTTGGGTGCTAACTTTTCTCCCAATGTAGAAGGAATAACACCTGTAATAATAGGAATAACTATGGGAATAGTTGTTAGCATGAATTTTTTGTCGTAAAAACTCACTTTAGCTACGCATATCAAGTAGCCCTAACATAAGCTATGGCTGCAAAATATCTTAAAATATGTAATAAGCTGCACACATCTAGATCTATATATGGAAGATATTAAGCAGGTAAAGTAAAGTACAAGCACCAATGGACAAGACAAGAACACATATATTTAAAAGAATCCTTTTTATTATATCAAAGAATGGGGCACCTGAGAGGAAAACAAGAAAGGTGTTTTCTGGTTCTCCTCAGTGGGCTGGGTTCTTGGAAGTCCTCAGTGTTTCAGATTAAAGGTCTCTCTCTCTCTAACTATTGTGAAAAACAAAACATGGAACTCAATGGGAGTTCATAAAACAGAAATGCAAAATGGTGACCAAAAGCAGATCTAGTGTGATCCAATGCAATGAAGGTGACTAATGAAGGGGAAAAACCCTCCTATTTATAACAAAATATTGGGGTGTTCTAGAACCTGGTGCATGAATAAAATATTATTAAACATCTTCTAGAATCACCCTTTAGGAATATTTTATTATATTTGTTGGAGGGAAAAGGGTTTTTGACTTGGGTCAATTCCTTTATTTATAAATAACAAATAAATAAATGATTTGTTTTTTATTTTGAGGGAAATGAGGGGAATATAATTAAATAAATAATGGTTTATTTAATTATTTATATTTGATTTAGTCAAATTTAACTAATAATATGATTTAAACAGTGATTTAAATAACTTATTCTTAGGAAACAGTTAAATAAATAATGATTTACTTAATTGATATCCTTATTTTGGGTTAAACATGACCATGAAACATAAATAGATGTGGTGAAAGAAATTTTACTTTAGGTAAAATTGGTCTTACATGGTGTACTTGGGTTGATCTAATAATAATAGGTTAGATGACCAAAAAATGGTGTAACAAAAGTAGAAGTATCAGTTTTCTTCATAATTTATTTTTCTTTCATCAGTATATCTAATTGACTTTCCATATCCTTAATCTGGGCAGTAAGCTTTATTATCAATTGCATCATATCTTCTTTATCTTTATGTTCTTGAAGTATTTCCTTTCTCTTTGGGTGCTCACTTTGAGGAAGTTTTAACTATTTCCTCAAAGTAGAAATATCATCATTTTTCTATTTGATTAATACTTTAGTAGCTTGTAAATTAGATGAGTCAACTCCTATTTGTAGAATCAAATCTTCTAAGGCCTTAATCCTTAGATATTTTGCATATAAGGAGCCTTTATCAAGCTTCATCTAATCTTGCAGATTGATAATAGTATTTTGCAAATTGGTGACACTCATGGCCTTTATCACCACAATGGAATATAGCATCTCTGAACTATGTCAATGGAATTCTATCTGATCCAGCTCATGTACCTTTTTAGTATCTACTTCAAATTCCATCTTTTTGTAATCAGCCACTGTTTTTGGAGTTGAATTAGTTGGCTATAAATAGGACATGATCATTTTATTTGAAGAATAATCAAATGCTGTAAGCAATCTAACCTGATTTCCCGACTTCTGCTTGAGAAATTGAGAATAAATCTCACTTTTAATCTCTTCATTCCTTTGTTTAATCTGCTTATATCTGTCCTCAATATCCAAATATTTTTCTTCTGCTGTTTGAGAAGAAGAAGTTTCCATGTTCACCCGTTGCTCAATCATTTGGTTCTTTTTTCCTTTTGATGTTGCTTGTTCTCTTTCAATATCTGTCAAAGTATCCTTGATTATTGTAGTGGCCTCATCATTACTGACCTCTGGTTCATCTTCAACTTCAATAAGTTTTTCTTTTCCTACGGAGCCAAATCTTAGTCTTTTATTGTAGATGAGTTTGAACTTGGTATTTGAGGTAGTTTCTACTGTATAGGATCCCTCATCCATGTTCCTTTTGTTTGAAGTCTCTGGATGTCTAGGAGTTACCACAACAAGTGTGGTATCCTTTTTTCTTACCGGCTATGTATTTACAGTTACATCTACCAATGTATTTTTTGTCCGTTCTGTTTGATTGGAAAATTTTTCAGCATCAGGTTTTGGATCATGTATAAATGGAGGCAGCTTATTTTTAATCCTTATACTGTTCAAAATACCTTGGGAATCATAATTCCAAGGGAAACTCACTTGAAATTTCATCTCTGATAATCTCTTTTCTATTTCTTTCTCAGCATCCCTGTTATTTACTATGAATGGAAAAATCTGATTTTTGAGCTTAAACTGTGTCTTCTTTTTGGATGCCATAAAATGGATACCATCAACATTCAATACCTATATCAATTATTCTAGAGCAAAGACTCTGATAGTAAAAAATTTGGGTAACTTATATGAATCAAATTGGATCCAAAGATTCTTAATTCAGTGTGCTTCTCATATAAGTACCAATCTCCCATTTTACATTCTTCTGACAGTTGCAATATTCTTTTCATCTCTTCATTTACTCTAGGTTGCTCTGATTTTTGTAGCAAACTCATGGCTGGCCTCATAAAAAAATATGTGAAATCTATATAACTGTATTCATTTCCTTCCTTTCTCAACAATGATGTCCAAAATACAATTAATAGAGGCTGGCCCTCTACATTCATCTTCTGTAGTGCTATAGGAAAGCGATTTGCTTGTGAAAATAAGACTAAATGGAATAAATAGGAAGAATACCTGAATACCCCTTCAGTGGGTAGCTTTGTCAACTGATGGTGGATGGAATCAACAATAAACTTGGAAAAATAAAAAATCACAGTAGGAGGCTGACTAGGAGACAATGTAGACAAAAATCCAAGAATAGACTCATCAGTAAACTCATCAGTGAAGTATCCTAAGATGAAGGATAACATTGAGATAACATGCCTAGAACCCTCTGGAAACTTAGAAGTGGAATAAGGAGGATTCAATTTTGGGAAGTCCACATGACTGGGCATGAATTTCTCAAAAATCATGAATCTTTTAGGGAATTCTAACCCTAAATATAATTGAGTCAATGCTTCAATGGATAATGGGACTGCCCTAGGGTCAAATTGTAACTGCAACATTTCATTGATTGACTCAGCAGTGATAGAAAAAAGGATTTCCCTGTCATTATTCACAATGGATCTTTGATCTGGGACATAATACTTTTGGCATAATCTTATCAGGTCTTGACCAGAATGAGTTACTGGGACTATATATTTAGGTAAGTTTGTATCCCAGAGAGGCATTTCTTCTTTGTATAAGAACCTCATAACACCAATTGTGTACTTCTAATAGATTTAATTCTAATAGAGGGTCCACAATTTTGTAATCTACATCAACCAAGGGGATGAATTATTTAGTGGACACTGGAGGTTGAAGAGGATTTACAGTTATAGTGGTTTTAGCAGTGATAGCAGGAGTAGACTTTGGAACTTTTGTTGCTTCAGTTTTAGGAGGTTTTGACCCTCCAGGCCTAATAGGCTTGGATCCTCCGGCCTTTGGAGTGAGTTGTTTTTTTTTTTTCATTTTGAATTAACTACAACAAGATTATATAGTTTTCTATAGTTGATTTTTCTTTCACAGAAGGAAATTGAGTAACTTTATAGGCAAGGATGATAGCAGTGAACAATTCAATGCTCAAGTTGGATTTTTAGGACACAGGTAATAGCTTAAGACAGAAAACGTAGGTTTTCTGAATGAATAGGACTGTAAAAAGGGGTTTTGTGAGTTTTAAAAAATTTTGAACCATGGATTTTGTTTTTCAAGGGTCTCTGACTAAGAAATTGACTTAGAAATGAGGTTTTCAACAAATGGAAATGTCTGGAAAAAATGGCGAGGGTTTGCCCTGTTTTTTCAAGGATTCAGTACAAAATAAATGGGCAATTTCAATCTTGGTATTTTTAATTGGTTCAATTGGTGGCTGAAATCGTGAAATTGCAGGCCAAATTTAGGAAAATACCTGACTTGTAGGTATCTTGTGGCTTTGAGAAGGGTTTCTGCAATTTTGATAGTTCCTGCAATGCTGGTGCAGAGGAATGGCTTCGAATGTTCTTCAAACTAGGAAACATCGGTTGAAATCAGGTCCTTCTTCGGTTAAATTTCAAAAATTCTGAGCAAAATGGGTTTCTTTGCAGTTGGGCGGATTTTTTGACAGTCGGGAATGCGCACATTACATTGATAAATATTATAACAAAGCTTTCAACTTTATTATAAAAATTTAAGAGATTTCAATAAATGCAGGTCAAACTTGTTGGTGGGAGTAGATTTTATTTTATGAATGCGGAAAACCATCAGTGGTTTTCACGTTGGGTTGGGGTGGTAACTGGTTTCTCCCCAAATGAACGTGATCGTATCAGGAAACGACACGTCATAGGAGGTGGTAATCGATAAACTGGCCATTTCGTGCTCGTTTGGGCATTTGGTGATTAATTATTTTAGGAGCGCGAAAGTGGTCGTTGGCCGTCGGATCTAGAAAGAGCAAGCGAACGGTCAAGATGAAATTTGAAAGTTGCGGTCAAATGAAGGGTGGGACCGAGCAGCTTTATATGCATGGAAATTATTATATGTTTAAACCTTTCAAAGTATATCAAATGGGTAAGGTTAAAATCATATATGGGCAGGGTTTATATGGTTTCAGAAGGTAAATATAGGCGGCAATATATATAAAACCTTTGTAACAATGCTTATCTATATATGCGGGGTAAAGGGAAAAGGTGAGGTGTAATATCAAAGTTATATATATATATATATATATATATATATATATATATATATATATATATATATATATATATATATATATGCACGTGAGGTGGGGTTTGTATTAACCAAGGGTTTAATATGGATTACTATGATATAAAACGTGAGGTTTTATTCATGAATGGTATTAAGTAATTATAAAGGCATGAATGATCAACCTTTATAAAACTTAGGATAAAATAATATAATGGGGGAAATATTTTTTGCTTTAGACATATACAAACATGCCTAAAGTATTTTTGTGTTTTTATTTTTATTATATAGTTATAGACTATGGAAATGTCTATCACTCTAGAGGGTGGGATATTTACATATGGTTAGTTTTATGCGAAAGGGGGTGTAATTTGGGGGTTTTATTTAAACATGTGGGTAATTAATGTTGAGAATGCAGCAAGATGATGGAGCTTAGTGAAATGAAGTTGCCTTCACTAAGTGGGCCCGCAGGCGAATTCTGGCGCAAAATCTATTTTTAGACTATGTCTATTTTTAGACATATGGAGCATGGTTCGAGGATTCCAGTTTGAGATTCTTGGAGCATTGGTCACGTTGTTAAAAATAGATGAGACTATATTTTTTAGGTCAAAGAGGTCGAAGTCTATTTTTAGACTGCCTCTCCTAAAAATAGGGAAGTGAAATATTATTTACCCTTAATAATATTTGGACTCTAAATAGCAGTTTACTCTCTTGGAGCACTTCAGTTCGAGCTACAGAAGTGGCTCATGCAACTGACAGAGGAATTACGCTATTCCCAAGGGTTTGATGGAATCATGCATGGTTGAC